>JBAJMU010000001.1:24214382-24228119 GCA_037952995.1 Hyposoter didymator | reverse complement strand
TTTTTTTTTTTTTTTTTTTTTTTTTTTTTTCAGGGAAGTTTTTCGTAGTGAATAATCCATATTTTTATGGCCCTGAATTTATTTTTTAACGAGAACGAAAATTACATGCCGAAACATTCGTTGCCATTGAATGCCAAAGAATCGGTGACAGAAAATTCTTCGGGTCAAAAAGACCCAGTATGCACACGAAGAGGAAATACATTTTTTCTATTAGTTTTTGACAATTAAGATCCCCGAACCCGTGAAAAGATAAATAGAAAACTATGCAATGCGTTGATCGTGATTCCACATCGTTGACCCATTGACATACCTGTTTGCTTTACGTGTACGCGTTACTCGGAACTCGGACACAATCGATTTTGTATCTTCATCTGTTTTTCTCATATCGAGGGCCAGAAAAGATCGGAGAATCGTGGAAAAATGGACTTTTTTTTGTTTAATGAAAAATTGAAAATATTGAATTTTTAATTAGGCATGACAAGTGGGCCATTGTCAAAAATAACGAAAGCACGTCTTCCTTGTAGATTTTTCATTATTCTACGCACCATATGGGAATGAAAAATCTGGTTTTTGTTGGCATGGTAGTAATTGCATGATAAACAAGCCACCAGAAAACGCGGGACACCGTACAAGATGCCTTGGGTGATAGTGCGAAGTGGATATTTCATGTTGGTGATGAAAAAATATATGGCCCATTATGACGTGTGAAAACGTAAGCTTTTTGAAAAAGCATTAGTGAAAAAAAGATTTTTACATCGATCAGGATGCAATTATAATTTTAGAGCGCCCCTAAACAAACTTTCAACATCTTTCGTCTAAGATTGGAAAGTCGTGAACCATAAAAGTATGTTTTATTCATGGGCATCGTAGCCATTGGATCAATAAAATTAATCAGGACCTCGGAATTATTGATTGACGAATGAAGAATGTCGAGTCACGTTTGCTTTTCTGATGCCAAAATAAAAAAAAAAGAAACGGTAGTTGATTTTTCGAAAGAACGAAAAATAGGCACGGGCGTTGGATTATCGAGATAGTTTTCCGAATGATGAAAATTCAGATCATTTGAATTTGTTCATTTGAATGGATTATTTCGATCTCGTGTGTGAACGAAAAAAGTTGAGGCTCCAGGGGGTACAAGGATGCTGCAGCATCCACACGATGTCACGAGGCTTGAGCCACCCTACGAGAAATCTCTGAACTAGTTTTGCAGGGCGATCGGTTGGTAGGGAAGAATTCCTGTCAGATCCCACCATGATCTACAGTCCCTGCAGGGACACGATGAGAGCACGGTACAAGGAAGAGTCTGGGTGAGAGTACTCGCGGTACGCGATCTTGGATGATGGGAACAGCATTGCCATCGACCGAGAGATTGGCGAAACGTACAAGGGGAGGATGACTGACGAACTGGGGTTGTTTCCGCTGGCGGGTATACTCCGAGTGGCAGGGTAGCGCCCTCTATGTAAGTGTCGGAGTAACTGCGTGGTAAAGCTGTTGAAAGGCAAAGTGCGGGGAAAAAGCAAAGGGGTCGGTCTGGAAAATAGTGTATGCTTTGACGGGGTAGGTGGAAATCGGGGTGGGACGGCATGGCAGCAAGGGAGAGACAGAGAGAGAGAGAGGCGAGAGATGGATGCTCTGATATAAAGCTGCGGGGGCGGGGTCTCGTCATCAGCGGAGCGTGCAGGCGAGACTGTCGGTGGTGGGGTTGGAGAGGGCGCTATACTAGCAGCACCACCACCTCCGCGCCTGCACGAGCGAGCACTCGTCACATGCGTTTCTTTCTCCTCCCAATCCTTATTTTTTCCGCTTATACACCTATCGTTTCTTTGACGCTTTTTTTTGCATCGCCCGAAGCTTCGGAGCAAGGTGCTGCGCGGTGAACGTCACTAGGCGGAGTTTTAAACTGAGAAGCGAGCGACGGACGTCATGGTGGGGCGTCACCATCATGATATCGTCGTCGCGTTGTCGTTGTCGTCTTCGTCTTCTTCCTTGTCCTCATCATCCTGGCGTAGTTGTCCATCTTGCCAGTTGTTGGCGAGCTGGTTTGTTCGGTGCCCTCCGCGCTAAGTAATTCCGACTTTCCTTACCATTCCCGTACTACACGAAGCGTACCAACGTCCTCAAGGTGGGGGAGTACCAAGCACGCTCTCTTCCGTATCAAACTAAATGGAGGGGGGAGGACACGTTGAGGAGAATTGGCGAGGAGCACGAGAATAGGGAAAGTTGCGCGAAGGGGAAACGCGCGTGTTCTTGCTCAGCTCGGACCCGTCATCACCGAGGGAAGCCAGTCGAACGCGCGTGCCACAACCCTTCCATCGTGCTAACGCAACCATCACCCAAAATCACTTAGCCCTCGTTTTTTCCATTTTTCTTTCTTCATCCGTCATGACATCCGTCAATTTTTTAAAATTTCTCGCTTTATTCGTCCGGTCACAAAAAAAAACGATCTTTCGTAAGGAATATCGGAAACGCAGATACTAATTTTATCGGTGAAAACTTTTGCCGGATCCGTTTGACCCTTCTTCACAAAACTTTAACTCTCGCGTGCCCCAAGTGTCACGCTAGTGCGGATTTTTTTTTTTTTTTTTGTGAGAGGTGATTCCATTCATGAGGGTAAAACGATTTTATAAGCATTGCCTGATTTTATAGTGTTGTTATGTTACTTTCAGAGGTTGCAGGCTGCCACGTGATGATTGAAAAATTTTGAAACATTTATTTTAAAAAAATGGGCAAAGATATTAAAACTTGTTTTTTCGCTCAATTCGACAGTTCCGAACGTTCAAAGTCACGAGCAAATAAAATAGTTTTATTCCATCAAGACACAGGAGCCTTTCTGTAAAGCGTAAATCTCGTATAATGGCAACCTCGTTGAAAGCGGATTTGGTGAAATGCTCCGGTTTATCGAGTTCGCATGTGGAAATGTTTATTTTTTTATTATTTATTTGATCGTAATTTTTTTTTTCGCCATTTCAAGAATGTGTAGAGACGATGATAAAGAATTTATCAGGTTCACAAATAAACGGCGTGCGATAAAAAAGGGGGTGGGCTGCATGACACTGATAAACAGGCTAGTCTTTTGATAAGATAATGTATCTGTTATCCGTTACGAACGAAATAAACTGTTGGGAGCGCGCGAACGACGCGAAATTGGCGAGTCGATGTGTCACGTCGTTGGGATATTCGAGCTTGCGAAATACACGACGCCGATACCAAAACTTTGAGATAAAACCGATAAGCCCAACGTACGAAGCTTCACGAGAGCTGTCACGACTCATTTTTCCAGACTTTCTTAGACAGTGTATAGTAGTGACATTATTTATCATCGAGCATAGAAATGGTTAGCGTCACAATTTTTGGAAGCTGCTTCGCAGACGAGATGCATTTATTTTGAATTTTTAAAAGAATTGCGTATTTTTGCTATTTCACGAAAAGCTGTGATCGCGGAAGGTGCAGAGGCTAACGAAGGTATTCGTGATGACGAAGGTGGAAAGACTGTTGAAAAATATAGAAGCAACGTGAAGATCGTGTGTTGCTCGAAAAACAAACGAAACACGCAGCAAGGAGAAAAAGTTGAAAAAAAATGGTTGCAAGATTTTTGGGGAATGTCGGTGGAAGTTTGGAAGTAGGGAAAACATTAATGCATCGGAATACCGGGAGGAAAAAAGTTTGCCGGGTATCTTTGGGCTACAATATGTTTATGAAAAAAACAAACGATCGCGTTATCAGTGAGAGAGGGAGATCGAGCTCAATGACGCGTACAGGTCAGATAGCCAAAGCGTTTTGTCCCCCACTCCAGAAAGTGGAGAAATTTCCCCGCCGGAGATGAGGATTCCCACCCTGGGGATTGGGTTTTTAAAAAACAGAGTCGGGAGGGGGTTGAGTGGAGAATATATGTCGGAAGGGTGGGAGAAATGAGAGAGGGGTAGGAAGCGTAGTAGGGGAACCGAGAGGGGGATCCGCGAAAGTCGGGTTTCGCCTCTCGTTTTATCGAGAATATACTTCTCGCCCTCTCTCGATACGGTACGGCGTCGCACGCAACGGAGCGACGCTCGACGTCGTGACGCTCGTACGCGCGCGTAGAGTAGCGACAAATTTGACGGCAACTCGCGGAAGCTCGGGAGGCTCGAAACGCGATGGGATTCTCAGGAGAGGGGATCAGAGTGACGGTGGTGGGGCGGGGTCGGCACGATTACGCGATACGTTGGTGGGGGCATTGATGCTTCCAGGGTGGGGTTGCGGAGCTTGGTCCAAGTTGGCAGAGTGGCCGCCACCACTACCGCGACTCCACCAAACGCCACTACTACCACCACCATCCTCGCGAACCACCACCACAACGATGGCTGCGAATCGGCGGGACCACGACGAACCAAGCCGATGGAAGAGAGCCGGAGGAACGCGGCAACCGAGGACTACTAGCGTGACTGTACGGCCAGACCGCGGCATCGTCGGACACGCAGATCGTCGGAGTAGGTCGAAAAGAGCGGGTGCCCACCACCGTTGCTGCTGTTCTTCATCCCTTCTATCTCGCGTACTCGATAGATACACGGAATGACGACCGAGACGACTTCACGATAGAGCAAGTTCTTCATCCTCGAGCAGTTGAGCTCCACCGACTCGCATCACCCAAACGCTGCTGCTTGCACAGAGCTTTGTGACGTTGCGCGACCACCTCCGTTCAGTTGCAATCTCGCTCGTACTCCCTGACATGGACAGCCTCAGTCGAGATCAACAGAACGAACAGTGCACACTCTCTTCACGCTACTCCTCGATCATCCTAGATCACAGTTCCCTACGACTGTCCACGCAGTTATGTGATAGCAATCCACTATCTCGTAACAAGCGACGTAATCATTACAGTTCTCATGATTATCTACATCGCCATCGCCACGAACTTGGCAATTTCGATTGATCGGTATTTCGAGTTCTCGAGAAACCACGTGAGGATGGAACTTGCTGACGATTGTTCGGAATCGAGAGAGCCTTTATCAACCTCGAAGGAAAATTTCCAAAGTGTCGTCTCGTTCTTGGATTCGTCGGATCGAAGCATTCGTTAATCCGCGTATTTTCACCACCCGGGCAACGAAACGTGTGTGGATTATGAATTCTGGGACAATTGTTTGTTCGATCGTCAATAAACGATCTTGCAAAAAAGTTTTTTCGAATTTACGTTCGAAAAAACTTGTCGACGACGACGCAAGTTCGATCGGGTTATAAAATCGAGTGACTCTGGACGAAGACTCGTGATATCGCTCCGTACCGAGTGCGGGTAGTGTTGTCTGGAAAAAATCGTTATTGCGGGGAAAAACTTTACAAAGTGCGATTGGAGTGTAAAAAAAAAAAGTCTGAAATTAAGCGGGACTTCTGATTCATAAATAAAAAATAAATACGACAAATGAAACGATTGATTCATCGGTTTCTCTCGAGCAACGTGCGGAGGCTCTCTGAGCCGACGGCTATCGTTCCGTAAACGGAAAATTCTCGCATAGAACATCAATGAAGTTGGGCAACAGGTAAGCCAAATATCAATAGTTCCAGGTACTTGGTTCGACGGTTACCTAGTCCTTGAAATGTCCAATTTCGTAATTGCACCAGAACAATTGTTGAAAGCAACCAAAAGGTATACATGTATCGATTCTCGAGCAGGTATATGATTTACGACACAATGACCGCTGATTCAAACACATTTTGTGGCGACTCATCGCGTCACACAATATAATACACTATTGACGTACAATAAGCATCCACCTGTTAAAAGTCGAACTCAGAGCTCTCAATGAGAGCCTCGAGTATTCAGCACTCTTCGTGCGCCTGCACAGTGTCCCGCTCACGGCAAACAGCAGGTACACAGAGTATTTTTTTCTCTTTCCCCAATGAAAGGTGCTCCCCAAGGTTCTTAAGCCTCTCGACGCCACCACTCCATTGTACGTTTGTGATCGAAAAAGGAAAATTCTTTCTGAGCCGCTTGGATTGCGGTGGAACGCGTGCCGCAGGTAGACCAGGTAGCAAATATATTACGGCATCGCTCGAACCGTTCTTAATTCCGCTGTGAGCCGATTTCTGAATCAAATTTCTCGTTCCTCTTACCGCCGATTCACGGGCGTCAGGATATACCGGGCATGTGAATCCTAGCAGAATCCTTAATCCCGTATTTATGAAAACGAGAAGGAGCACGGGACGGAAATGCTTCTTATGTTTTGCCACCTCCTCAAAGATGCTTCGAAAAATGTGCATTTTTTTGTTTTTAATTCATACTCTCAGAGTTGCGAAATTTTCTCGGTATCTAGATGAAAAATTTTGGTACTTAAACTGATTTATCAATCGTCGTCGGTCCTTAGTCAAAATCAGTTAAATTTATTGGCTAATAATTTCCTGTAGTAAATCTTAATCCCGAATGTCTGGCGAAAATGAAAAATGTCTCGATAGTCACGTCGAGATATGAGTGAAAGTCAAAAATGAAAAAATTGTCAGATTTCAGCGATCGTATTAATTCTTCATTTCACTCAATATTTACTACCTCGAAAAATATTTCGCGCGGGGGCGAACGAGAAAGAAATAATAAAAGAAAGACACTTGATAAATTCCAAATGCTCACTCCCAAAATAGACACGCATCGGACACGTAAAAGAGAAGCGAGGGAGGGGGCGAGGTGAATTGTGCAAATTTGGCAGTGACGGATGATGCGGAATTTAAATCGCACGCGATCGAATCGTTAGCGAGGAACTTTAATCGGGTTTAATAATTCATCGTGAGCCTCCTTCAGGGGACTTACGCCACGATCGTGGTCACTCTCTGCCTTCATTTAGTTGTGGCCCACGATGGAGGTTTTTTGGTGGGGAAAGAGAAACAAAACCGACACGTTATTTTTTCTCCTTTTTCGGGATGCACCATCTTCAGATTTCCGGGGGTTGTTTATCGGCGACACTTGAGCCAGCCATTAAATCCCTTCACCCAACGACCCATGTGGTGCGTTTTTTTATTGACCCAAGCGATTTTTCCACAAGACGTTAAATTTCACTTGGTGGGTCTCGAAATGTTGAAAAATTGAAAAACGCCTTTTCAAACGTACACGATGCACCTTTCATTCGTCGTAAAAGATTAGTGACAAGTGTCGTTCCATCTAACAGGATCCTAACGACATCTTTAAAAACAGTAAATCCGAATTCTTCGGTTTCTATATTCCACAGTAATGGACATACATGGGCATAAAGCTGACTGTAGTGGTAAATAAAGGATCCCTCGATAGCTATATTTTCTACCCTGTGAAAGGTCCTCGTCGGCGGTCTCTTTATAGAAAAAAAAAAAAAAAAAAAAAAAAAAAAACTCTCTGGGNAAAAAAAAAAAAATACCTGCTGGGAAAGTCTCGGCGTGGCAAACGATGCGGTATAATAAAGTCGATTGAGTGATACGTTAGCTATACGTTACGTTGAAAGAAAGAGGGAGAAAGAATGAGAGAAGTTTGCCGACGGCGAGAGCAGGCGACAGTCTTCTCGAGAGTCTCTTCGTGTAAAGTCCATCAGACAAAACATTCCAGACTCCCTTTACGAAACGAATCATTTATTCCGTCCACAGTAAGCAACCAACACCATTGCGGTCTCTGGTCTTCGGTAGATTAACGCAAGAGAGACGTCTCGGAATGGAGATAGAGTCACGTCTTGTATTCGTCACGCACTTGAGATTATTCATTTCTCTGTACTGGCTACAAAGTCATCCATAAGATAAGACGTTGAATATTATCCATTGGAGAAAATAATGTCTGAGAGACGAGAGGCTGAGTTGAAAAAAACGTTGCAAGTTAAACACTCCGCTATTCGCGAATCGAGTGCCTTGACGCTTTGCCGTTGATGCTGCCTCTCGATCAAAAGCCAAAGCTGAATGACTGAAGCAGCAAAACGCAAAAAGGGGTTTGAGGTAAAAGAGAGCCTCGTGGCTCGGCCCAGAGGATGGCCCATGGATTCAGAGGGAACAAGGCTTAGAGCATCACACTGCACGGGCCCCCATTATCCGATTTTGGAATTTGAGATCTGCAGCAGCTCTTTCAGCTCCGCGTCAAATTATCCTTAAGCACAATGGGCCCGTTGATTGATATCTTCAGTCGCGTTGCTGGTGCTGCTGCAGCTTCTCTGTCCGGGCAATATGTATGCCATCAAATTTCGGCCGGGCCTCTCGGTTTGGGCTGCTTCTCTTGATGCATCCAAGCCCTCCTGCAGACTCCGAGGCATTCTCACTCGAAACTCTGTATATAAGCATCTCCGTTCTTCTCCTCGTTTCCTCTCTCTCTCTCACTCTTCTCTTTTCGAATCGCGTCTTTTTCTGAACGCCTTTTTTTCAAGTTTTTGTTTTTCTCTTCCCCCGTGCAGTCTTCGTACTCTGAATATTTCTCGCCGATTTTTGTTGAGGGGAATACCCATGGTCTTCCCCTGTGCATCGGTCTATACAAAGCCCGGGGTCGAATATTTTTCTTCTCATGCGGGGACCCCACCAGCCCTTCCACTTAATTTATCCTCAACCCCTTTCAGAGCGCCGCGCTCCTTCTCTCGGACCCTTCTGTACCTTCCTTTTAGTCTCTTTCCTCTCCCTCACTCTTTTTTTTTTTATTATTTCGTTCTTGTCCATCTCGCTTCTTTTTTTCGACGTTGGTTCTCCTTTTTCCTTCTCTTGCTCCAGCGCACCGTACAGATCGGGCGAACGGGTGAGATCGAGTAATAATAGCGGAGAACAGCGTTTTTAAAGACCTTTTGTTTTACCATTTTATTGCAAGACTGTGAGAGACTCTGCCAAGTATACTAGTAACTGACGAAGCATCCGGACTCTATATATCGCCAGCGCTTAATGACGGAAAAATGTTTTTCAATGTAAGCGAAGGTCAGGCTTTTTTTTGTTTGTTTGATTTTTAGTTCCGAGTGTTTCGTTGCGATGTTCATCGCTGCACATATCGGTGGATACATGCCTTTTAAATACGTACGAACGCGCCTGTGATGTTCATTTCCATTGGTCATCTATGATGACATTTTAATATTAAAGCTGAAGTATCGAAACTCTGCAGGTTTCGGAATCGCAAGAACGAATCGAAAAATGCAGAATATTCCGAAATTCTCTTTCTATGTCATTGATGTTTTCCGAATCGTAGATTCGATGAGGGAGTGAGCAATTCGCGACACCCATTGACCAACAATACAGAGTGTGCGTGTGTACAACGCCGCCATACGAAAATTTAACGAGCTATAACATGTTTCCGCCATAACTCGTTGGTAATAACATGGACTCTGGGTCCTCGGTGTGTACGCGGTTTTTCGAGCATTCGAATGTGCGTCGAACGAGCGGAAGTGAGTTTTCCGCACGAATGACGATCGTTGATCCGCTATCTCTCTTGATCTCGCCCAATTTTTTTATAGAGATTCGCTTTCTCGCACTGATGCGCCGCCACAGGTTCGCGTCTCCTCCGCTGCGTTTTCCCACCGTTCAACTTATTCTCGTAACGAGGTTATGCATTTAGTGCGCCCGCCTCGCACGGTTCACAGTATTTGCTCGCGCCATTTTCTTTTCTCCCGCAGACGAGAGAGGATTTTTCTTTCTTTTTCATATCTTTCATTTTTTTACATAATTCTCAACGTCTCGACTTGCTGACTCTTGATTTCTCAACTTTTTGACTTTCTGGCGGATTTGCTTGAAAAATAAAAAAATTTAAAAAAATCACATCGTAGTTTATTGAAAAACAAAAAAATGTTAAAAGAAAAACATCTTTTTCATCTCATCTCGCCACCCATCGAGAAAAGTCCCAGAGTGAATAATTTATTTTACAACTTCGGTAGCGTGGATGCTTCCATTTGGATCGTGCATCTGATCCTTTAGAAAAAAATACCCGCGGAGGGTCCCGTGTGTCATAGACACATCGATATCAGGCCATGCGTGGCGTATAAATATTGTATATAAATAAGGACGTCCCGTGCTATTATTTATGGGATTTTTATGAAAATTTAGGGCAAGAGCCGATCGGCTCGGCTAGTACCTCACAAAAGCCGCGTACATCCACACAACGCATAAAAATGCGAGACGATGGCTTGGAAAAACCGTTTGGAATGCGATTATTTGGTGCTGGAATGCAAAACGTAGAAAAGGGTTGCTAAGTTCCTTTTAGTCTCTACGTGCAAGGAATATTAATGTCTGTTCCTCATGGCGCTACCTGATTGCGCGAAAGAAAAAGGGAAAAGATGAGATTATTTCGACACAGACCAGAATCTTTATATATCGCGAATGAAAAAGTACGAGCAAAGCCATTAGTATCTTTCGATGGTGTATATTATAATATCGGGACAAGGCGTATCGGGATGGCAGCGATATATTGCATAAGAGCGAGACAGCAAACTGTAGGATTATGCACATTATACTCATGGCTATGATACACGCTATACGCGTATAAATACATTGACGAAAAAGGGTTACTTTCTCGTGGACAGGTAGAGCCGAGGATTTAATAATGCTATGGAAATTCTATGCCGATCCCTACAGAGGAGTAGAATAGAGTCTTGGGATGCGACGGCGAGTCTAACTGCAGCTCGAATTTCTATGGGGGACTCATAGGAGGCAGCCTATCGGAACTCTCCCCCACCATTTCAAAAACTTGTTAAATGCATATCCACGATATGTTGGGAATGAAAATTCGAATGACAAACGATGAAAACAACATTCGAACAAAAATAAACGTGAAAATATTGTGGACTTTTTTCTGGAACTTGAATTACGCGCTGAATCGATTCGTTAGCTTATCTTTCGCACCGTATTATTAAATTTGGCTCTATCGATTGAGAATAAATTGACATGTGTCGATGGAAAAAATGAGCAACGAGATGTCGAGGCTGTAGATTCAATCGTTGAGAGCCAATCACCGAAGGATAGGAAAAAAATACGGAGTAAATAACAATAATATGGAGCGGATAATAATGGGTCGAGTTTCTTAAAATTTCGAGTATGCATGCTTGGGACGAGCAAAGCCTTTTTATTCGTATATTTAATATGGGCGTATATTCGAAGGAAAGAAGAAGGAAAAAAATGAGATAACTGGGAATACGAGAAAATAAAAGGGGCGACGGGAGAGATGTAAAAAAAAAAAAAAAGGTACTGAGTGAAGAAGAAAAAAGGAAAGGAACGTCGTGGAGATATAATATAGGGGCCCGAAATATTTGGTGGGGGTCGTTGGCCGAGAAATTACACGGAATAATTTGTGGGCCCCGGGGTATCTGAGTCGACTCATTCGCTCGGTCCTACGTGGAGGCTGATGCGTTTATAATGGCCGCTCGGGTTACCCCCGAAGCCTCGAGAGGCTCTTTTGGCAAAGAGTAAAACCGCCGCGAGATCGGGAGCTGCAACCGAGCGAGCTAAATAAGAGTAAACAAAAAATAAATAAAATCATAAATAAAAGTATCACGATGCTCGTGAAGGCTCGCGAGCGTAAGACTCGAGAAATATATAGACCGCGAGCGCCCCGGAGAACCGAATGAAAAAGAGGCTGAGAAACGAGAGACTCACTCGCGGTGGCGCTTAATAATTCCGAACGAGTATTCTGGCCTTCCCGCGCTTTCTTTTTCCTGTGAAACTTCGTAATTAAACGAATACCCTTTCGAACCGTATGCGTATTAACACCGCACTTTAAATATCAACCACTCTGCCCTCGATTCACTCAGATAATAATGATAACAACAATAATAATAACATTAAGATAGCCAATTGATAAAGCGATGGATTGAGATTTGAGATAACGTTGCGACGCTCGAAAGAAAAATATATTTCGTGCTTGTCGATCATGTGTTTTTGTAAATTTTCATTCAATGATAATAAATTCACTTGATGAGTTGTTCGATTTATTTCGTCATCGAATATGAAATTTCTTTGGTTCTCTATTAATATTTTATTTTTCTATATTTTTGTTGCAGGTTCGATGAGAAAATCGGTGAAACGTGGTTTGGCTACTGGTTGGGTAAGGACTGGGCTGGGGTAAATATTAAATTGCAGAGAATTAATTCACCTTTTGGTTGAGCTCTCACGTGGTCGCAGTGGGAAATAAATTGGTAGAGACTTTGCATGTGTCAAGTTTTTTTCTTTCGTTCGCCTCGGCTATTCGAGATCGAAGGTAATTTTGAACCCTTCTCTGACGCGTTACGGGATATCACCTGGGAGCCAGCGGTTAGGTTAGTCCAAAATATCTTTTTTTTTCTCTCCTCTTTCTCCCCGTTATGCTAATAGTCGCGGTCGCACGTTACGTATCGTGTATTTGGGTCTGTAGGGTATTAAATATTTGAGGGTTGGATGAGAAAGCCTCTAAGAGCGGCTACGCCAGCTAAAAGATGTTCCGACAGCTGTGGTCGCTCTGTGGGAAATCTCTGCCCACACGCTGTGTCTCCATAAGACAAGAATGCGAGGCAACTGTGCCGTCTGCACTCCAAAATCGTCCTGTGGACAAGCACGCAATCTAATTTCATCCTTAAGTCGCTAATCATTTTTTTTCTGACTCCCTTAAGGACGAGAATGGTCGATTTCACAACTTCCTCAAAGTTACCCTTGGGAAATGAATGAAGAAAATTTGCGTGCAGAACAAACAGAAAATTTGAGCTGTTTTATTCTTCAACTTTGGTACCTATTTTTATTTTTTTTTATTTTTTTTTCAACACCTGCAAAATATCGAATATACTTTTTTCCTCCACGTGCGATTATCCCGAAAGTCGTAAAATTCCGCTGACGTTGATTATTCTCTCGAAAAGCAGGGACCAACGCGACGAACAAATAAATTCCTCGCTATAATTACTCCACGTGCGTTCGTAGAGCAGCTCACGAAATATCGTCGAGATACTAAAAAAAAAAAAGTAAAAAAAAATTCTACACTTGTGAGATAGGAAAGGCAGGTTTTTTTTTCCCAAACAAGATATTTCTTCAACAGACACAATTCGACCCGATTCACCAGGGTTATCGCCTCTCGTGATACTCGCTCGCGTATTTTCTTTAACTTAATTTTTTTCTCTCTTTTTTTTCTGTGCACCAAAACATCTGCCGCGTTACTCCGGCAATCGTTTTCCAAAGATGTTTTGAGTCTCGCGAGGGGGAAATTGTATATTCTTCGGAAACATGTGTCTCGAAAACTGACAGACTACGTTCTCGTCACAAAACCACTAGTAACCGTCCCGAAACTGTTTTTTTTTTCTGTCAATAGCATTCTTGTTGAAAGGAGAAAAAAAAAACAGTGAGAACGCGTCTGTTTATGACTATAACGTTTCATCCAGCGATTCTGCTTCAGGATACTCGAAACATTGTATATTATTTGGTAATTATTGCAATGGAATAGCGGAAAGACCACAATTGAAAATCCGGCAAAATCGCCAACTACCGTGGACCTCGCATTGAGTACGAAAAAAAAAATCCAATGCGAAGAAAAATGTAACGAAAGGGGGGCAAATCGAGGGAAAAAAAATTTACGTAAAAAATAGAAAAAAAAAAGATAAAGCGAAAGGAGCAAAATGATTGAAAAAAAGGAGTAAATTACGCGGGAATGCGTGACGCGAATTGGCCATCCCGAGCTCCCGCCACCGCGTTCCCTGAATTACAGACTCCCGAGCTCTAATAAACGGTCATCAAGCCCAGTTGAACAATTATTATCATTAATTGCAAGTACACAGGATCCTGCTGGTGAAACTGACTCACACGATATGCGCAGCCTCGCCTGTTTTATTTTTTTTTTTTTTTTTTTTTTTTTTT
>JBAJMU010000001.1:24177615-24214366 GCA_037952995.1 Hyposoter didymator | reverse complement strand
TTTTTTTTTTTTCCATCTGCAATGAAAAATTCGACTCTGCTGGAAACTTTAAATTTTTAACATGAAATCCAAAAAGTTTAAACACTTTGTTATTGAATTTAAATTCGAAACTTTTCGAACCTTTCGAACTCGCAGAAATACGAAAAATAATCGGCCTACCTCTTCGTCTTTTTCAAGTTCATCGCATTTAGCATTGAAATAGGCAAAAAAGACCTTCCCCTTTTTACGACTATACTGCGCAACAGTACAAAACATAAAAAATTGTCGAAATAAAAATTGTTTCCCAGTGAGTTTTTTGTTTGATAAGTTTTCGCTGATAAGCGTAAACAGCACTGGCAAGTCGTATTTTTATTTTTCTTCTTGCTCTCCTTCTTTATCGCCTGGTGAGCTTTTCCCTCCGTCGTTCTCCTCCATTCTCGTCTGGTCGTATGTTTGCCTTTTGACGAGCCGTGAGAGGTACAGGGAATCCAAATGACTCAATCGTCCGGCACAAAGCCTAGAGTGAGTCGATGTGTGCATACAACACGCGAACAGGAACGAAAGCACCATTTCGAAATGCGAACTCGTATGAGTAAACCTTCGGATCGGCTCTTTCTCTCCCTGCGTCTCTCGCCTTTTTCTTTTTCTTGGGCCCGAGCGCATAAAGATAACAATTTTACGTTTATCTTTATCGCGCGCGAACGTCGACCGAGAGACGCGAAGATGGCGCGAGCGCACGCGGGGCCAATGACTCTTTCGATCATTTACACTGTCATATTCCATTGTATTCATTCCCATTGTACTCTCCTCGTACGCAACTGTTTTTTATTTTACTGCACTATCTCGTGTCATCACGATCTCAACCTCCGCAGCTCATTTTTATTCGCCATTTATTAAAAACTGAATTAAACGAATTCCGAAAAAAAAATGCAATTATACTTCGTCGTGGGATTCCTTTGTTTCTCGTCTGTCCCACGAGTCGTGAAAATTTACAGACAAAAGTTTCATCCTCGTGTCTGTCGCGTACAAATGCATCTTAGATTTGTCGATAACGCAGACGCGTCAGAAGAAATCGTGTACGAAATCTGTCGGGGTTCCAAAAAACGAGAACAAAAAAAAAAAAGAGGAAAGAAATGAACGCCAGGAAGTTTGTTATCAAGGTCAACACGATTTGGGTTAAAATCGAAGATGAAGGGGACAGCGAGGCAGCACAGGGAGGGTGGATTGAACTTCCGCAACGAAAAGCAATTATTTGGGGAGGAAGAAACTTGTTGATCCAAATGGACGGGTTGCTCATAATCTTCAATGCGATTTAGGTGTATTTGTGATTCTCACTTCTTGAAAGAGTTTGTCTCTCTCGTCAATAGAGAGGATTCAAGTTGTTTCTCGATTTGGTTACTTTGTTGGAAGCGATTCCATTCGGTCTCGCACACTGAATTCCCCTTTCCGACTCACTCAGCTGGTCTGGACGAAACGAGGCAGGGAAACGAAACGTCGGAGCGTAACTCCGGCGGTCGCGGGGATCGCGCAATGAGACGCCATTAAAAAATTCCACGAGCGTCGTGTCTCACGCAAACGGGCGTTCATTGGGGCTCCTAACGCGCGTTATTTCGTTCCTCATGGCCTGCTATACCACTTTTCCTCGCGTATAATACCGATGGGGACACTACTCGCTCGTTTCGCAGTCGCGAACCAACCGACAACGAAACCCAGAGACCGCACAGCCAGAAATGCCCTAATGGCGGAATTGAAATATGAGATACTCATTTTTCGAGGTCCGGGGTGTAGCCCCTCGTAAAAGTGGCGTGAAAGGAGGCGTTACCAAAAAAAAAACCAACAAAGGGATAGACAGGAACAAAATCGTCAATGACATCTAATGAGTCGCTGGATAAACAGATTGAAAAAAGTCTTTTTCATCTTCGTACAGACGAAAAATATCATTTCATCAGATGACTCAAAATACTGATCGAGTTTTGGAAACCGATCAATAATCAATAAAATAATAAAGTATTTTATAATTTGATATTAAAAATCGCGATAATTCGGCAAAGGCGGTCAAAGATGGAGTGCGATAGGCAAAATATTGCAAAAACCAAAGAGGTGGTTCGAGGGTGCATCCATCCAAGAATAATGATTCGAAATGACAGAGTACGGTTCTTACCTTTCGATGCCTGAAATAAGTTTCGGGAGACGCAGGTGAACGAATGGAAGAATTTCCGTTCACGGATAACCGAATCGATGTAATCGCAAGTTGCGCATGTCCGTTACAAAAATATCATTCGTATTTGGAAGGTTCTTGTTGCTGGCTATTGGCGCGATAAACAAGGAAATTTATTACACAGCAATAATCACTCGAAGGCTAAAAAAACGATGCAACTGTTCTTCCGGCCGTAATCTGCCCGTTGGAATGAAAAGTAATTAAATAAAATTTTGCTGTGAGTTAACGAGCGAGGAGAACTCTAATGAGAATGCCGAAAATACTGAGAGCCCGCGGAGTACGCGAGCTCCGCTTGACTACGTAATTGTAGATCGTTCGGGAAGGCTGTTAAGAAGGAAAAGACAAGTGGGCGCAGGTTGGAGAATCTGAGTAAAGAGAAGCAGAGACTTTCGTTAGCTAGCAACAGGATTAACAAAATCGGTAATTTAATTCATTTAATGCCCCGAGGTCGCTACAGAGCAAGGAATTATAAGAGATGCAAAAAATAATGGCCGCTGAGGCTCTAGCTAACGAATAAACGTTGAATACATTTACTATCCGAAGTATATTATCGGAACGACCGTAACAGAGAGGACGAGTTTACTGCTGCATCGAAGAGCATTTAATTTTATAACGCTACAGCATAAAAATAAATTATTTGGAAAAATCGTGGACGATAACGAAGTGAAAATACCAAGCAACCCTGATAGCTTCTCAAAAACTCTGACAGTTTGATCAATATTCATTCGGCATAATTCATCGAGTTGCTGAATGGCAAGGCTCGTAGAATTCCGTAGGGAACTTGGAGAAAATATTTTTTCAATCGGTGCGAATAATCGTAAAGAGAAAAAACTTATTCCAAGGATTGCCACATTATTCCTCGATCAATTAACATAGTTTCTCTGGTAATTATTGATCGTTAATTAATATGAAACTTACAACGCCTATGATTTATAATTCTTCATGGGAAATCATGTTTTTAATAAGTTTTTCTGAGAATTCCGCTTGGCTGATTGGAAGTAACAGGGCTCCTCAAAGCAGTACGAAGCGAAAAGGAATTAAGGTCTGGACGAGGTGAGATTCCCAAAGTAATTATGTCTCTCGGTGTTGTGGGACGAGTCGAGCTACTGGAAGTTCGTTTCAGAGAAAGAGTGCGAGCTCCCTTCGACCATTTTGCCTGGTTTGATCGATATACAGTGATACATTAAACCGTGGCCTCTGGCAACACTCATCGTTAATTATTTTCTTCTCGTTACTCGTCCGCGTCGTCGTCGTTTTCGAAAGAGCTCAGCAGCTGCAGAGAAAGCTCCGCTATATCGAGTCTGTACTTCGAGTCTGTGAGAACATTTTTTTCTCCACTCGCTCTGTCGTCTTTTTTATCCCTCTGTCACTTTGTTGACTTACGTACAGATTGTTGATTAACTTTAAAGTTCATCGCACAAGTGCACAACAAAAATAAAAAATCGAAAGATTGCCGTACGCATTATTTCCCACGAAATTCTTATGATTTCGAAGTTTGAAGGAAAAAATGCTCCATCGAGAGATTATGAGGGGGGAAAAAGCTTTTATGCTATCCAGCCAGTATCTTTGTATCTATTTTCTCCATCTCGTTTCTGATGGGAAAAGGACGAAGATCGGTTCAATTAACGCGGCGTCTCGAAGCAAGCATACGCCTTCTTCCAAGTGCGATCGACGATAAACAACGCATCAGGTAAATCTCGTCGACGTGTTAGCCTCTGAGCGAGCCTCTGAGACAAAACTGTGGAGGCATGTGGAAAATTGACCACGAGAGAGTCCAACATACGACGACATGATTGAGAGGGAATCCGGAAAGATTCTCAATGTTCGAAGGGAGACCATTCGAACATGGAATATAAATTGGATGACTATGTTGCGTTGATTGATTGATGGTTCCAGATTGTTTCGAGATTAAAAGTTTCTCGTGTGATAACTGTTTGCCCTTATTAACGATTGATTCAAATTATGAGCGTATTTCCAGCAGGCGAACTTTTGTAGACCAATCATTATTTTGAATGCTGGCCATC
This sequence comes from Hyposoter didymator, assembly GCA_037952995.1. Lineage (NCBI taxonomy): Eukaryota > Metazoa > Arthropoda > Insecta > Hymenoptera > Ichneumonidae > Hyposoter > Hyposoter didymator. Next base: position 24,210,145 of record JBAJMU010000001.1, on the reverse strand, counting down.
GTACAATTTTTTTTTTTTTTTATATTCTTTTAAGTTCAATTTTGAATAAATTTTCGATTAAATTTTAAATGAATTAGAAATTTATTTTGAGACGTGGTTCGCGTGGATTGGTTTCGAATTCGTGAAAAAATTGAAAAATGATTACGCATTTAGCAAAAATGATAAGAAGTTTCAAAAGGAAAGGATTGGCATTGCCTGAAACGTTTGTTCGAAGCTGTATAGCCTCGGAGAAATATATTGCCACGTTGTATACGTGTAATATAGTAAAATCGAGGGCAAAGGCCCCTCGGGTCTTCTGGCCCGAGATTTCCATGAGATCCTTTGGTCCAGGTGTTCCATAATTTGCATACGAAAGGGGTGGCGTTCCCGCCAGATTTGAGCCCCGAGCGAAATACCTCTCTGCCTTTTCTCCCTCTCCGTCAAGAATCTTTAGGCCTAAGACTAATAGGGAGCAAGTACGTCTATAGATTCTGGGCTCAGCATGTCGCGTCGTTAACCCCGCATCAAAGATTTCTTGCATATTCTTCGACGCAATTGCGTTCTGTATCCTGACCGACTTTGCCACCTCTGCTCTCGGTCCATATCCCCCTTAATACGCGAGTCTACCACCTTTTTCTCTTTGCAAACAAGATACACACGAAATGTCGCCCCTCGGTAATGAATCACGAATCCCATGATCGAACAAACATGGAATAATTTGACGGGACAACATCGAGGCAATTTTCACATTCAATTCGATTTGAATCTCTTGAAGGCTGGATCGGAAATTATCTTCTTTGCGGGCCATCTGCGATAGGGAACCTTAATATTAATCCTTCGAGTGCACTCTGGGTCGTTTTGACCCCAAAAATTTTCCGTCACCGATTGTTTGGCAACGAACGTTTCGCCTTTTCATTTTCGGCTTCGTTAAAAAATCAATTACGGTCCATAAAATATCGATAATTTGCTACAAAAAAAGTCTCTACAAAAAATAAACAAACAATACTGAAACACAACCATTTAAAAAACGCCTTGGGTCAGATTGACCCAATACGCACTCATGGGATGTGTGAAGGCTTAGACATTATAGTTTTCCGATAGTTAAAAAAACAGTTGCAACTGGATCAGGGCCTTCGGTTTTCGGAAAAATAATCTCAAAGAAAATAATTGAGTAAACATTTCTGGAAAAATAATCCCCGAATATTATGAAGCACGAGTTCAAGAAAAAAAAGTTGCAACTGAAATAACGAAAATGAAAAAAATTAAACACATAACTGTGTAATGATAGTTTGTAACGTTCACGACATTGTTTACAATACACGAGAGTTGATTGAGTGTATGAGATTACTGAAACGAACTTGGTTCCATTATCGGAGTCCTTTACTGTTAACCGTTTAGTATTCACAGAGGGAAAGTTAATGAAGTAACCGTTAAACAGTTATTGTACATAAACTCCACCATAATATGCTAATGGGGGTTGAAACTCTCTTGTGCAGCGACAGATAATCGACATGACGTTTACGAGGTGGTTCGTCGATCCTCGACTTGACGATAATACGACACACTAAACTCAGCAAGTTAAATAATCAAACACGCTCATTTATGAGGAGAAAAAAAACGTTCTAAGCGGCGATGAACTTTAGGCTCGTTCGATAAGTATTTCAGGTTAACGAATGCATTCAAATGAGATGGAAAACAAGAATAATGATTGTCCCACTTACAAAAATCTGTTGGAGTCTCCCGGAGCACAGAAACGAAGTGCATCATATGATTGAACTGGAAACTTGTATGGCAACGTAAAAAAAGGCATGGATTCCCAGGTGGGAAGGAAAAAAAAATACCGTTGGGTGCTCGGAGGGCAACCGATAAAATCTGCGAGCACAGAGGTGGCGCAGATTGCAGGAACGAAAGCGATAAATTGGCAAAATTGGCGAATTGGCGGAAGAGCATGAGAGCATTCCATAAAAATGATTCCACGGTCGATTGGGATGTAAAAAAGGGAGTAAAAAAAAACAAGGGCGAAAAGAGAAAAAAATGTAGTAATATACGAGTGGAAATCAAATGGTACGCTTGTTTGCTCGGATGAGTGATAAACAAAGAGTACAAAGAGACAAAGTGAGAAAGTAAAAGCGAAGGCAAGGGGTGCAGCTTGTGGATGTTTGATTGTGCGCAGTTGGCGTTATATAGTTAGATGCAGTTGTGCAATTCCTTGTATTTCTATATATCGATACGCGGGGGATCGGATTGCGAATGCTTGGCTGCGGGTTCAGCAGCAGGAGGTGAAAAGGTCGGTTCCGGGCGTGGTGGAGAGAGTCCTAGCGATAAAAATGGCGATCCTCGTCGGAGGGGGAAGAAAATATCTCGATGCGTTCGCATGTGTAGTTCGGATGCGTAAGCGAGATGGAGGATCTGTATGTATATATATGGATAGTGATCGTGGGTTGGCCGGACATGAACACGAGGATAACGTGGGGTTAAAGCTTTGGCGGGAGAATCCCCTTACGAGTTTTTATTCGTGGTACGAACGCCGCGTGTATGATGCACCCCCAACACACCGCCCCCGGGCGTCAACCCCCGAACGATCTCTCTTCCCCGCGAATCTCATCGTCATCACCCAACCCTCCCCATTCGTGCCAACCATGCGCTCACCCCCGGAAGTACGAGCCCTCGCTTAACCCCTCGTCGAGCTTATTATAGCATTCACTGAGAGGAACAAGGATGGAATACAAACACACATGCACATACGCACACACACACATGAAAACCAAGAGAACATAATATTCAGTACGTATGTATATGTGTAAACGCATATATGTTGACGTCCTAAGTGTACTTGGGATTCAGCTGATCGGACGTGGGATTGGCAGATTTTTATGGGGTTTCTATGTATTATTTTTATTTCTCACTCCCATCCCTTCGGTTGCTTTTTATTCTCCTTTTTTTCCTGACATTACTTTTAAGCACGTGTCACGTGCATACGCCACTCCGTTAAGAGTGGCGAATAAAATGGAGATTCGGGAAGCTCTACGGTTCGAACACAGCCATTGAATCGTACAGATGCATAAATTGGGTAATTTGGCAATTTCTTTCGTGGATAGGCTTCGTCGGGGATTTTATACAAATTCTACAGCTTCTCCATAGCGACGTTGCCATGTGATCTTTTGATCGCACCTTTTCTCAATGGAGCAGCTTGCAGTTTCATCTTCACCAGGACGAGAATTCGGTCAATAGGACAAGTCAGAGCATGAAGAGTCCATGAAGAAACGGACTGCAAGATCTGGCTCGAGGTCCAGATATCGCGATGACGGATGACGAGCGATGATCTTGAGTCGTTTACATGGTGTATCCGATCAGGCATGCGTAGAAGGGAATGATCGCTCGACCGGTCCGACCGACCGGTCGGTGACTAAATCCAATCTCAGTCGCGAAATTTCGTGTGCACCAGATGGTGATATTGAGTATTACGACTCGAATGACTGCTCCGTTTGCCAATGCGCTGGAGGTTATGACTGGAAGCGTTGCTGGGGATCGAAGCAGGTAGACCAGACCAAGGTTGGCATCCGCATGTGTGTGTGTGTAATGACGTATATATATACTTGACAGAGGCCACGAAGGATTGGTCGCAACCGGGTGGCTCGCTTAGCCATACCATAGCGGTATCGATTATGGTTAATTACGCGAATATCCGATACGAAGATGCGTTGTCACTGCGGATAGATTAGAAATCTTACGAATAATCGTCATTAAAGTCGAGAGCTTCGTACCCAGTTAAAGCAGGCTCTCCGTTGAGCTCGTGGCCGTTGGCTATGTTTCCTTAGCGTATGGAAAACATGCCCACGATAACGCGTTACCGTGGGCAAATCGGGGCGTCTCGTTCACGTGATAAATAATATCCTCACGCCCACTTCTCCGTCTCACGGTGAATTTGTTATTAAGATCGTTACCATTGTTATTATATATTTTCCTGACTAATTACTCTTTGCGTTTGTGTAAAATGACGTTCGTACTTGGTGCTAGGATGGAAGGCAACGGATGCGCGATAAGTGTGTATGTTTGTACGCAAGTGTGCGATGGCCTGCGGCAACGAGCATTAGCCTTGCTATGCCGGGGGAAGATCGTCATTCCGGCATGAGCGCACACAATGATTAATTGTTCTTCTCCGTCTCTGTACCATGCGTATAAATCCACGGCTTTATATACCTGATGCATTATTCGATTATTGAAATGATGCACTCACGTGGTCATCGTATGTGTTGCAAATGGCGGTTCTATAGAGCTGTGTCTCCGCGAGCATGTTGATGCGACAGAGATGAGTTAAATGACGAGGATGCACAGGTCCCGTTTGCCAAGGCGTTTCGGTTCCCGTCGCTCACTCATATTCCAAATGTCATCGATATGCCAGAGCTCATCGTCGGACTTTAGTCGTAAAATAATGCGTCGACGGGCTCCGCGACTATCGGTACTCGTGATAATGTAAATGCCGAATAAGGGTATCGAGGGATACGAAGACCAGGTGCGTCGTGTGTGTATAAACACTTAATCTTGTATTCCCATCCGGTTTTACTGTATTAGCATGATGCTGGTTTTGATTAATTGTCCTATATACACCGTACAATCCGTTATTCGGTTCCTACTGTATATTTGTCTCGTGGCATCGCACTCACACGTAGCAACAATGTCCATCAATGTTATTTCGATATCCCGCAGCGTTGCGTGTCTGCTGCACTTTCCGACTGCCTTTTTCATTATTATTCGCTATGATAATGTTCAATATATTCTAATATTACGATATAAATTCACTATGGCTGCTTGGAATCGTATAAAGATTCAATTATAACTCGGATTACGTGCCGCTCCGCACACACGTGCAAACTACGCTCCGAGCGATTATTAAACTAACTAAATTATTTGACGTAGTCCCGCAGTGCATATTACTCTCTCTCTCTCTTTTGCTCTCTCGCATCGTCGTAATCAGCTTTGAAATTAGAATAACTTCCGGATGCAAAGAAGCATAGTAGAGAAATTAATAATTTAACGATATACAGGCGTCCCGACATTTTGTTGTATTATACGAGCGGAGTTTCGAATTATCACAAGCATGGTTGACGAGTAACCGTTTTTTTTTTTTTTTCAGCAGCAATGTACAGTTATGGTGCACCATTGAATTAACTGGCTTATGGGGCTGAACGTTTTGAATGTTGGTTGTTGCTCCCACGCTTACGTTTTACTTTCACAAAGAGTCTAGAAAAAAAGAACGTTCTTCACGTCATTAACGCCGAGGCATATAAAGTATTAATTCGCGATATACCGAGGAACAAACTCTCGCGTGCCTGTAGTGTTTCTGCTCCTCAGCGAGAGCAGCTTTCCATGTGGTACACATGTAGCCGCGTAACAGGGTAATTAACACGAAAACTAGTTACTCATCGCATATCAGACATTTATATCGTTAGGACGAGAAGCAGGGTGGCAATACGGCACGAAGCAATTAAGCCACCGCACTTGCAAGTACTCTGGAGCGCGTACCGATCAATTCGCCAGTATCAATTCAGCTGACCGTTTGATTTTTATGCCCTCGATTTTGTTGCGTCGATCGTTTGTCCTTCGTTCTTCTTATTTTTATTCAGTTTTCCTGTTTTAAAATTAGTAGCACGTGCCCACCGACATGTATGAACTGTCGTGTCCTTTCGAATACGTGTATAGATACAGTCTGTATACATGATCGATACTGAATGTATGTGCATACTGTGTGTTTTGTATGTAGACGCGGCATGGTCCGGAACGCGATGCAAATGAACTTATGGATAGCGGTGGCCGAACAACTCGGCTGTATGTAAATCCGTTTACAAGGGTCGGGGCACTGTCGGGATGTTTCATACTCGTACTATATCTACCAGAATAATAATTGTAGTGGTAGTCACAGCAATAGTAGTCGTTCCGATAGAACGTAGTGCATGCTGGTGGTGTACGTCATAACGTGTATATCCCATGCATCGTTTGCTCGTTGCTTCGCATCGTTCGCCATGCGAATCTATAGCGTATTGAATATAGCACCGACACCGGTTATTGCTTTGTTATTGGGCGGGAACCTATCGATCCATCGCTCTGTATCCACGTCCTCAAATTCTCTCTCTGTGTATCACGTTCCCATTTCGACCCATCTCAATATTCACATGGAAACGCAAAAGCCCCGATAACAATTCAACCTCGCAACTGGTTCTCTTCATTATTGATATTTTTATTGTTAGAAATTTTTATTTGAAAACGTGATTATCAATTTTGGTCAAATTAGTTCGTGGCGATTATTGAGATCCATATTTTCCACCATTTTGGTCAAGTATCTTCTTCACGTGGCACTCGATCGAATTTCATCCAATGAGAATACTCGCACAAATCACGAGGGACTTTTGGTTGACGAGTCTCAAACAGCACGTGGCTTAATTGATTCGATATTCGGAGGGGAACTTTCTTTACGTGATGCTCGTAGCTTCCTCGATCCGAGCTCCTCCGTGCTTGCTGCGCGCGGTAAACGGATTGGCATGCTGCTGAGCAATGTCGAAAATCATGCGAGCGATTGAGTCCGGCAGCCCTCGACGTTTTTGCTTCATGATTTTTGTGAATTATTTTGTCTTCGGTAGTTTATTGCCAAAAGCGAGAGTCGGATCGGAGCTTAGAAACAAGCCGTATGTTTGGGTTTTCATGGAGAAATAGAATCTCATTCGCAAGCCAAGAATTCTGCGAATTTGTTGATATGAGCTCCGAGCTGCCTATATACTCGTTGGGCTTCGAGAATCAAATTCAACGGAGCCATTTTTTCAAATATCCACCTTATTAGTCGAGGATACTATAATATCGTGTCCCGCGAGATTTTGGCCCTGAGATTACGTTCGTGGAACCAGAGGCGAATAGCTCGCCCTCTAGGCTGTGTTAACCCCTCGTAAGCTCACGAGATCTTCCCTTATGCTTCGTTTCGTACACCCTCGTCGCACTGTGTGCAGCGATCTTCAAGAGGGAATTCTGTGTCAAGCACATCTCCAAGGCGAACAGTAATATCCCACTCGTAAACGGCCAAAAGTACCGGAGATATAAAAACTATGTACAGCCATCGAGCATATCTCATGCAGAGCAGGGATCATTGCTGTTCGTTCGAGAATTAATATTCCCAAGATTCTTCAGATGATGAGCAACGGCGACTGATGAAATGATTTTGAAAATTGTAACCACAAGTCGCTATAGAAACGAATTGAAGGCCAAAGTCATCGTTTTTTCATAATTCTTTTCCCACTTTCCTGGGAGTCTCGAGATGCAAATCCTTCTCGAAATTTGTTTATACGTGGCAAAGTCTGTGCCAACTTAGATTGGTTGCTCGTTGGACGAAAGCTCGAGACGCCCAACGAGCCCTACCATCCATTTCCTCCAACGAGAATCGAGACTCGTACTTATTTTTCATCGTTAAGAAACAACCCCTGCTTGCGAGTTTACGACGTTGATTGATGCTCGAAGAATTATTGTTTTTATCGAAATAACTTTGCCATTTGGCAATTTTTGAGAATTATTACACGGGCTGCAACGTTTTTTTTTTTTTTACTTTTTCGCAATCCATCCATTCGCTTATCCACATAACGTACAAACACATTCTCATTTATTTGTAAGTATACGTTTGAAACAACAGTAAGAACTCGCTCCGAAAGAGTAATTAGATGTCGCCGGATGCAGCTGCCCGCAATTGCGTCATTGCGGATGGTGAGTCCGTTCACAACCTTGATCTTTGGCTCGGCGTTCGCATAGACGTGGATTATGATAGAAGCTGATGTGTCGAAGGAAAAAAAAGTAATGTCGGTTTTTTCTCAATCTCGTCGGTCTCGAGTATTTCATTTTCGGTCGTACTCTTTTTACTCCGCCTCCACGTTTTTTCAAAAAATATGTCTCGATTAGTCTGAATTAATCAGCGTAGACTAATTATCATTTGATTGAAACCTGTTGATTGTTTGAATCAAATGATAAATTTGGACAACGAGGAATCGGGAATTTTTTTGGGAATAAGGAAAACATTTAATGTTCGTCAGAAATTTTTTTATTTGCTTGTAACATTCGTCGTCTTTCCTCTTAGTTCTTTTTGGTTTTGCACAAAGCACGGTAAACACAGTCGTGCTACTCGTTAAGACCTTTCGTAGCCGTGAGGCTAATTATCCTCGTGCAGCACGACGAAGGAGTATGTGCGCTTGTAGTTATATTCTTAGGTTCGCGGTAGTTTTGCCTTGCAGTACAAATTCTTAATTTCCAGAGGTTGCTAGCTCCGGTTGGAATGAGTAGTTTATCTGATGTTGGATCACGTCTCTCCTCCGAATTGACAGCGATTCGAGAGTCGTTTAGTTTTTTGGGAATAAGATGAGGATGTTTAGGATTATGGTGAGGATTAAGCCCGGAGGACGAGCGAGATGGAGGCGGAGGAGGGGAGGATGTTCACGGAATTTTAGGATGCTTCTCGGTCCATTCGTTGTACACGACATGAGGAGCGCTTCGTGATCGTGAAAGAATGCGAGACAAGACCGGTTTTCTTCATCTTTCGTCTCTTCCTTCGCGCACATACGTGGATATGATGCGGGCGTTTAGGGATAACAGCCACGGTTCTTGGAAGAAATTCCCACGGGAGCCAAGGACCGTCATCCGTCTCCATCTTTTTCTCTGTGTTTTATACTTTTGCAGTTTCAACCGTTAAAAACAAAGTCCCGAGCGCCGAGTGGCCGTAGCAATCAACTTTTCAGTATCTTCCAGATTTTGCCTTTTTCTCAAGAACATTACTCAATAGGCTCAGACGTCATCATATCGGTCTCTGGACACGTTTGCTCGCTGCTTTCTAGGCCAAGTTTCAATGTTAACGATGGGAAAACCGTAATCAGCTTGACCCGCAGAAAATCAAAGAGAAATCGATAGTTAATACAGCGTGTGTATCCTTGGCATTGTAGCTACGGCAAATCATTGGACGCAAAGACTATGGCTATACAAATGCCATTCAACGATATTCCTACGACCCAGGGTGCCTGGGATAGAGACCAAGACCGTCCTGGACGTCGCATTCGACGCTCATGACTAAACTGTATGCATGTTTAGCTATACCGTGCTATCGCAAGCTTGATTGATTCAACAGCGGGAGGCCAACGTCGCCAGCTGCTTTGAATAATTAACCCAACATTGTTATCCGTGATACGATTGGTTTCGGAGATAGCACACGCTGCGCGCGTTGTTGTGTACGAACCGATACACCATTTTGTATATCAACGGGCGAGCACGTTGCTTAATGTATATACCGCATCGAGTTATTCCATTTTGCAACACTGTCACGCTATTATTTCGTCCATTAACATCCAAGATTTCAATTATAAAAATTCGTGAAATTAAAAGCTTCGAATTAATGACGATTTCATATTTTTCTTTTTTCTCAACTAATGAGATCATTTCCAGGATTAATTAATCTTGTGGTTTTATTATTCCGAGTAAAACCCGCACACGTTGACTAATAACCAAGCAGATTAAATGTGACTCTTTGTGCAGCAAAGTAAATCGTATTTTTTCTTTCGTTCCTTCACGATAAAGTTATGAATCGTTTGGGAAGCCACATCCATGTTGTTTTTCTTCGAAATCCGGTAAACTAAATGACAAATTTTTCATTGAATATAATTGCGGAGTAATGCAGATTCGGTGTATTAAGTTTTGCAGCATTGAAATATTCCAAGAGCTAAACCTCGGGTGTGGCTTTTTATACAACGCCAGGACCCGCATGGTCACACTTCCACTTCCAAACGATATTCACTCGCCCCCTCCCAACACTCTAATCTTGTCTGTTTCTTGGTCATAATTTTTCTACCACACTTCTCCCACTCTGGATAAAATCTCTGTCGAACCTCCTGCAGAGATGGTCTATGGGTCGTCTTCGTTGGCTTGTTTCTCCTTTTTCTAGCCCACGGATGAAGAATATGGGTGTCACGTGGCGTGGCTCAAGTAATCAGACAGGGATAAACGGATACAGCGAGTTTCTGACCTCTCGATCGTGTAGGAAACTCTTCCCTCTCCCGCTCTCGCTCTCCTGTTTCGTGAAATACCATGAGAATTGAGAAAGAGGGGGAAATCACGGGTTCCCCTCGCTCTGGCCCGCGCGACGACACACACATGTGACTCTGTACGTACGTCTTGCTGCATATGGGCGGGTATTAGTGTGCGTGAGTGTGCTCAGCCGAGTCGAGGAGAGGCTCCGGGCGTGCGTGTCCCTCTCTCTACTCTCAACTGGTCTGGCTCTTCGTTCCTCAGTTCTACGCGGACCACCGTCGATACATCCAGCCCGCAACAGCCGGAGCTGCGGCGCTGCTTTTCTCCCCCAGGCGTCGCTCATTGCCGGTTACGAGATTGCCTCGTGGTTCAATCGCACCATCCGACCGCGTGGCTGTTCCGTTGATTTTTCTTTTTCTTTTTCTCCAGTTACTCATTTATTTTAATTATTTCCTTGCTCCTCGATTCCTTCCTTCCTTTTATTTCCATTCCTTTCACATATTTTCTCATTTTTTTCATTTTTCGTCGAAATTCATTTTTATTACATCGTAATACGACGCATCAAGATTAAGTGCTACGGAAAATCAACGCCACGTTTTGTGAAGAGTGAAGCCAATGAAGAAATTACCATCGACAAAAAAAAAACGATTTGTACGAGCAGCCGCAGTGACCATAATTATATGGTAGAGATCCAGCAGCGAGGTATAGAGTTCCTACGTAGTCTTAAGAAAGTAGGAACTTCATACCGTGCTCTTGGACTTGCCGAAAGATCTTCGATTCTGGTCACTTGAAGAACAAAATTTACACATGCTCAAACGAGTCACGTTACTACTTCGAGGATTCACAGTTATTACTCTTAATACAACGCTTTGTGCGAAGATATAAACGAGCAACAGTTACCAAGGAAATACCAACGAGGCGTCTGTGAGTAATATTTATTTTGTAATTCTTCTCCAACGTGGCCAACGACTCGAAGCAAGTTGATCTTTTTTTTTTTTCAAGCTTTCCTCTCGGGCTTGCGCGTGAGGTCTATTTTCTAAAATGCCGTTAATTAATACTCCAAATATTTTCAAATCATCAAGGTGTGGAAAAAATCGAGCTACGGTAAACGTGATTTTTCTGTCGTACGATATTAATTTAAATTCGAAATATCACCACAATCTTTTTTTGTTCCAGTCTCGACCATGTCACTCAAATAAAATTTGAAATATTTACATTAATTATTTAAACTACTGTTAAGTAGTTTTTTTTTTTTTAATGTCAATAAATTTCTCTATTTATGAAAAAAAATTTACCCAGAACACGTGTAAATACATTGATGAAAATTTCAATTTTTTCAGCATAAATATGTGAAACTTCGAAACTCGAGAAATTCGTTTTTTTTTCAACTAAAATGCATTTCAAGATTTTGTGGCATTTTGGTAATTCACTGGCTCATCGAATGTGAAATAAATTTACGGACAGAAAATAAAAAGGAAGTTTTTTTTTGAATTTTCGAGAATTAGCGTTTCATTTCGTACTTGAAAATCGTTTTTTTTTTTCATTAGCCAACAAGAATGCACGATGTATAGAAACCACTGAACATACATACGCGTGTAAGAAGGGTCGCGATCGGTGCCGGTCTCAAGATATTGGTCCCGAAGAGAATATAAACGAGGCGATCAATGTTTGCATGGGCGATGATGGGATTATAGGGCTTTGACTCACCGAATCAGAGCTACGACAGCCAAACAACCATTTGTCAACCTGGCCAGATTAAATGGAAAAGCCCCGGATGGCTTGCTCATGTTGCCGCGAGAACACCCATTGATATGTACAAGGGTACGAATACGAGTTACCATTTTTTTTCCTCGCCCACCCCCTGCGATCAAATTTCCGGAACGACCTAGAACCGTGCGAGGGAACCCCCAATTTCCCGCCTACATTTTTTCTCTCCGCACCATTCGTGCTCGATTAAGCTTCAGCCCGCAAACGCGAAATCGAAAAATTCGAGACTGCTATTGGTTGTATTTTCTAACACTTTCGAATGAAACTCCAATATTTGCTGCCTGCTGCAGTTTTTCGATGTTAACGCTGCACACACAACCAAAAATAAAGCCACTTGTTTTCTTATCACAGAAAATGATAAGACACAAAATCCTCCTGTATATTTTTAGATCGGAATGATAACTGGTCGGGTCTCTAGACTTTGCTTCTCTTATCTCAACCACTTCTGACGACGGGACAATTTTCCAGTTACATACATTTTTTTTTCACGGAGCTCAAACTCTGGCTTTTCTCGATGGGAAACCGTCTTCGTCCGACATCGAAGATTGAGTCAAACTTATTAATAATGAGTGTTGCACGTGAATTGCTGATTTACGACTTCATGCGCAAATAAATTGAGATTAAAAACTTATCGACGTCTCGAAAAGTCATTTTTGTTTTTTACTTCCAATTGCTCGATAGTGATTCGAAGTGATTTTGAAAAATTGATGAAAAAATTGTCGAAAAATGATGAAAAGTGCATGACAAACTAAAGTTTATGGAACTTGAGAAAAATTACTTTTTAGTATCTGAGGTCATTGACTGTGTAAATACAAATGGATGTTTAGAGGTTATAGACATGAATGTGGGAGGAACGTGAAAAGATGGAAGGTGAAGGGCAGAGATGAAGGGAGGGTTTTTGTTGGGAATTGATATTTTTCTTGTAGGCTGTCTCGTGTGTGACTGGCGTGATGGCTGCTCGAAAGTCCCCTCGAAGAGAGATGCGAGGGTCGTACAGCTCGTATCCTGAAGAGGTTCGCCCGAGCGCGACGTTTTAGTCTCGTCGTCTTGGTTCTCTTCCGAGCCACAAGAATCGCGCTCTTCTGACTGGGACCACCATGAAATAGAGTCGACTTTATGCCCGCCACGTTACGGGAATGGATCGTAAATGCTGGTGTGTTGGCATTGCTCGTCCGCGCGAATCCCCCGTACAGCACTTATATTCCTTTCTTTCTATCCTCCTTTCCTCCTCTTATTTCTTTTTATTTCTCCGATTCGTGGCTCTCTGACTCGGTCGCATCCTCTCACACTCTTCGATATAGAATTCAATCGGACACGTACGAAAACGTTTATATTCTTCGACGTTACCAAGCGACAAAAATTCCCGATTTTTCATTTCGTTCTTTTTTTTCTGAATCTCTCTTTCCATTCCTTAATATTTTCACTCAAAATTTCAATTATGCTTTAAAACTCGATGAATTATTCGCTTCGCTACAATCCTCAACATTGTTTTAAAAAAGTGTATAAAAAAGTACGAACGAAAAATATATCGAATCTGGAAATGTGAGGTTCTGAAAAAAGTAAACAGCAGCAAAGTTGAAAAACCTTATCGACCGACCAACGGAGATGAAATCACGGAACGACGTATCGAGAGATTGACTGAATATTTCGAATCTTCCGTCAATCAATATTTGGCAGTTCTACCGGCTGAGAAATGTGAGAATATTCTTCGAGTTCGTGAAGAAGTTGAAAAATTCAAGGAAAAATGGGAAAAATATCTATTTCCGGGCAACATCTGTTATTTTTTGCCAAACTCAGTTAATAATGCGTTTGAGACTTTGGGAATTCATCAGTCCATCTCTATCGGTAGCTGGCGTCAATTATTTTGATTGAGAATGAATCTCCTCTGCTAGAGAGAAAAAAGTTTCTTGCCGCTGGATGCATCATGTTTTTTGGCAGATAATCGACCGAATATTTCGAGCATAACATTTAAGCTGATGAATTGAGCGAGCTTCATGAATTTTCGGAGATTTTTTCCATCAAGCTAATTACACGAGAACGGAACCAGCGAAAAATGATTGAGTCACAAGTCAAGAAAATTGAATGAATAAAAAATAATGTCAGTGCGATGAAAAAGTATCTTTGCAGCAATCAAAGTCTCAGTTTATTGAATCAACGTGCCACTACGTTGGCAGAGTTTTTCACAGATTTGGGAGACGTAGGAAAAAAAAAGCATGCAGCCCATATGTCGGCGATGCATAGGAACGAAAGGGATGTAGAGTGGCAAAGGAAAGAAAGGTAGAAAGGGGGAAAGGAATGGGTGTTTGAAATTCGAAACTGGTCCAGCAGGTCGATGGTCCTTTATATTTTTGCCGCGTGCAGGGCATACAGGTTCCTTTTCTTCACGGAGGAGAAAAAAAAAAAAAAACAACAAGAAAGGGACAGCGATTCATAAGGTTACTGAGGGGACGAGGAATCAAATTCACTTTCTGTACCGCGCGACTACAAGAAAGTTTCTTACTATTTTGTACAATCCCTGACTCTTTCCTTATTCGCTCGCAGCGATGTGCGTTTTTTCCATTCGACGAAGTCCATGCGAGCGTAGATTTTGATTGAGAGAATTATTCAAAACACAGGCGGCTCTTTTATGATAACAGCGATGCAGCTTGAATTTTTTTCAAAATCTCGACTCTTAGAATCGCGTCTTGAAGTTGACTCTAGATATTTTGGAGTCTCTGGACATCTGGAGAGAGGAAACCGAGTTTTTGTAAGTTCGGAGCCAGCGATTCGAACTCTAATCCATGCCACTCGTTTCTTACAGGAATTCGTATCTCGCCCCGCCCGTTAGGCTCTTTCTTAGACGCTTTTTCTTTCGTATTCTCGTTTTATTTCATCTCTTTCTTTCCCATAGAGTGTGCGAGGATCCCGGGGCCCCCGAGGCCAACGGGTCAAGACTCTCAATCTCAAAGTATCTTGGGCTTGAACGCGTCGTTCGACTCTTGTGGGGCTTCGGTCTTTTTCTTGACTATACCAATGAGATTCCACGCGGGCTTGAGGATAGCACCAAACAAAAAAAATAAAAAAAATATAAGAGAAGAAGACCCACACAACCGGCAATTCACGGGTGCGCAAGATTCTCTCTAGGCCTCTGAATCCTGCTCCCTCCCTCTCGCTCTCTCTCTCTCTCTCTCTCTCGTGACTTTCAGAACCACGAGATCGACTCCGACTCAACTATTCTCTCGGGACCAAATATCCTATAGTTTCATCGAACCTAAAAATATAGGAAGGGCTCGATCGAGAAGAAAAATAAAAAAACGGTTTACTGATTCATGGAAATTCGATTTTTCGGTCAAGAAAATCTTCTCACGTGTTATCCAACGCTTTCTCATATTTCTCAGCGTCTTATACTCTATAAAATATATCGTCAGTTTCCCAATCCCATATAAAAGTCCCAGTCGATTGAACGTCTATGGGAAGTCGTAAATTTTGGATTTTCGGTGTAGCTTCTCGAGTGTTCCTCAGTTTCCATAATAAATAAATTTATCCACACTGAAACTTGTTATTCCAAAGTGAATGATGAAACTCAATTAGAAATCTTTTGTTCCGAAAAAAATGTAGAAGTAAATTGTGTGTAATAAACGTCGTAGGAAATAGGGATTATCGAAGATCATGGATAAACCGAAATATAGAATAATTCTCAAACATATCGTAAGCGATCGGGATTCCACGTGGAATTTATATTTTTCATGAGAATAATTTATTCCAATTTCGAATGAATGAGGCAGGGTTATGTGCACGGTTGTCGCGGAATGAAGCAAAAGTAAATGAACGTCGCGGTTATTAACAGAGATAGACAAACATTTCCGGTGGCGCAGCGCACGAACTTCCTTATCGCACACTCTCCTCACGTACGTTCGATATGCCACTGTGCAGCAACAACCAGATCGTTCTGGGATGACATTCCCATTTCGAAGCTGCAACCACTTGCGTTAATATTGAAAATTAAAAAAAAAAAAGTTTAATCCTCGGCTTTCCCTTAGTCTCGTGATACGTGGAGAGTAAAAATTAAAGATTGTTGCTTTCTGGAACGATGGAAAACCGTTTTTCAGTCTGTTCTATTTATTTTTCGTTCATGACAAAGATTTCCCGGTGAACGGTCAACTGGTGGAACTTATTGACGAAATTTTTGAATTACATTATCTGTTTACTTCGGCACAATCTTACACGGGAGTCCGTCTGGGAATTTTGGTCTTGGACGACGTCCTCAACATGAAAAAAAAAGTTTTGCTATCAGTTGGAGCACCAGAAGCTTGTTTTCCAAAACAGAATAAATTTCGTTACAGTGGGGAGGCGAGGAATTGGCATGACGAGAAACCCAGTGACGAGAGACCCCTTCGTGAAAGTCGCGTATATATTTAGAGACTCACGAAATATTCCGCAATCGAACAAATATCATTTCCGAGAGTTTCTCATTACAGGACTGGACTAAGGAGCTCTCCCACATGAAAACGCAGTCTCGAAAATCGTTTTTTTCGTTTTTCATTTTAATATTTTTCTCATGATCATTTCATCTGTGGATTTCACAAATTTTAAATAAAAAAGGTTTATGCCATAAAGGGTTTCTACGATGAAATTCAAACCAGGAAACATTACTGAACGTTTGAACGTTAAAAATTCATCGATTTTCTAATTTATTTACAATTTAATAAACAAATAAAAATATAGCGATGGATGTATTTTTAACACGGATTTGTATTTCGAAGCTTGTGCTACAATGTGTATTCCGCATCAAATGATATAAATCTTAGATTATTGAATCAATTGTCTACGAGAGAAAAAAAGGAATGGAAATAATGTGGGCAAAATTTATCTCTGTAGAATAATAATTATTTTCGTGGCTCGTGATTCTTGGTAACTCGATTCATATACGTAGAGAATATCTATAATTCATACGGGGGTTATAATTTGTAAAATAAATGGCGGAGCGTTCGTGACATGGCGAATATCAGTTTAGCGATTATTCGAGCGAGCCGTAGAGTTGAATTTTCGTTGGCGATACAAAATGCAGAGGCTGTGAGAGCGACCGGGAGAGAGAGGAGACGAGAGTGTGGTTAAGATAAGAGGGATATATCGGAGTGTACGCCCTCTCCGCCGCTGCTCACGCTTTACCAACCGCTTGCCGTGCACCAAGCGAGATTCGATACGAGGCTTCGGGCGCATAGCAAGAGCGAAAACCCGTAGCATGATCAAAGTTCTGCTTTCTCCGGCTTGTTTTCGAGGCTTCTCGGACTGGACTACTCGTTGGACTACCCCGTCCCGAAACTTGAGAATCTCAATGAAGACGGATCGCCTTGCGAAGGTTCGGAGGATCGTGCACCGGCCGCTCGATCGCACAATCGATTTAATCTCCAATTGGGCGTCTTATACGCCGTACAGCAACATTGGCTTACGAAATCCCAGAGATTGGAGTGCAAAACGAATCGTTCGACTGAGATATCGTCATTTTTCTTGCACGTAACCACGACGCTCATTGTTGTGCATGATAAATCACTGCTGGCACGACAGCGCGGTTGATTTTCGCCGCTTATTCCGACAGCGATTCGACTGGACGACAAGAATTTCAAAATTTCAGTTCATCAATTGAACAAAGTTCGAAAACCACTACGAAAATAACAAAAACGAATAATTATGTCAACTAAATCAATTTTCTTTTCAATTATTCTACAAAGTTCATTAAACTCGTTTTCTTCAAAGCCCATAATTAAAAAACTCGAGGAGCAAATAAACGGTTACAAAGCTTGACTTTTTACGAACCAGAATTCCTGTGCTCCGAGCAACCACGAATGCTCCGACGAAAATTCCAGAGTAACGAGAAGCAGGAGTTACATCCGTTCTGATAAGATTCCACTGAGATCTAGATATGTGAATGTACCTTGTCACGGACTCGAGGCACAGTGTCTTATCAGGAGCGGATGTGTCGACATATTTGAGGGAGAGCTACTCCACGGTATTTTATTCGGAATCCAGGAAAGCTCAGTCCATCTGGTCTCCGTAATTCCATTCAATTGCTTTTTGTAATTTCTTTTTTTTTATTCTCGATGATTTGCGTGAGAACTTGGCAAATTATATTTCTAACGTATCTTCACGCGTTTCCTGCGAAACCAGATTGCCCGAAAAATCTCAGCAGCGTGAACAAGGAATTTGAGGCGATGGAGAAAAAAAGCAAAAGAGACACAGAGCCTGACGACAGCCAGAATAAGTTTTGAGTGTATGCAGGACTCGCAGGACTCGACGCGGAATTGTGCGGCTACGCTAGGGATATCCGGTCCCCGCATGTTTCCTGCGGTTTAGCGGCTTCCCCAAAAGCCCTAATGTCTTTTCCTTCTCGAGGCTCAACCCTTTGGATAGGTATTCGTTCCTTTTTAAGAGAGTGTGAATCTGGTTTTTTTCAAGCATCTTTTTTTCCCCGCTCTTTTCAGCGATAAGGATCTCCGCCTTTTCGATCGCAATAATCCACATCGCTTCACTTTCGAGACACATGGAGGCAGTGGAAAAATGGCCATTGGATCATCGAATATTAATAATGTAAAAATCCACCCGACACCTGAATGAGAACTTTGTATTATTTCTCATAGATATTTGAAAATACTTTTCAACCGTTTGAGTGCACGCCTCATATAAGTCCATGTTGGGTCAATTTGACCCGAGACGTTTTTCAAATCGTTGTATTCCGGTAAATATTCATTTTTTTGTTTATTTCTCTCGAGACGATTTTTGCAGCAAATTTTGCATACTTTATGGCTCTGAATTTATTTTTCGATGGAAACAAAAATCAAATGCCGAAGAATCGTCTGGAAAATGACTCGCAGCAAATGAAACGGGGAATGAACTTGATTTATGAGCGATTTTTACGCGGAATAATTTGAAATTTTATAAAAGTAAACGAAAATTAATTTTCTTCTGACAAAAAAGTCTTTTTGCTCAACAAAAATAACTTGTTTTTTCTGGATTGCTTAATTTCTAGTGTTACTACGGGAATTTTTCTATTTTTACTGTTTCCATGAACCTTCGGAGACGTTGTCAACGTCATGGAGTCACACGAACCAATGATCGAGGTTGCATCCAAGGCTTTGTTCGGATGGAACCAGAAATCGATACCCGATCGACCTAGTTTCAAAATAATTTCAACCGAAAAGTACAGCAACAAATATTTCATAGAACTCTAAAACGAGACCACGTTCGAATACGGAATGATAGTTATTTTTGCGCCATGTGGCAAGGGATCGATCCTCGATAGCAATAATACAGACGCGACATGAATTTGGCCCACAGTTTTGGTTTTTGCGTTATTTTGATCGACGCGAAGTTTTACGCTTGACCCGAGTTACCTGTCGATGGAATCAGAATATCGGAAAAATCTTGACACCTGAAAATTCATTTTTCATCCCCTTACTATCCTCTTGACCTATTGATTCTATGTGTCGAAAGGTCGGCCTGGCTTGGTCATCGTGTTAAATGAAAATTTATGGAAATGGCCGTAAGCGATATACCGAGCTTCATGCGCCCTTCCGAAGCCCATGTCGGCTTCTCAACCATCACTGGTACATAATATTTCACGCATTATTACAGTCTTTCACATTTCATACACTCAGAGAATGCGCAATATACACGAGCTAGCACATTTTGCATCTTTCTTATCCATGAATGCACAGATATTTCCGATCGAGTGTAAAATATGTGTATGGCTTGAGTTTATAATTCGGAGAACTGGTATTTGTTCATGTAATCCTATGCACATATAGCTGGGCATGTATCAAGTAATCATGGGAAAACGGTTCCTCGTGCACTCGGTATCGACGCACCATGTGTTTTCATCGGCATCGACAATAAAATGAGAGGAAAATTTCAATGACAAATTAGGTTGTTACGGCGTGCACACAATTCATGGAGGTAAAGAGTTATTTCTGCATTATCTTACACATAGCACGCGAACGAACGTGATCACAAACTCCCACATGCGTGATGTTGATACGAGCAGGTAATCTCTAATATTAAAATTTGCCATTAAACACACATGAGCCACATCCAATGAGAGATCGGATTTCCACGTTTTCATGCACTTCGGTAAACTACGATTGAATTTTAAATTGCATATATAGTCAACATGGATTTTTAAACTTCTACGTAATTCATATCTGAACGGTGCGAATCGAGAGACTTTTGCTTCGTAAGAGATTGTTCTCGTAAACGTTATTGCTACGTGCAATAATAGTCCCGTAAAGATAAACTAACACACCTTTGTTCTGATTCCATAAGCATTTTTCGCTTTTTCATATTTACACATTTTCTTCCAATTTCCATTCAGCACTTGACGAATTTGTATAATTGGGTTTTTTTTAGTGCGAATTTTTCTTTATTCGTGGCTCGTTTTACGCGTACTGATAAATGTTCGTCATCAGCGTATGATTTTTCATACTTTTTCTNTCAACGTGATTTCAAGAGATTTCATTTAACCATGCAGTAGGGCGGGGAAATTTTTTGCAAATTTTGCTAAATACAACACAGGTCAAACGGGTCATGTATAATTTTTTACGACAAATAGTATCGGTGAAAATAATATATTTATTTTAAAAAATAGACAACAAAGGGTATGTTCGACATATATTTGAAAATTAGAAATATTTTTTAAATTGCCCATATATTTTTTCGTCGACTTGTAAACCCTCTTTAGAAATAATTGGAAAGGAAACTGTCTGACGATATTGATTCACGGATTGCATACGACTTCACATTATTTCGAAAGAAATCATGTGAAATCAACGAAATCACATTTATTTGATTTCAATCGACTTCAGCCGATTTCAAGCGATTTCCAGCATGATTTCATGCTACAGTGACACAGTGACTTCAAAAATGAATAGCCCCTCGCATTTTTCGCTTTTTCATATTTACACTTTTTTCTTCCAATTCCCATTCAGCACTTTACGGATTTGTACAATTGGGTTTTTTTTAGTGCGAATTTTTCTTTATTCGTGGCTCGTTTTACGCGTACTGATAAATGTTCGTCATCAGCGTATGATTTTTCATACTTTTTCTTAACAATCTCCACCCGAATCTCTTCAAGAAAAATGTAAATTTGATGAATACGAAAAAAAAAATATATCGAAATTCTTGTTCTATATACATAAGAATAAAATATGAATAACTTTAGGCCGATCTTCTGGCATTGAGAACTGCGTGTTTCAGCGTACAAGAAAATTGTTCATGCTGTTGGTTTGCAATCGCCCACGTGCCCACAGCCTCGAGTTTCGTGGTTCGCGCTGCGGTAAACATAATGTCTTTGAGGCAAACTGCGGCAGAGCTGTCATTGCTTTTTGAACACATGTTTGTGCGGCGTGTTGGAAAAAGCGAAATTTGCACGAAAATTGAGAAGCACCGAATAGTTCAGCACTTTTTAGCTGTTTTTTGATTATCCGGGCTCTTCGTCATTGTGAAATATTCCGGAAGGATTTTACGACGAAAATAAACAAAATCTGAGGCTCTATTGACCTTTACAGAAATAAATCGAATGAAAAAAATTTTGCATGAAATTAGTCGCATCGATGCTTCCCAAAAGTTTTTTAAATAAACAAACAACAAGATAAAAGTGTGAGAATGTAAGTTTTTCTTGGAGCACGTGGAAGGTTCAATGACTTTCACGCTGCAGTGAATATTTTGTATACACCTCTACCACCTGTACAGGTAACTAGAGAGTCATACGCTTGTTCACAGAGCGCGGCATGTGCTTTTACAAAATTGACGGTTTCTTCCGCGTGGTCATGAATTACGGGAGAGGCAATGTCCGTGGGAGTCCTCGAAACATGGATGTTTGCAAATATATGAAAATAAAACATGGAACGTGTATTGTTTTCCGAAACGCTCTGATGCTTCGTCTGGATACGGTCGCTGATAAATATTGAATGAAAAACTTGATGCAAACTGTATATCCATAAGATTGCCGCGATGTTTCGTCGTTCATCGATACTTTCTTACTTTGACAGACTTCGTGGCCGCCTCTTTATCGATTGCATAGTTTTTTCGCTCGTCGCATCAAGCTAGTTTATTATTAATACGAGATCACTTACTAACTTTGTTGTATATCTGTCACTCGTCTGACTGAAGATCAATAATATTACCATAATTAGTGGGAAAAAAATTCTCAATTGCCAAACTGAATTTTGACCCTCATTGTTGCCAACTCGATGAATATTCAATGAAGAGTGATCGTTTTTTTCGGCCTGTCATCGTTTGTTCAACTTCTTTCTTCGCTAATAATCCCATTCCGAATTCTTTTACCTGGAGCTACTTGACCAGAGTCCTATTGACGGAAATAATATTGAAAAATAGTTGATTATCAACCTTTCGAGTGCACACCTCCTATAAAGTGCATATCTTGGGTCATCCTGACCCGAGATGTTTTTCAAATCGTTGTATTTCGGTAAATATCCATTTTTTCTTTTATTTTTGTAGAAACGTTTTTTGTAGTAAAATCTCCATTTTTTATGGTTCTGAATTATTTATTTTTTGACCAAAACGAAAATTGGTGACAGAGAATGGTTGGGGTCTGAACGACCCAGTATGCACTCGAAGAGTCAACTCTGTAGTAACTTTGCGATGATCAACGTTTCTCAGATCGTCGTACCCCATTTACGAGCTCCGTACGAAACAAGGTCAAGGTTTTCAAGGAATAAAACTTTCCGGTTAATTCCCTCGTTAACGATGACGAGGCTCGAATTGTCTGCGAAAAACTTAAACGTGGATTTGAACGAATCGTTTGTAAACCTGACGAATTTTATTTTTTGTCATAATTAGAGAAAGTAAAATAGAAAAAATGAAATTTCTATTATTATGAACGAATATCGCGTTGGCAATTTTGATCGAGAACTAAGAAAAACCGAAATGATCTGCAGCCCACCGGGGCCAGAAAAAAAGGGAAAGAATACGCAAAGAAATATCGAAGTACTTCATGCAAGATTTTTTGTCAAAACAGCAGCGGGCTGCAGTTCAGCTAACGAATGCCATCGAAACCGCAAGTAATTCTAAGGTACGAAAGCAGCGATCGATCGTCTGATAGAGTGATATCCTTTGAGTACTATTTCTGTATTCTCATCCATATACGAACCCAGAGGAAGAAGCAAAAGGCGGCGAGAGAAATTTTCAATTTTCACAGCTTGGGATCCGAAGCTCAGTTGTTGAGAATATTTCAAGGTCAATCGGGGTCAATGTTGGAAAAAAGGTCTTTGGCCTCAAATGGTCATATGTTCGGGGGTTAGATGAATCCAGGTGCGAATCGACGTACATTTGTATCTTGCGCGTATAACGTACTTGTACGTTACGCGTTTGTCTCTGCACAAGTTTGACATGTGTCGTTGGTAACTCGCACGAGGGAATATTATTTCCGAACGTTACATACACGACTCGATATATTACACCGCAAAAAATGCAATTGCACTAAAATAACGAATCCGAAATGAAAGCAATAGCTCGACGCATGCAGCGTATACTGGTGCATCCGATAATCATGTATTTCGCGTAGCTGGCATTGCGGCGGCAGGCTCGAGCGAATAAAAGAGCACGCGGGTAAAAACGTATTGCCGAAAAAGCCGCGACGTACACGCCTCCACCTTATGCGTATCCTGTTGGCCTCCCTCTCTTCTTTGATCGATACAGCGTCACACTCTTGCTCGTTTACCTCCTCTTACCTTAATGCCTACCTCGGAGAACCCGAATTTGCTCGCTCGACCATGACCCAGGTCGACGAACTCCCGCAAGTGCGCCTCCTCTTTTTTTTACTATATAATATACAACCACCTCTTTCTCTTTCCCTTTGTCTCTTTCTTTCTCTCACTCTCTTTCTATCTCTTTATCCCTTAGCCCTGGTGCGTAAACGCGTAATAAACGAAGTCACGTGCCAGGTCGGCGACCTCACTTCCCAACGAGCCACCTAAATTTTCAACGTCAATATTTGCATTCATACGTTCCACGCTTCCCAGTGCTTTCCATTTCTTCATTTACCGTTTTTCAATATTTTCCACTTACTCAATATCGCACAATCTACTACTTTTTTCTACATTCTCCAAATTAGCTACGTCCAAATAGTTCAGATTGGGTTAATGATTATTTCCAAAATTTCATAATAATTCAATGTCCCCATATGCCCCATAATATTGTCGTTACTCGCGAGCCCTTCCATGCAGACATCCATCAAGTGCATATCGGGTCAATCTGACCCAAGGAGTTTGTCAAATCGTTGTATTTCGGTAATTTGCGTTTTTAGTTGTTTTTGTTTTTGTAGAAACGTTTTTTGTAGTAAATTGTGCATATTTTATGGTCCTAAATTTATTTTTTAACCAAATACAGAAAAACTTGTTGCCATTAAATGCCAAACAATTGGTAATAAAAAATTGTTGGGCTCTAAACGCCGCAGCATGCACTCGAAGGGTTAAGCATCGAAATTCAATCTTTTCCGATTAATTACAATCGAAGAAACATTAAAATTTCGCAAACACGAAAAAAGTTGAAGTTCCGGAAAGAAAATGAGAAAAAAAAAGCATACAAATTTCATCAATAAATTCTTTGACTGACATAAATAAAAAATAAATTAAAAAAACAGACTTTTGGTACGAGGAATTTGCCGAAAAAAGGTGAGAATGCTACGAAACTGTCGATGAGTTTTACGATAAGCTTCAGTATTGTTGGGCAGATGCATGTATCAATAGCGATTGATAAATCTATGAGAGAAATAAACGACTTGGTTGCCGTTTTATCGCTCACTGGCATTCCAATGAACGAGTCCTGTAACAGAGCTTCCCACCCCTAATTCACATGCGCCACATTGCGCCTGACCGTTTAACGATTCGCGGCCATCTTGGGCGCATAGCGTCGGCGTCAACTTCGGGGGTGGCTGCTGTTGCCTCTGCTGCTCGTAACGTCGCCCCCCCGGGGTCGCGGCTTATCGTGGAAACTTTTAAGGAAAGTCTCGTTCTTTAATTCTGCGACAGATGGCGGTCACATCTACTCTTTTACGAATTTTTCTCAGATGCCTTCGCAGACGAAAAAGTGAGACAGCGATTCTTATTTTCTCCCTAGGAATCGCACTCGTTTTTTTTTCATAATTAAGAAAAAAGCTATAAATCGGAATCGGAAATTTTATCGAAAAAAAAAGAAACGAAAAATCGTTATTCACGTTTTTTTTTTCAAATATTAGAAAAAATTATGTGGAAATTCAATGAAAAGCTTTGAGATGAAATTTCGATATCCAAATAAACGAAAATCGAAATTTTAGCACTTCGGAGGACTTTTTATTTGAGCGTTTGTTGAAGAATGACCGAATGTCATAACCATTAATTTGAATCATGCGGTGTAATCATGCAAAAGCATATATATGGCCCCCTGTTTCTTCTGCGTCTTGATGGACAACCATCAAGGGGATTTCGTGAGAAAAGGTAATTATGCTGCGGCGTAGAATGAAAGCTGTTGAAGTTTAGGAACGTGACCTATCTCAACGAATTTGTCATAGATGTGAAGTGTGTTTTCATTAAGGTAAACACAACATCAGTAATGACATAGGTTTTGATTAAAAGATGGAGATAACGATAATTGACGATCGGTAAAGGAGAGTTTGATGAAGATTGAAAAAAAAACGTGAAATTGAATGAATTTAATGGGAATTTGTACGCGTTTGAAATCGTTGAACCCGAGTTGGTAGTTTTTGTGTCAATTTTTAATGACTGCATTCAATTTCACGCGGAAAATGTTTCTTGAGAAAAAATCTGACTGGACTGCTCAGTAGGGTCGGAATTTTGTCGAGAAAGCATCAATCTTGCAATTTCGATTCAATACACTTTATAGTTTTGTAATTTATTGGGTTATAGTTATTTCTGTAATTTGTCCGAGTGCGGCAAAATAAATTCTGCTGTATCGATTGAATTATCCAAATTTATTGGAAGAACGAGAGTGAAGGAGACATTGGAAAAGCTGTCGATGCGGAAAAAAAAGGAATAAAGAAATAAGAAAAAACTGTACCGAATCCTCGCCGTTGGCAGGCAGCGGCTCCGTACATTTTATTCGAGCCAATTGGATTTATTTACGATGGAGTTAAGGGGCTGGCGAGTTTTTCGAGGGGCCATTTTTCCACGATTTTTGCGCATAGATGTCGGAGCCGGTAAGGCAGTTTTCATTCCGGCTTGCACAATCTCTAACTTTGACTCAACAGTTGGGGGATCGAACCTCATTGTCTTCACGCCCTTTTCCTGTCAGTATTTTCAATTCTGCTTCCATAACTATATTTTCCGTTACGTTAGAGCTGTAGGAGAAAAGCAGCTCGCAGTTCGTTGCATATTTCATTTGGCAAGTTGTTCTCCTCAAGAGTTCATCCTACGAGTCTCTTTTCCGCTTTCCCATTTTTCCTAATAGTCACGGTTCTCAACCCTCCGAGTGCACACTGGGTCGTTTTGACCCCAACAATCTCCCTGAATTTTCCGTTCCATTCCATTTTATAAATTATACTGCATTTTCCATTCCTTTTTATCAGGGATGCAAAGAGTCCGACGAAATACGTTTATTGAACCTTCGAGTGCATACTGGGTCTCTTTGACCCCAACAATTGTCTGGCACCGATTTTTACACGTATAATGGCAACAAATACTTTGGCAATGAATTATCGTCAAATATATATTCAGGGCCATAGAGTCTAGAGCCTCGGTAGAGTCTCGGGACGAGTAAATTTGCCATCATATGAATAATTTATTACAAAAAACGTTTCTACAAAAAGAAAGAACGAAAAATTCATATTTACCGGAATACAACAATTTGAAAAACGCCTCGGGTCAGAATGACCCAATATGCACTTATATAGGAGGTGTGCACTCGAGGAGTTAGAAAAAAATCATAAAAAATTGAAATAAACATCGTGTCGAATTAAAATGGGAAACTGCATCGCAACGAAAAGGAATCAATCATGAAACACCAAAAATGGACTGAATTTTGTACAGCGTGCTATTGCGATCCGAATCAATAAATTAGTTGTTTCCACATCGTACATATAATTGCAACTCAATAACGCAATTGATCCATCTTATCGAAATATAACGGAAGTTATAGAAATTAATCAAACCTCAACATATGTGTCGCCTGCTGCAGCAATAATGAAAAGGTATATTGTCCCCTGAATGGGTCCATGGGATTCTGCTTGCAATTCTGATTGCCTGAAACTTATTTCCGGTTCATCCATCCGCAGGCTCATCATTCGTAATACGTACGGAATGTCTTATGATATGTGTATGTGTGCGTGTGCATGTTTGTATACAGCATCCAATGAGAGCAGCCTGCACGGGCACCGGCCAAGCTTCGTATGAGTTGCATTCTCACGCTCATCTGCATACTTGGCTACACATCAATATTCAGAGAGGCCGGAAAACGTTGGCCCCGATGCCGAGAGGAGAGGAATGGAAGGCTACGTTTTGCATACCCGGCCCCCCACCTGTTCCTTATTTCTTCATTCAAGCCATCTCAGTGGGACATCACCATATTTCTTCGAGTATATCCTACGAGGAGCGATCGAGGAAAAATGAAAGAAATAAACGGATTCGATGAAACGGGATTTATAGTGGAATACCCACGTGATCTTCCATAACGCTTAACAATCTTTCCGAAGATTGCAATTCTCGCTTGAACCTACGAAATCATCTCATGCAATCTTTACCATTATCTCACGTGCTTTCAGCGATTCAGCGAGCTGTCAATTCAATGCGGTGAATTGCTATTTAATTAGCAATGAAAAATTGTTACATTTTCGAGGACATTTCACTGGAAAATCGATTGAAAATTTGCAATGCTCATTTACAACGATCGCTTTGAGAGCGTACCATTTTTTCCAGGTCCTTGCAGCGCGAGCTGGCCAGTAAATAGACGGGGACGACTGAATTGACGAGATAATAAGTTTACGTTGCGAATAGGAAAAAGTTGGAATCGACAAATTATTAGAGAACCAATCTCCTGGTCCGATGCCAACGATTTTTCGCGGTAATAAACGTCAAACTTGAACGACCTCCATTCCCTGGCGTTTCAGCAATGTCCCTACTTATTTATCGACTTTTTCAACATGATTCGTTGCGCAAAAACCTGAAGTGCAGCTTAACTCAAAACTGCAGTTTCGTTATTGCTCCGTTCACTGGTCGGTCTGAAGCCACTAACTCTTGGCTCCAGAGCTAGTTAATAAAAAATAATAGATTTTGTTGTGCGCTATGAACAAATTAGCTCGATTTTCGTTAATGAGTCATTTGAGAGAATCGATTTTCTCAACTCGGAACTATTTCAGATCAATTCTTGACTCGTTTTTTCTGTTCCAGGCTCGAACGGGGTACATGTGCGAGATACAAAATGGAGATATACACTTTCGGCAAGAGCAAGTATCGGCCTACTTATTCGTCGGGCAATCTGAAAATTAGCATAACAGCCGTCGAGCGAGAGGCCAATTCCGGGACACTTTGCCTCCTCTTTACGACTCACAGCTTAGTTCCACTTTAGATCCACCTGGGATTGATTGAAGCATTGTGTGTGTATTGCTCTACATTTAGCCAAGGTTGCACCTTGTTGGAGCAGTGCGGAGAGATTGTCTTGAAAAAGAGTGAATGAAGATGATTTGGAAAGGGTGAATCGCGACAAAGCCCTCGTCGAGGACTGTGAGAATTTCTTCTCCTTAAGGCTTTTTCGTCCGAATCGAATTCTGATTAGGAATGAAAAGCCTCGATGCGATCATCTTCCGAGTATCGTCCAACAGTTTAATCCGTTCTATGATTCACCATGGGAAACACGATGGGAAAAATTCCGCATCGAAGCCATAAACGAATCGTTGGAGACTATTTTCTCGTCGTTAAATATGTATGCAAAAATATGTAGGTTTTTGGGTATAGGTACGAATAACCGAAGGTTTAAAATTCAGGGTCCATAATTCCGTTGCACGAGTTTGGCAACGGAGGTAGCGAATGTTTTATTTGGACCAATAATTTGAATATTTTTCGTCGTGGGAAAAAGACTCTCGGGAATTTCTCAGAGCGTCCCTTCAACTTTTTATTTCCACGTGTATTCATATCCAAATTCACTTTTTTTTCAGCTTTTATTTTATTTTTCTCGAGGTTGTCATGATTCCAAAAATGTAGTTTCTAGGATGTTGCTAAAATAGGGAGTCCGAGGCTAAAGGGATAGAGAAACACGTATGCAGATTTGACTCCCGATTTACTTCATCCAGCTCATGCTCCCATTGTGTACACCTGGTACGAAGTAACGCCATTCACACAATAGTTACACGTTATGGTCAGAGAATATGAAACCCATTGGTCATCGAGTTATTTTTCCCTTCAATCTTTTATCTAACCGATAGACATGTTCGAAAAAAATTTCACGTCAAAACTGCCAACTTCTTGACCATACCATGGAAAAAGAAATTAGTTCCCGTTCACCCACGAGTTCCCATAAGTGTACGCGTTTAAAAAAAACGCCAAAATAAAAAAAATTAATTGACGATTATGAAGCTGCGAATTTTGTAAAGACTTCTCCGCGTGTCGAAACTTTATTTCCGAAAGTTTTATTATTATTTTTTTATCGAGTCTCGATACCGAGTCTATCGATTTTTCGAATAAGACAAACACGATCGTTGAATAAATATAAAAATTTGCGCGATTTTCCATTGCATGAAGATTCACAATAACGCTGTTATAAAAAACAAAAACAAGGACTCACCTCAGGATCGGTTGTTTCGGGTCGTTGGAAAGAGTACAAAGTTGCGAGACTTTCATAAAGATTGGCTCTTTCGTAGAGAGACTTGAACGGATTCCTGGTGCTGAAGAAATCGAGATCGACGTCGAGAATGTAGGGAGTATCCTTTTCTGGAATATATTGACGAAGAATTGAGCCGACGAGACCGAAATCGTCCCGCTGAAAAAAAAATAGAAACATAAACATTGTTGGTATTTACAGAATCCTTTTGTATACGCGCTGGCTGGCCACAGATGATAAAGAAAATAAAAAAATCGGTTGACTATCGGCTTGTGTGCATGGCGAGTGCAGCGGATATGGAGAATTATTTCGTGCGGGTAGTGACTCGGAACGATACAAGAGTGCAAAAGTTCCATCAGCCAACTGAGTGAATGAAATCCCTACCGAGGACGTAGGAGGGTCGAGGATTTTATCTCTGTATGTCCTCGACAGATACATTTCGTTTCCATGTGGGAATTGGTGAAAATGTGGCCCTAGACTTTTATTTCATCGGATTTTTGCAGTTGAACGTGTAATTTTAATTGGAGAAGCAACGGCAGGGGCCTGGCTACTTGAAAAAAAACCAAAATTTTTCATTAATTTCACGTAATTAAGTTTGTTGGTGCAATGACTTTTTCCAACGTTGTATTTGCAAAAGATTTTCTATGGTCAGTGATTCCTGATTGAACCAGCAGCGAGGTCATAAGTTGGCAAGCGAAAAAAACTCGATGCTCGTTGGATTGCAAATAACATCGCGGTGGAAAAGTGGGATTTTGTGGTTCAAATTCACACCAACTTTTTAACCTGTGCTGTGTATTCGCAGGCTAAAAATTTTGACAACAGCCAACCGCACGAGGCTGCTGTCACTCAAGAACTTTTTGTTTTTTTGCCAACTTGTTATAACGGTGAAGAGGACCGCGGGGAAAAAACAATGACCATGCCCGAATTAATCCTGTTAGAATTGATACTCGAACCCTCTTTTTAATCTCTCTTTCCCTCTCTGTCTGTCGATCTCTCTCTCTCTCTCTTTTTTTTCTACCTCTCTTCCCCTTTTAGTCGAGAGCCCGAAATCGCAATTTGCATGCGCACGTTCGACGAACAATGAAATATACAATGGGAGGAGAGAGATTGAGAGTGGCATGCGTACATGTGACCGTTTTACAAAGCGAACTCTGAGGGATGTCGTACGTATACGCATGCATTATATGGCATAGGAATGACTGCAGAGGTTCTCAACATAGCCTCTACAAACTGTTATACAATATAACAATAAATGAATGAAAATCAGAAAGATAAAAGGAGACAAAGTATTTTACTTGGTCAGCTTTTCATTTTTCTCTATTAATTCACTCTTCGTTTGCAATTCGCTACTAACGTTCCAAATATACCGAGTCCACATTTTATTTCTCATTATTATTTCGCGCGAAAGGAGGAAGACGTCTCTGAGCTCTGGCTCGTATCATTTCTTCAGTCTTCTTCGCAATCACAACGAATATCCTTTCATTTTTAACATTGTGAAGGTGAATATATTTCATAAATGTTTTTCAATAATTCTAACCGAGGAATGGAAAAGCAGAACCGAAGATTTATTATAAACAAGGATGCATCGATCGAATTGGTTGTCAAAATTTCTGCAAATTCCTTGACAATTAGCACAGAGATTATTAGTCCAACAAGAAAGGATTGTTAACAATTTTGCACATATGATACAGGCGCACATTGGGTCAATTTGACCCAAGGCGTTTTTCATAAATCGTCGTATTCCAATAAATATGCATTTTCTGTTTTTTTTTTTTTGTAGAGACGGTTTTTGTAGCAAATTCTCCATATTCTAGGGCCCAGAATTTATTTTTTAACGTAGACGATAAAATTGTTGGGGTCAGAGAGACCCAGTATGTACTCGGAGGGTCAATAATCGTATTTTGTCGAAGTCTTTGCATCCCTGTTGAAAAGAAGTGAAAAAATAGAGTATAATTTAGGAAATGAAAAATGGAAGAACTTTTGTTTGACATGAATGAAGTATGGTGGCGCGTGTGGCGGACGAACGGGGCACGCGATCACACCAAGCAATTAAGACGAGTGCGAGGAAAGAACGAGCTATGCAAATAGGGGCATTGTCTCAGGGCGTGTATACGTTTCGATGCGAGGTCTGGAGGTTGGAGCGGCAAAAGCGTTATGCGGTTGGTCGAGTGCGTCGAAGAATTCAGCGAACTACATTGTGATCGCGTATATGCACGTTCATGAGCGAGCCAATTCTCCGAATAGTCCAAAAGCGTGATTAAATTAAATTGAAAGCCTATCTACTCGGGGCTCTGTTTTTCTTGTTTTTCATATTGAGATCGCCGCATGTGCACGCGCACAGAGCGTACATTATTACTGGGCGAAAATAACGCAATCATTAATTGGCCTCGTGCATACGATGCAACGAGGAGTACGGACAGAGCTCCATTGTGTAATTAATTTGAAAATTGAAACGTTATCCAAGTGCACACATTACTTTATCGTATTTGATTAAAGTTGAGCGAAATAATTTCCACAGTTACGTTAGAGAATTGAAAGTTCGTGCTTGACCCGAAGAGTCTCTTGAATTTGCCAGAAGTTTTTGCGGAGCCTCGAATTCGGGTTGGAAATATACGGAGCGACCCAGAAATGTCCATGAGTCTATGAAGTCTTTATATGCGGGGAAAGAAAGAAGAATCACAAAAGCATTTCGAAATCAATGGGGTTGCGGTCCAAAGGTTGGTCAAATTTTAGTCGAATAGCTCAGATATAATAGTCGCGTTGAATGTGTGAGAACTCGCTGGTAGCAATTCTCAGAGCCCATTGAGAATGGGGTGAACGTTGTGGATGGCAGATGCATCGGATATCGAGTTGCATTGTTCTTGCTTAGCTATGGGCTCACGTGTGATACACCACATCATTTGTACTGTGAAATATTCACGCGTAGTGAAAAAAAAAAAACACAACGCTA
>JBAJMU010000001.1:23959104-24177606 GCA_037952995.1 Hyposoter didymator | reverse complement strand
AAAAAAAAAAAAAAAAAACAATTCAATAGAGTTGGGTGTCAGCATGCGGGACAGTTGAAAAGTTTGAAACAATGGAGCCCTCAATTAACAGATTGCCCATATGTCATTCACCGCATTCACAACTATTTATTTCTTGATTATTTTTTGTATGTTAGTTAATTTGTTGCTTGTGTACAATTTTTCAGAGCCTTTTTAATGGTAAAATGGAAATATGACTTTCCCTGGTCGTTACCGGGATGATTTTCCTCTTTGTAATCCATTCGATGTGTCCGTACATATCAATGAATACATGCATACAAATAAATATTTATATATCGATATATTATTCGACTTCGTAATAAAGGAAACATTCCTACCTCGATACGCTACGGTTAGTCATAAGGAAATCAAAATGAAAGCCTTGGCGATCGTGGCACATTTACCAATAAAATGATAAATATTGCATAAGGCTCTATACGTGTTTTTTTTTTCTACTGCATTTTTCGTTCGCTGTCACATAAATTCTCTGGAGATTGTATAAGTTGGTTGGTTTGAAAAAAAAAAGTGTTCGAGACGATCCGTCGAAACGTATGTAACGGTGTCTGTGATTCGATCGTGTATCACACTGCGTCGCGACACACTTTCTTTTTGATTTCTTTCCTAGAGATATATCGACGGCGGAGCAGGGAGGACAAGAGGAAGAAACGGCGCGTCTTGTTCGGTGCGAGGACTCTCGAAGGGCTATCGGTATTCAAGTTCGGTGTGGGCGCATCCGGTACGAGAATCATGCGAGAAGCGTTTCTCGGTGCGTTACTCGTGCAAGTTGACCGGTAAAATTCTGACGCGGTGCGTTGCATTATGTATTTCTGTCTGTCGAAGCGGTTAGAGTCCCCAGGAGGCGAACGAGAATACCACGAGGCGACGGCGATAAGAATAGATTGACGAAGAATTTTCTATGAGCATCGGAGCAGACCAGTCACCAGGACGAGAATCATGCGTGGCGTTTTGAGAAAAGAATAGGAAGCGTGCTCGATGAGAGAGGTGAATAGTAACAACATGAATGAGAAACGAAAAAAAAAACAAGAGATGATGGAATTCAGACGAGTATGGAGAATATACGAGGACGAAAAAATCGAGAAAGCGACGTTACGACGAGGCGATTTCCGGTCAGGAAGTATAATGAATTGCAGGTATGTCGCTTGTCTCCATTCACATCTTTTCATCCTCACGTTGCTCTCTCAAGCACACTCCATCGATGCGTTTCTTCGAGCACGAAACGTGAAGTAAATTCAACGTTTACAACACAATCTTTCGAGCGATCCTGATATTTATGATCTTTTCGTAAACGCGTCGAGGATCCGCATAGATAGATCGAGAAAAGCGATATAAATTATCTATAGTTATGGAGTTCGCAAGTATTAATATCGCCTTCGAGATTCTTCGGGGGTGAGACAAAAAGTTGGAGAAAAAATTAAATGCTCGACATGATTCCTCTCTGATTTTTCATCTTCGCTTGAGTTTCGAGGTGCGCGCACGTGTAAATCAGTGCCAAGGAACATTCCTTGTCAAGAGCGCGGAAAAACAATGAGAAACTTGTGTCGATAAGGAGAATTTTGTGCGTTTTTCATTGTGAGAAGGACATCGTGTCTGGCCGAGCACAAAAGCGAA
Source organism: Hyposoter didymator (assembly GCA_037952995.1). Classification (NCBI taxonomy): domain Eukaryota; kingdom Metazoa; phylum Arthropoda; class Insecta; order Hymenoptera; family Ichneumonidae; genus Hyposoter; species Hyposoter didymator. Next base: position 24,175,959 of record JBAJMU010000001.1, on the reverse strand, counting down.
AATAAAGTGTGCACAGTCGGCAGATGCCGAAGATATAGGCTCCGCTGAGAATTTGCCATTTTTTTAAATTCATGATGTGGGGCCTTAGCGCATAACTGCATTAGCGTTTGTATATATGAGGTTCGCCGTTCGCGAGAAACTCCACTGAAACGCTATCCGCCGTGTCCAGCAAGGAACAGCAGCAGCAGCAATGAGGCATTGTTGTTTCTTCCCTTGAGCTTCCCGGCTATACGCGGTAGCAAAACCAAGGGAGTTGAGGGAGCTCCCGGGGCCGATATATACACGCAGAGTTCCTTCTCTAAAAGGTATCATTACCGGCAATTAAGCGTGTCGATGTACTTTGGTCGTTGTACGCCCGATGGCGAAAAATACGAAAGGCAGAAAGAGAGGAGGCAAGAAAAAAACGGAGAGAAGGCAGAAGGGAAAGGAAAGAAGAGATGTAAGCCGATATAAAGGGTGGGGGTAAATGCATCGTTCGAAGAGAGAATGCCGAACACCAAAAGAGCTCCACCGTGTTAGATAAATCCAAGACTTTCAACCCCTCTTTTTTCTCATCCCTCTCCTCCTCTCTCTCTCCCTCTCTCGCTCTTTCAATCTTTTTCTTTCTTGTACTGGAATGTTATCGTTAAATTGTAACGAGCTTGGTGATGCATGCCCAGCTTCGAAGGAAATACTTCTACAATGTACCTGCAAAGCCCGACTACTATTTTCTCCTCTCGTTCAACTTCTCGTTTGAGTTATATCCCGAGTAACGCGACGAGGAAAGCCTGCGCCCTTACAACCCCGGAAATATGTGGAAACGCTCGTTTCACTTGTGTTCGAATTTGAAAACAAATAAAAATAAACACCTTTAGCCCTTCCCGTGGTCAATTTATATGTTATTAAAATTTTATTTTTATTGTCAGGCATGATAGAGAAACGGAATTCCTTTTACTATTTTACGACTCTTTGAAATGCCTATTTCGCGTTTAAAGGAATTTTCAAAGACGTACGGCCTTGCATCCTCATTTTTCATTCGAATAAAGAATTCACTGGAATTTATGTACGTGATGGAAATACATACGCGTTCCCGATCATTTTCACAATCAAAACGTTTTCCAATCTCTCGTCGCCAATCCCGCATTGCTTGGGATTTTATACTTGGATTTGAGGGTTCTCTACTTCCGTTTACTTTGGGCTCATTTGTTTCTTTTGGTAGGCCGATGCCTGAGCAGGATGTTCAAGACTGGTGGACAAGCTTTTTGCTCCTAATCACATTAACCCTTCGATGAGTGTATACTGGGTCGTTTTGACCCCAACAATTTTCAATCAGCGATCGTTTGGTATTTAATGGTTTTGCCATTTCATTTTCATTTTCGTCAAAAAATGAATTCAGGCCCATAAATTATGGATAAATTATTACAAAATAAAAAAAAAACACAAAATGCATATATCCCGGTATCAAACGGTTTGAAAAACGCCTTGGGTCAGATTGACCCAACATGCACTCATAGGGTTCATTATGAATAAACTACGATAATTGGTACATTAACCGTTTCATCGCGTGGGACCAGACGACGCAAAGATTATTATGCCAACTAAAGATTCTTACGAGGGAACGGATGCAGACACAAAAATATCCATGGCTGCAAATCTCTCCAGCCATGTGTTTGTCCGAGAATCCTTCGCGAAAACGAATCGACCCGATTGAGATGAACCTTTCGAAGGAACAAAGCCCATGATCAGAATAGGATGTAAAATAAGTTGCAAAAGCATATTCGATAGAATGTCTTTTGCGCAGTAGCCGACGAAAAATTTGATATTCGCAGTACCTGCTCAACTTTAGAATCTCGCCATCAAAATGAGGCAAGCAAATAAATGAAAAGACAGGAAAAATTGATTCAATAAGATACATCGAAAACGAAGAGAAAGAGCGGTGGGTAAAATTTCATTAGCGAATATTAGTAGATCGATAAAAAGTTTCGTCATTTTTAAATCGATATCGATATTTTTCGTTCCGAGGGAAAATGTAAGGAGCCCATCGTACGAGTACGGGATTGCGCAAAAAGTGGGATTCTCGGAGGTGTACGGTAGCCCATACAGTAAACATTGACTGCAAAGCACAACGTTCGAGTGCCACTGAAAAATAAACAGTGGATGAACATTGATGTCGCGCTGCAAATACGTAAGAAATGAGTGAAAAAAAAGGAAACGAGAGAATGAAAGAAAAAAGTGAAACAAAATATAACAACAGTGAGAGAGAGAGAGAGAGAGAGAGAATAGAGTAGTATGGAAGAGAGAGCAGAATAAAAAGAGGAAACGGTGGCCTCGTGTGGTCCGATCGCGCACCAACTCAAGCACCACCAAGCAGAAAGGTTGCACAGAGATGGGGAAGCGATAACGCGTATAAAAGGTGTATCTACATTTAGTCCGGACAGCCACCACTTTATTTCCTCGCAGGCTTGAGCGTTAACAAGTGTTTTCCAACAGGTCGGAGTTTGAAAGAGATTCGAATGGCCAAGTGAAAGAGCTTCGTATTGCCACGCTCACCTGTGTCTACTAAAGTACCTGATGTGGTAGCTGTTACACACCCGCCAATGCCATTTAAGTAACACCAACTGGCACACAACACACATACACTGACCAATCAGCCTTTTCACCAGTTTTATCCAACCGCGTGTATTACACATTTCCAGCTAAAATTAACGCACGCACCTTCTACGCGAGGACTGATGTTTTAATTATTACGAGAATTATGTCATCATTACCAAATTCTTTCCTTCGGTGTTGGCGATACAGCCAATGCGAGGCACTCGATTTTTCTGCATGTATCGTGCGTGCGTGCGGCTGTCTGAGAAACTTCTAATGCTTTTTTTCTGACATCCTCGATCGTCGGCAACGACGCGGAATTTTTGGAGCGATCCTTTTCCCAAATATGGAGAAATTCCAATATCAGCTTAATGCAACGGATTTTTCTATGGCTTGCTTAAGGTTTTAGGATTTTTCTCAGAATTTTCATCTGGAGGCTGAAATATAAATAACTCCGAAACGACCTGCAGCTATTCGCGGAATGTTGCAAATTGCATTGCTCCACGAAAAAAATTGGAAGAAATCGGGTCTTGCGGATGATATTGCAAAATATTGTCAAAGGCCTTCTTCGCTGTTGGTTGTGAATTTCCGGATATGTCGCTCAGCGAGACTGCGGCGATCGCAGTAAAAAAAATCCGGTTTGCTTTAAAATTGTTTGCTACCGAAAGAATTTTCTTTCATATCACGTGCTCATCCAAGTTTGCACGGAGGATGCAGGAATGCACGAATCGAATGCATTAAAATGTTTTTGTTTACATGTCCATAGAGCTTCGGGATCTCGGCAGTTGTACGACAAACTTTCTCACCCGTTAATTCCCCTTTTGGTCACGACAACGCGACGAGAGGGACACCAACGTTGATACTCTCCCACCATATTCCTTACAGCCACCAATGATTTCTAATCTTTCGAAATTTATAATCAAAGTGCTGCGTCACGAGCTGGATCGTTTCACTTAAACAAAATGCCAATATTGGCAGAAAATATAAAAATGTCGGAGCAAGTACGGAGTATCACGATTGAATGACGTGTGTGGAGGTTGGAAATGCTCCCTCGATCCACGCGAGTTCCTTCTTTTGTTGCCCTAGCAAATAAACGTAAATAAGTTACTGCGATGGCGGCAGCCACGAAGACGCCGAGGATCAACAACGGCCAGCAGGTCAGGCGAGCTAAACCGATCGGGAAATCCCGAGGAAAAAACGAGAAACAATAATAAGCCTTTGTTTCCTTCGAATCTTTATCTCGAGACTCGTTTCACATGCAATTTCTATGGAGCACGGACGACATTTGAATATTCCGTCGATATATTTATTTTGATGATGAGAAAATAATATCAAAATATCGTAATTTCGAATTTGGACTATTCGAAATATATTTTGACACTTTGGCGTTTTTCATGTCGTTTTATTCCAATGAATATGCATTTTTTTGTTTTCTTTTTTTAGAGACGTTTTTTGTAGTAAATTATTCATATTAATGGCCACAAATTTGACATTTTTTGACGAAAACGAAAATGACATGGCAAAGTATAGTAGTTCGTTGCCATTAGATGTCAAACAATCAGCGACAGAAAATTGTTGGGGTCAAAATGACCCAGTATGCACTCGAAAGATTAAAATTTATATCGAAATCTGAAGAGCATGGGAAGCGAAAGGAGAGGAAAAACCAAAAAGACATTTAAACAAAATAGAGAAACAAGATTTAACGAGCGAGTGTGAGAAAGGGACACAGCAAAAAGGCGCTATTTAATTAACGATAATAGCGCGGTCTAACAAGAGCTCCGCACGACGTTTCTTTTTATTGTTTCTTCGTGATGTTCTTCAGAGTCCGTGGAGTTGTTTGCCAACTTCTTGCCGTTCGGCAGCGCTTTCTACCCACTGCTCTACGAGCTGCTGCAACGTCTATATACAATATACAATTTTATATAATAGTTCAGTAACATCGGAATATTCATCTGCTTTTATTCACGGTGTAAGTCGTGCAAAGCTTTTTTTAAGCATTTCTCATATTGCCTACAACTTGAAAGTTCACATATTCCTCGTCGATTCTCGTTGACTTTACTTTTCACCACTTACTTCAATTTTTATGCAATAAATTTGGCACTCGAAAGATTTGTTTGCTCTCTGCACGAAAATAAAAGTCTTGTAAGTTTTTATCGATGTATCGAGTTTGAAAAAGTGAAAATACTCAAAGTGCTCTGTTCGAAATGGTCGCCAAATGATAAAGAAAAATGGAGGACAAACCCTATGTGTTTTAACCCTTCGAGTGCATACTGGGTCGTTTTGACCCCCACAATTATCTGTCACCGATTAATGCCAACAATTTTTTTAGCATTTAAATTTTGTTTCCGACAAAAAATAAAGTCAGGGCCATAAAATATAGATAATTTACGACAAAAAATGTCTCTACATAAAAAAAATGCATATTTATCGGAGTACAGCGATTTGAAAAACGGCTTGGGTCAGATTGACCCAATATGCACTCATAGCTTGTGTGCACTCGAAGGGTTAATTTCGAAAAATACGCCAAAGATATCGAATTGCTGACAAAAACATTACGAGGCATGACAATGAGGAATCCAAAGCACAAAGTGCAGCAAGATCAAATAAATATCAATGATTTTTGTCCAGCTCTGCAGTATTATGCATGTGCATGGGTAGAATGAAAAATATAGGATTAATCAACTCGTACCCTTTCCCTCGAGGGTTCCTTTCGCCCGCAGTATTCCATTTTACATTTATTTACTTCGTGTGTATATTAGGTCATGTTATATCTATGTGGACACCGGTATAGCAAAGGCAATAATCGAGTCAGAGCGTTCGTTCAGTATTGCTCACACTGTGCCTGCCTTTTTCGCAACGAGCTGTCTGGATCTTGATTTCCTAAAGGTGTAAAGAACCTGGAGTCAACAAAAAGCATTTGATACTCTTGTGCCAAAGGAAACTCTAATTGTTTGCAACAGTCATTGAACTCGAGCGTAAACTATAAATATATCGAAGGACATTGAGGAAAAAAATAAAAAATAGATAAATTGGGACAATGGATGAAAAAATGTGAACTTTTATAGACTCGAGCTGTCTGGATGTAATTTTTAGTGACAACGTACCAATGGGACAATATTTCGGAGCGTATATTTCCAGACTATCGATTGTTATGTATTTGATTTTGAATTATCGAAACTTCAGTAGAACGCGGACGTCTTTTTTGCTGCTACGTCTTTGCCTTTTCCATTTGACACGTCTATGGATCGTTAAGAATTGTGCAGAGATCGATCTGAAAGGCTCGCGAAGCGGATACTTACGATCTCGAGTGCAACAAAGTTGGCCTGGTTATCCGGAATGGCAGTTTGTGCAGTTGGCCACGTTTGAGCACCGAGCACCTTTCACGAATGGGAAACGGCGCAGTAATCATGGACGAATTTGTCTGCAATCGTTTTCGTCTGACAAATCTCGGCACGCGAGACAAAACTGTAGCAGTTTATGAATTTCAAGGAATAATACGCGTTCACATTGATGGCTCCACTCAAAAATAAAGATAATGCTACGATTTCCATCTGCAGCTTCTAAAGTGTCTATGCAGACGTCGATAATTCTTGACGATCGGTAAAAAGATGGTAAACAGCTTTGCGAGGTGCTTGTGTGACGAGCGTGGGTCGCTACTTTACCACGTTCATAATTACCGGTACAGCGAGGTCGTTTCTAAAGGGACAAGCGCGCCCTCATTCCATTTATCTGTCGACCATAACTACCGATCTTTGATTTTTGTCTTTGACTCGAGTGGGCGTTGAACCGTCTTGAGCGAAACACTGCGAGAGGCGATGTAATGTCATTTTACCATTTGAGGAAGACAAACATTTTCGACTCGGTCCGTAACGAGAATCATTGTGAAAAAATCCAAAAACATAATATTACCGAATGTTGCATTATTTCTGATTGAATTCGCGGCGCATTTACGTGAATGCGTGCGTGCATCAATGGCTAAATCTTCGACACGTCGTTGCCAACTTGATTATTATTATTTTCTTCCCACATGCCTCTTTAACAACTCGTCGTCGAGGCCGAGGGAACTTTAAAATCGAATTCATTTACTTCGAAGTTGCAACTGTGAAGAAACTCTCGAATTGCTTGAAAAAACGAGAGAGAGAGAGAGGTGTAGGAAATGGGGCAAGGTAAAGTTCCAATTCAAACGTTAAACACCCACAAGTTCTCGTATATTATTAACACAAATCTTGATTTATGCAGTTATTCCAAATCATTTTTATTCCTCACTGCTATTTTCTTTCGTTACATTCTTTGTCCATGCAGTCACCTGTCCTCGGACTTCATCAAGGATCAACGCAGTCGTCAGAAACCACTGCATGGAGGAAGAAAAATACTGTCATCAAGAGACCAAGAGAGACAGGGAGAGAGAGCGAGGTAAGAGACATTTTTATCAATTTGCATACAATGGTTCGTGTTCGTCAGAGAGAGAGAGAGAGAGAGAGAGGGAAAGAGAGATGGAAGGAATGTTTGAAAGGTCTCGGCAATTTTCGCGACATTTAACTCCGCAAATGATCAATTGGCGTGATGATGGTTGATAACGAATAGTGAACGAGGATAAAACTGAAGCAAGATTCGATTTTGGTGTCAACCCAAAGAGTTTGCAGTTTGAGATTCGATAGAGACGTTTCGATGAAAAAAGAAAACGGAAATTGAGAGTTAAATTTGACGAAGGAAACTACGAAATGGTCCGAAGAACATACGAGCCTTTAAATGGTCGATTCCGATCGGAAGATTATTATTGCTTTTATGCAGATTCATTGAGATAATGATTGAGCCAGCTTAATCGAGTGTGGAGAGAGTCGACGTTTCATTAAGGAGCGAACAGGTTAACCCAATGGAGAGAGGTGAAAAAAAATAGTGCGTCGAGAGAGTGCGACGAGTGGAGTTCTGCAAACTCTGAAGCGGCGGGTTCCGAGGAGAGTCTAAAGAAATTCTTATAGTGAAAGACGGTAGAATTTCATGGCGGGAGGTTGGGAAAGGCAAGATCGAGGGGACAAAAATGATGGCCGTTGATGGATACTGGAATCGAATCGTTTAAAGGCTCAAGAAGCAGGGCCGTGGTACACAACACATGACCAAGCAAGCCTGATGCAAGCAAGGACGGAGCAAGAAGTGGTGGATAAATACTGGCTGCTGTACACGAGCTCCATTTCATGGAACTGTTTATGGGGTAGGAAAAAAAGAGAGAGAGAAAAAAAAATGTTAAAAAAGTAAACGGTAAGAAGATGAAGCGGAGAATAAAAGGATACACGTCTTACGGTATATTAAGATGACGAAGAAAAGGGCAAAAGACGGAACTGGACCGAAAGCCATTTCACTCTTCTGGTGTGTCCCGAGTGTCTGGTTCTGATGCTGTGGCTGATTGCGACGAGTGTGTGCTACGCGAGATATTCTCGATTTGGTATCCTTCGAGTACGCCTTGCATTCGCCACTCGCTTCGACGTTGACCGATCGTTTGCACATACAGCTATTAGATTTACCCGCTGCGATTCGATCGTCTACTGCATACTGGATGTTATTGCTTCTCGAACCGTCGAGAATATCATGCGGTGATATAATTAATGGTCAACAGTGCGTTGCGAGAACGCACTCGGTGCTATTAATAAATGACCGATATAGAGACCTGGGCGTATTAATAATAATCTCGCTTATATATTTCTTCACTCCGCCCTCTCGCTATCACTATTATTGTTTTTCATCTTTATACTTTATAATATGAACATATTTACTATGTACGTATCCATGTGAACAAATTCTAAGCGAAACGGTTTTCCTGTTAATTAAATACGCCATTTTTTTTTCTCCCAACCCAACATTCGTTTGCTATAGAAAAAAGTGGAAATGTGAGCCAAGATCCTGACCAACGCTTTTCATACGTTTTTTTGGTATTTCCAAATCGATTTTTCTAAGCGATCATTGCGCTCAGAAAATGTACGCAAGCAGAACAAGAACGAAAGATCTTCGAAACGAAAGAGACCGAATGGAAATGTGTAAAGGAAATTCCTAGCAATTGATAACGCGAAAGGGGGAAAGTTGACGAAGAATTTTGAATTTTAGTCGAATGAGTGCAGTGGCCTACATAATCGATGGACTCTCAATTATTTTTCAACGGCCGAACTCGTTTGGCAAAGTGGTTCAGCGAATACCGTTAACGATCGGTTCCTTTCGGAAAGATCTATTTAAATGTCACCTACGATTACTATTCTAACTCAAGCGCAACAAGTTTATATCAGGCTGAGTCGTACGAAGGTAACAAGATTCGAGTAATCGTGATACGAACAGTATAACAGCTAATACGAGATCGTTTCGAGAGGGGGGAAGAAAAAGCTCGCGGGTATGAAGTAGATTAATTTGAATAGTTGGTAGGTTTGAATTTTCTAGAGTGGAATGCACAGACGGTAGACCTGCAATATTATGGTCATTAAGATCGAAAAGTAGAGGTATTTGTCATATAATTTGTTTGATAAATCTCGTTTGTATGGAGTTGCGTTATCGAATGAATTGTGCGGGATAATAAATGTGTGTGGAGCAGCTGTCAATGCTCAAGTTGGCGGTGTCTATCGAACGAGCAGAATGTAGAAAAGCTGGGATAGCGGAGCGTGTAGGAAGTATTTTAATTATTGGGGTTCCGGGGGTTTCATCGACACGAGCACAAATGCGAAACGACGTCTGGTTCGTAAAAGAGAAAAAGGATAAAAACGTAGACATACTATTGTGGCATTGTATACGCATGGCCTGCGTTGTGTGGAGTGTATATAAGAGCGAGAAACTTGGAACGGCTCCTACGTGCAATGGCATTCCGTAAACTCCAGCGATTCGAACTGACGTTGCCAATGTTGAGNNGGGGGGGGGGGGGGGGGGGCATACGGGGCACAGCATGGATTAAAGCGATTCTTTGGATATGTCTGGGCAATGAAAATTGTGGGGCGTTTCTTTACAACGCGGAATTTGCGCGCGTTCTGATCCGCGAGATCTCGTTCCGGGGACCCCACGGGAACGAGATTCCGCCAGACCGGTCCCAAAAGACCGGCTACCTCGGGGCACCGGGCACAGCGAAAATAATTGCGTTGTTCAAACACACTTTTCTGCAACAACTTTTTTCCTCCCACTTCCACGTATACATTTGTCCGTGTCCTACGAAAAACCCAGGTGCGGCGATGGCGATACGTTCGAGTGTGTGTCGAAGCAACAAAAACAGTCATGAAAAACGATCGAGCAGAAATAAAAAATGGAATGTCTCGTAAAACAGTTGGTGCAAAATGTTACTGAGGTCAAAGACCCGGTCATCAACCGGGGCCAACGCGGTGATTGTCCTAAAACACCTGTCACTTTCAAACAGCATTTATCCCCTCGCGAATATTAAAATATTCCGTGACGACGATCGACAAAACATTAATTCGTATGGAATTCAATTTTTGGCCCCAAGATCGATCGATTTCCCCGAAGAATATTTGCCGGCAAAATGATTCAACGTTAGACGTTGAAAAATCGCATATGGCAATTTTTTTTACCTCCTCACGAATGAATTTAAATACTGTTGACATTTCACTTGGCGTTCTTCCACTCGGCGTTAAATTCTCCACCGGTTTTTAAACGTGCAAATCCGGAAGGACTTGACAGCATCATGGAGTAGGATAATTGTAATGTGCGCGCGAGGATGAGTATCTTAAAAAACAGAAGGCAAAGAAGCAGGCAGTGCACACTGTACACCGGGTTAAAGTGCAGGACAAACACAGACTCACGATCGGATCCTGCTTCTGCTGCTGCTGTTGATAGAGTCCTTCCTGCTGGGAGGAGAAGGAGGAGGAGAAAGGATGAGAGGCGTCTCAAGTACGTCACAGGGATTTTTTAAGTTCTCACTGGAGAATAGAGACGCGAGACCGTATCTCGTAACAGCAGAGCGTTGCTTAAGCGCCTTTGAGAGGATGACCAGTGAGACTAGACTTATATACTCAACCATAAGTATATAGAAAACTGTGAACGTGGCGATGAGCCATCGAGTAGCCCTCCACGAAATTTTTTCTCCATTTACCTTCTCTCGAGACCGAAACCTTTTCTAGAAAATCCATTGCAACGTTATGGATGCCATATTATCCATTCGTCTATCTCTCGCCAACGCACGACGCTTACTCGGCGAAAATATCTCTGCAACAAGCTCGTTATCCATTATCGTATCGAATATCATGCCTCGGTAAGGGCGCGGGGAAATCTTACACATACATATATATAAACATGGTATTGAATGTGTGTGCTTGGGTAGCCCGGCACTCGCGCAATTTCTGTACACATACCCTCGGGTCACGTTCGACAGTGTGCCGCGGAAAATGGCGGTATGCGGAAGGGAGAATATCGATGATTATCACGAAGGAGGCATAGTCGAGGGTGTCCCGTACCGATGCATGGATCCAACCAAATAGACTTTGGTCCGACGTGATTGTTGGAAAAGTAACTGCGCGCTGTGCGATCACGTAACGATGGATCATCAAAGTTCAGATGATGCACGATCGAGATGAAATGCGATCCTTGTTTAGGATTCAACGTCGCGTAATATTAGCCAGAACCGGAAGACGCGGAATCGAAACGCGAATAATGGATTGGTCAATGAATTATTCCATTTGCTCAATGCCAATAATCGTAGATCGAATAACAACAGTACTGTGTACGTTGATTTCGAGATCAAGGATGATGCTCTTAGGAACGGAATTTTATAGCGGTTTTTAGCGATCCGCTGCTAAACGTTTACGATATTTCTAATAAAAGAATCTCGCGATCGTAAGGCTCTGGTGAAAAGAAACTAGACAAAGTTGAATCCGTGACAACGCCATATTTTCTGCATCACCGGATACACGTAACGGTCCATGCGGAGATACGTGAGACTCATTCGCCGCAATTCGTCAACATGGCGCGATACGAATGATACAAATGATGCGGCGCGCAAAGAAGAAAAGGTAAAACAAGAGGATTGCCAATTCGATACGTGCTTGGTAAAGCGATCGATCAGTACGTTCGATCGATTGAAACGATACGTGTTCCAGGAAGCCAAGCAGGCGATCCTACCATCCTCTTGTTCTTTCGTTTCATTCTCTCATCTTTACCCAAGAAAATTCTCACATGAGCAGCACATAGATAGACTGGATATTTCCCTCGAAGGACCGTTTGCAACAGCAGCAGTCACGAGAGGATAGAAGAGGGAAAACGCAAGTAGGAACGGCGAGAGAAATGAACGTATGTGTGGACGGGTCAATGACCCCGTGTTGCAGCTACGGAAATAGGATTGGAAAGCTTAGATAAACGAAAGACTTTTCTCTCGGTTGAGACTCGACGAAATGCGCGGACCTCTTGGTAAGTCTGGCACCGCGACTTTGGATATTCGCCAAAGAAGTCCCGGAACACCTTCTGTCACTCTACAAACAGTCCAATCTCTCTTTCTCTATCTCTCATGCCCGCGGTTTGTTTCTCTCGATATGATACTGATTTTTCCATTTTACTGAAACGTACCGTAACGCTCGAGGACTCGTTACCCCGCTGCGGCGATGTCAGCATGTCCTATGTCACTCGCGCGTTGACTTCCAAGCCTACGAATACTTTTGTGATTTACCAAAACTCATGTTCAACAGACACGAGCATGCGCTTGTGTAGATGTCGCTCTACCAAAGTCGAGACTCTTTCCCATCGATACTTAACCAACGAGAGCATGAATATTTTTTTAGAGCTGGTACTTCGTACATCTTGACACGTTCCGTTGCTCGAATAATAAACGCAGATACCAAATTGACAGACGAGTGGAGTTTGTCTTGGCACGTGGTCAACTTGAGGCGGGTTCGATACCCGAAGAATTGGGTATCACTAAAAACTTTCAAGTTCCAATTCATCCATGAGAATTCACACATTCAATATTCCCCTTATTTTTTCTGCTTCAATGTGCTCATTTTTATATATAAGTTCAACGTTCACATTGGTTCGAATGAGGCACTTACGAGCTTGGACATGTGTAGAGCCTGGACGAATAGTTCAATGTCGTGGTTTACAAAGGCTGCTGTGGCGTTGAACCATCCCGAACGAATGCATACAGAGAGTCCCTCGAAATCCAAAAAAAAAATCTCAATGACTTTGATCCTTGAAAATAATTTTGTTGTCTTGGCGATGGCTCGCCCAATTTTGGTCGCTCAAATCTCCTCGAAAACTATGACCCGATCGTAAGACTCTACGAAGAACAAGTTCTCAACCAATATCTCGATGATTTTTTTATAACTTTTCCAAAATTGTTTTTCATTTCGGAATTTTTGGACCGACAGACTTTATTTCTGGAATACATAGAATTTAACGACTCCGAATAAACGACAGAGATCACAAATGAAAGTAGGAAATCAACGAAACCGTGCGCGGCCGATCGTTCGATGTCGTGATAGCTTGGCTCAGAGTTGAGGTCGGGTGCAGATATTTTAATGGAGTCGTTAGTTAAGTTTAACTGCTGGCGTCTTCTCGGGTATCTGCAACCGTGGCTGCAATATGGCTCCGTCAGCATTCGTACTTGGAGTTCTAACAGTGATCGAAATAAGAGCTAAACTCGTTGCAATCGGTCCTCGCTATTCTCGGTTTATCCTCGGCTTCACGTTTCTAATGTGAGAACGCGAAACGTGGCAACAACGCCGGAAAACTCGATGTAATTATTCGCTTCCTTAAATCTATATTTCATTCCCTTTCTTGTAATTTGTCGTTAACCCTTCGAGTGCATACTGGGTCGTTCTGACCCCAACAATTTTCCGACACAGATTGTTTGGCATTCGATGCGGTAACGAAAGTTTGGCATTTCCTTTTCGTTTTCGTCGAAAAATAAATTCAAATGAATAATTTGCTACAAAAATCGTCTCTACACGAANAAAAAAAAAAAAAAAAAAAATGTAAACGCCTTGGGTCAGATTGACCCAATATGCACTAATAAGACGTGTGCACTCGAAGGGTCAAATCCCAAACACATGCAAAGAAAATATTGAGCCACCAAAAGAAAGGAATTTTTTTTCAACGTCGCAACTCTGTATTCCCAGATTTTGATATTCTCGTACATAAAACTCAATACGCTGCCTTTCCTTTGCATAGTCATCGTGCTGTCGAATTTTTATTTCTCTAGTTTATTTTTCACAGCTGCTATTGTTTTTAGCGTCAGTTTAAGTCATCGTCTCTTTCAGGTTTAATTTCAAGCTGTAATAATTCGCACCGTGATTGTCGTAGCAGTGACGAAAGGAGCCGGAACCCTGGAAGCTATAGCACGACGTGTACCAACGTCTATACGAACGACCCACTTTTCTACACAATCAATACAAACACACAATGTGTATCTGGGCTGTAGGTTTACCCTACACACATTATTTGAAGAAACATAAACAAGCAAGGAGAATAACTTGTGTAGCAAAGTACATCGATGAAGAAACGTTACGGAATGCTACCAATGTTGAAGTGACTTTCACTCGGAAGGCGTGCATACATTCACATTCGGTGCAGTGCTCGGAGCGAATTGAGGCTCAGTGCACAAATACACGCCAACGTTATTCCGATTGTTTAGTCAGGATCAACGTTATTGTATGATTTGTGTACTCGTTGTCTTCCAGTATAAAATCCAGCATGTCGATGGTCCGTGTCAAACTTCCTGAAACCGGAAATCAGCTGATATTCCTTAATGCGACTGAATAACTCGCGCCCGTTTAGTCAGGATTCACGTTACGGATTGGTCATCACCCGATCGATCGGTTTGTGGGAGGTTGTCAATTTGATGATGAAGGAACAATCAATACTCAATCATTCATTATTTCTATTAGACCAGCTTACGTCAATGCCATTACGTGCTTGCAAAGGTTCACACCCACGCTTCATTATTCATATTTGAAAAAATATCCCAAATGTTTTTCACGACGATTTGCAAGATTGAACGATGAGGTTCATGAAAAAATGATCAAGCCAACAGATGGATCCCTCGATTAGCAAACAATTTATTGAGGCTTTTGTACACTGTTTCCACAGAAACGATCCACGGAGTAGGAAAATATCAGAAACACAATTTATCCCTATGTTCGTGGCATCAGCAATCTTCCCCTTCGAGTGCATACCTCACATAAGTGCGTATTGGGTCAATCTGACCCAAGGCGTTTTTCAAATCGTTGTATTCCGGTAAATATTCATTTTTTCCTTTTTTTTTGTGGAGACATTTTTTATTTTGTGGCTGTACATTTTTTTTAAAGGAAAACGAAAATTGAATACCAAAACGTTCGCTGCCATTGAATGCCTAACAATCGGTGACAGAAAATTGTTCGGGTCAAAACGACCCACTATGTACTCGAAGGAAATCATTGTTTCCATACCCAAGTCGAATGGTGGATCATCTCGTTGCCTCTCGATGGAATGGTCCGCGTTGGACGAAACTATTTTGGCCTCTTGAGCATTTTATGTCGAGAAATACGTGAGAACGTTCCTTTTTTCTCATCGATCGTCGTTGTAGACGGAAAAATATCGCGATTGGAAGGAGTGTCGAGCTAAGTAGAGGCAAGAGTCTCTTGGCATTGCAGTGCGCGGGCGTGAGCAACATCGCACGTTATCTTTCGTTTCCTCTATTCTTTCGTCTTATTTAATCTTCTGTCCTCCTTTCACTCTCTTAACTCGCTCCAGCAGGTAACTCGGCGGTTCTCGACGTTCCCGTAACTTAATGTCGTTAATGGGAGGGCTATTACCAGCATCCCGACAGAGCTATAAATTATTTTTCATGCGCCGGGTGACGTTCAGTTCAGTTCTATATCCATTGAAAATTCTAGTCACCTTTTTCCACGGTTCAATCTGAATTGTATTATTTCTCTATAGAAAGCAGTTCCAATCCTGCATCAACGATTTATTCGTGTCTCTCGGCACACAAGTTTTTCAAGGTGAAAGTAAAGTCGAAAAAATTGTAAAAAATACCGGTCGGAGATTGCGTGGCCGCGAAGCATTGTTCGCCGTGAAATCAACTTCGTTTAGTCAATTTTTCTGTTTAAATTTCACTACTTTGAGGTTCATCTTCTTTCCATGTCACGGAACATTGATGGCATATGGTTCATGAGAAAAACCGAGACCCAGGATCTCCAAATGGTTTTGAAGGATCTTGCAGGCGTTGCGAAAATGGAAAAATGGTTTTCTAACCCTTAGAGTGCATACTGGGTCATTTTGACCCTAAAAACTTTCTGTCCCCGATTGTTTGGCATTTAATCGCAATGCATTGTTGGGATTTAATTTCCATTTTCGTAAAAAAAAAATTTGCGCTATGAAATATGGATAAATTACTAGAAAAAACTTCTCGACAAAAACAAACGGTATAACGGTTTGAAAGACGCCTCGGGTCAGATTGACCCAACATGCACTTATACAAAGCATTAATGCATGATCACTGAGAACGCTTCTTTTAGAATTTTTGTGTGAAATTGTTAGCTTGGTACAGTGTAGCACGGTGGGTAACGAACTTGAAAGCTTTTATTTAGTGGATCGGTGTTCGAAATAACAATCTAGCTCGCGGCTCGTTATCGCAAAGGATATGTGAATACCGAATACAGAAGAGCTTCTGGACTGGTCCAAAGGTCCGAAACCGATTACGATACGGATTCGATAAATTGAACGACATTCCTGCATTTTACGCGGAGACGAGAAGCGTAGAAAGTCGCCGCCGTTCGGAAGCCTCTCTGGTCCAGAATTCGACCCCGAAATTTATACGCCCACCACGCACACTCGACTAAATATCCAGCTGTATTCCTCGTGCTCCTTCCATCTCCGAAACATGCCCTAGGGTATTGAGGAGGGTCACATTAAAATACCATTGCCATTAAGGGTTCGCGCACTCGGATCTTCGACGTCATTGTTTCTGACAAAACAGGGACAACTTTTTCAATTTTTTCCATGACATTTTAAGTCACTTGGTTGACGCAGAAAAATTTCACGGCGAAAAAATAATATCAAAAGTTACTATGGCAGTTCTCTCGTGCCATGTCGCCTCCTAAAGGATTTTAGCAGACACGGTAATTTTTAATTCATATTTTATTGAAAATAGCAATTATATTGCGAGTCTCGTTCTCGTGATTACAAGTGTAGTACCGTCTACTTCCACGCGATAGCGCCACGTATTCAGAGCTTATATAAAAAGAAGCGAAGCCCCATAGCCTGGCGCTCCGATCGTTCCCCATCCGGCGTCATAACGTTTTTCGTGCGCGGTAAGTGCGCACGTGTTTAGAGCTTCGTGTTTATTCAANCAATTTTTTCCATGACTTTTTAAGTCACTTGGCTGACGCAGAAAAATTTTACGGCGAAAAAATAATATCAAAAGTTACTATGGCAGTTCCCTCGTGCCATGTCGCCTCCTAAAGGATTTTAGCGCACACGGTAATTTTTAATTCATATTTTATTGAAAATAGCAATTTTTCTCCAAATTTTTACATTTTTCGAACAATTTCCGATGAAATATTGCCACCCATTCGTTATCATCTCTCGGACGGAGGATATGGTACCAGGGAACTATGTTGTACAGTCATTGTTTATATCATTTTCTCTACGCATTGCAAAAATATGAATTATCGATTTTTCGAGAAAAAAAAAGCCTGAAAAATGGTTTCACGTTACAATTTATTATGATATGTATTATAATACAGGTCATGTTCTCCTTGGCACCGGTGTCACACTTAATGGTTTGCAATTACGCTGTATTCTTGGATAAACAGTTATCAGAGTCGTGGACTGGCATTGGTTAGATGTATTGAGAAATATTGCTGCAGTTAACTTGAAAGAGACAGAGGAGAGGAGGGGGAGAGCGCGAGAGAGAGAGAGAGAGAGAGAGAATCGACGGTGTGATTTTGATTTATGGCTAATTGCCAACACGCGTTTGCAGGGACACCTGTGAGCATTTTATTCCTCCCTTTCACAAGCTCAATCCGTTCACACTGCTCGGGGACGATGACTTTCGAGCCCTACTCGTGGATGGAGTCATATTCCCGTGATTGCAACTTCCAACTGAAACGAATCGTCGCAGCCTGGAATTTCGAAATTTCCAAGACGCACGAATGATTTCTTGAAATAAAAATATGGAAAATTGATTATTCTTTAGCAAATGAAGCCTCTGCAGGGACGATCAAGGGCCTCATCGAGTTTCTCATTCGCTGGAAGCAAAACGTTGCTGGACAGCAACGTCATAATGTGGAAGCTCAAACGGTCAAATCTAAGAGAGAATGAACTTTCACCTTCTCGGTAATGTAAAAATAAAAACTGAGGAGAAAAGCAATGCAGAATTATAATGAGTACTTGCAGCACGATTATCGAGCTTAAATAATCTGACGTACTTAAAATATTCATCACATATAAATGGGACGACATTAATACTTGAATGAACGAGCCATACGCAAAAGCATGGACCAAGAGATTTTAATAGCATCGGGGAGTTATCTGCCACTACTAAAATATACGAGATATTATATCATTTTTATAGTACGATAATATGTCATAAAAGTTTACTCGTTGGTAGAGATGGAATGAAAATTAATTGGCTATAAAGATGAGCGAGTAAATGGTATACCTAATTAACCGCTGTAATGATGTTGACGCGCTCAAAAAAATGTTTTTCATATCGTCGTATAATAGTATATGACACCCGTTTCTCTGCACCCTACTCAGCTCTTCTCAGCTGTGCGACTAATTCTGTTTCCATAGAAAGAAAATTCAGAAAAATAAAATTAGACGAGCGTTCGGTGGAGAGATTATTCGCGAGATATTTATGAGGCAACTTTGTGCTGTAAGTAAAAATTAGGTTTTTTCGAGTGATTACTGTTTGACAGCTACAATCACTGGCTTAATGAATTCAATTGGCTTTTTCTGCTGACGCGATAATAAACTCACATTTGGGTCAGATGGCTTCGGTAATGAAACAAGGACTGGGTTAATCACGTCAATTTTCTTAGTTCAAACAAGCCTCAGTTAATTTCCAAAAAAAACAACGTCTCGTAGTGAAACGATCGTTCGGAATGAGGTCTTCGAGTGTATCTGTTAATCATCTTCAGGAGAGAACGAGCTCGGATGTCACGATTAACAGGAGATTCAGTGGAATTCTTGGGAATTGAGATTGTTCGAGGCGAAGAGCGCGTTCGTAATTGTCGGAAGAGTCAGTGAAAAGTGAAACAGAAAAGAATGCCAATCTCTACGGAATTCTTTTTCTGTGTTGCGCGACGGTTCGTAACCCCACGACGCATTCCATCAGATTCCGCCGCGATATTTTCAATTACTCGAGCCAGCAACGCCATTATTCACTCTCCATGCAGTACAGAAACTCGAGGATTTTTGTGTCTATCATTTTATTCGTCGGAAACCAACCGATATAGGAATATTTATTTGTATTTTGACTTATTATTGTTTCGTCACTCCCTGGATATCTTTTCGTGCGTCTAAATAATATCAATCGATCGTGATTGTGAATTCACGTCAACCTTAAACCTTCAAGTACATACCGGATCGTTTTAACCCCAACAATTTTCTGTCACCGATTGTTTGGCATTTGATAGCAACGAGTGTTTTCGTATTTAATTTCCGTTTTCGTCGAAAAGAAATTAAGAGCCATAAAATATGAATTATCTGCTATAAGGAACTTCTCCCCAAACGAAAAAAACAAAATATCCATGTTTCTCAGAATACAGCAATTTGAAAAACGCCTGGGGTCAGATTGACCCTATATATGCATTTTATACGATGTGTGCACTCACAAAGTTATTAATGAGTAATCATCAGTTGGGAAGATGAAGAAGATAAAAAAGTCGCGAACAAATATCATTGTGACCGAACAAGAAGAAAAATGATTGATTCGTTTCGATCTATATCCGTAATTAAAATTCTTAATGCTGTTTGAATTTCTCGCAATATCCATGCTTGTTGAGAAGTAGTGCGCCGCAACTTAGAAGTTTTTACAGAGATCCTTGTTCGCTAGTACGATTACCGATCCGGGGACCTTATTCCAAACATGTACCGAGAGAGTCCTGACCCCACGTGGCATACCAAGAATCGATCGAGGCATCAGATGGAGCTGGCGACTATCTATGGTCTTAGTAACTTCTGTAGCAGTGTAGTCAAGCTTTTTTCCCATTTCTCCTCAAGTAACTCAACCGTGCAACTTTTTTGCAAGCATCAAATCGAAACTTGATGGGAACTGTGAATTTTCATTCAATAAACAGTGGACTGACCACTATTATCTGTTGATGATTCTCTCGAATGTTATCCCTTCGAGCCTATTGGGTCGATCTGACCCAAGGCCTTTTTCCAATCGTTTTATTCTGGTAAATACGCTTTTTTCGTTCATTTTTGTATTAACGTTTTTCGTAGTAAATTGTCCATATTTTATGGGCCTGAATTTATTTTTAGACGGAAACTAAAATTCAATGCCAAGACATTCGTTGCCAGCCAATGCGAAAAAAAAAACGGTGACAGAAATTAGTTCGGGTCAAAACGACCCAGTGTGCACTCGGAGGGTTAATTACATACGTAGACGTATATTCAAGATGGATCCGCAAATGGTATACAATTCATATATAATCAAAGGAATCATTCTCGTGGATTTCAACTGAAAAAAAAATCGTTGTGACAAAAACTACGAGACAGACTTTGCACGATCGTTACAATAGCTCCTGAGAAAGGAATTATAAAAATATACCAGTCATACAAAAGTGCTGCGACGTCTGAAATGTTAACACTATTAAATGATTATCTTGCGATCGGACAATGTACACAAGCCGAGGAAGAAAAAACGAGGGGCAAGAGTGAGTTGCAAGAACAGAGTCGAGGATGAGGGGGAGAGGAATAAAGAGAATGTGTCAGCGTTTCCGTTTGTCTCGAGGTAGAACTCATTCGTGTTACAAAGTATGTTACCCAGAGGATCGATCTGTTTGTCCATACTTGACCATAATTTCAATCACTTCCGTTAACGTACCCTACCATGCTTCGTGCAGTTTCGTTGTCAACGTGAATGTCTCTTATGCTTGGTAATGCTGCACACACCGATGCAGATGTCATAGCACGAGTATGGCCACTTGAGAATTACTTACGAAGTAAGAAACAGGCGACCACGATGAAAATTCGTCGATGATGTTAGAGATTTCATGCGCAGAATCATTTTGGTGGATAAATGTTCAACCTTTCGAGTGAACACTTCCAATAAGTGCATATTGGGTCAATCTGACCCAAGGACTTTTTCAAGTTCGATGTCAAAATGTGATTTTTTTTGTAGAGACGTTTTTGTAGTAAATTATCAATTTTTAATGGCCTTACATTTTTTTTTCATGAAAACGAAGCATCAATGCCATTCATTGCCATTGAAGGCCTAAAGATCAGTGACAAAACATTTTTGGGGTCAAAGCGACCCAGTATGCACTCCGGGAGTTAAAAAAACGTTGAATCCTTGAACTTGATTCATTATTAGAAAATTCCAACATAACGATCGATCGGAGAGCTCTATTAGTGATAAAAATGTATCGTCAGTCTAAATCCATGGAGAAGAGTTTCTGGGAGAATTGAATCCCGAGATATAAGGATCGATGATTTTGACAGTTTTTGTTTGTTAACTAAAAAAAGTATTTAATCACATTTCTTCAAGAATGAATGCAGGACGATAGAGTAAAAAGGTAAGAAATATTTTTCCAAGTCTGAATGAGCCTCTGCCGGTTGATAGAAAAATGAATAGAGATAGAAATATCTCTAAGATTGGCTAGTGCACAAGAGAGTTGGAACAAAGCATTGGTGACGCGTATGGACGAGCCATATCCGGGACGTCAAGCAATAAAATTAATCGCTTTGCTACGAGGCTTGAATAATTTATGCTCGCGAGCTTCGCGGAGAAGGATCGTTGGGGCAGAGTTGGTAGTGGAGTCAGTAAAGCAGAGATATAAGCAATAGAGAGAAGATCGGTATAGGAACGAAGTATCAGTGAATTCTGAAGTTGTGTAAATACATCTACAGGGTGTTCGTATCACATCTTAATCTCCCATTAGGTTAACGACGTAATCTTCGAGTTTGGAATCGAATCAACGCGTCATCTCATTATTTTTCAATAACTTTTCGCTTAACCACTTAAATTCATCGATTTCGTCGTTTCGGAAAATAAGAAAACTCCGCCAAATTACGATTTTTTTTTCTTCTCGTAAAATATTCATTTTTGCAATCGCCAAAGTCTCTGTCATTTTTATTTAAACGATAATGTTTTGTTTTGTTTAATTTATGGCTGCAAACGACTGCAGAGTTTTTAATAACAAGATAAATTACGCGACGGGTCAATTTGACCCAGTGTGTCAATGCAAGTGTCTAATTTGATTAGGCTTTCGAATCTGCTGCATGATTCCCAATTTAACTCAAAGCTGGGATCAAGGATGTTGGACAGGACACCCTGTAGAGTGATCTAAGAAATATTGTGATGGCGGATTAGACGAGCGTCTAAGAACGCATACAGGCGCGCGCGACGACGACGACGGTCTCGTCTGCAAAAGAAAACCTGCCTGGAAGCGTCACACGATCGATCGGCTAACTCCAAGAGAATAAAAAGACAGGGTGAGCTCACTTCATCTTACGGACAGTAACTGCGGTAAATGTATGTCGATCGATCGTACGATCACCTGCGAATAGGTCTCAGTGTCGTAGTGTTTCCGCCAAAAGATCGATTCACAGATAACTTTGGCTACATCGGAGAAACGATCGTCACAGAATTACCATTTATAATTTCTTAGATCATTTCTTATGTCACTATGTATTTCCATCGTCACTCGCGATGATGCACTCTTTCGTCTAACCGTTGGAGACTTTTCATCGTTTGAAATAAAAATGTTGCAGGAACGCAATAAGTTCTTGGTACAAATCGATGTGCAGCTTGTT
This sequence comes from Hyposoter didymator, assembly GCA_037952995.1. Taxonomy (NCBI): domain Eukaryota; kingdom Metazoa; phylum Arthropoda; class Insecta; order Hymenoptera; family Ichneumonidae; genus Hyposoter; species Hyposoter didymator. The sequence goes on along the minus strand of JBAJMU010000001.1, from coordinate 24,153,456 downwards.
TCAAAAACCGTTTTCCTCTTTTTTGACGATTTATAACGTTGCGACGAGCAACTACTTTATTCTTCGTGTCCTCGAGGTCGAGATTATTGCGAAGGAATTCGGTGCTGGGATGAGAGGGTGAGAGGACTCTTGCTATTGGCTCGACAGGCTTTCTTTAAGGAGGTTTCATGATTTTACTTTCCACGTCGTTCATTATGGCGAAATAGTGAGAATCGTTTTTCGATTGATTGAAATTGTAATTAATTAAGAAATAACGTTTGCATTTGTTGATCGTTTTGTTTCGACACTCGGGAGATTCTTAATATACAAGGATGAATAAAAATGTTTGTCAGTCAATCGTCCGATGAACCGGAATCTTGGTGGCTGGAATGAATCGCCTCGAAGGTTTTCCGTTCGGTTGCACCGGCTATGATGCACTCCCATGAATAATGCAAAGATCCCGGAAGAACCTTCGGTGACTCTTACCGATCTTCGCCTCCTCGTCTCTTCTTCATTTGTTTCTTCTCTTCTTCGGCCGCGGTAGCTGCCGCTTCTTCCTTTCTGCGTATCAAGTAGCGTACGAAGAATACTCATGGCACGACGAACCTCTCCGACCTTCTCTTATCCTCTTTTAGTCGCAGCAACAACAAGGAAAAAAAATCGCTTGCGGGCAAAAATCGTGGAAAAAGCGAGCAATCGATCGGCGCTTACGTGAGAACGCTCTCGGAAATGCTTCACTCGTATCAGCGATTTGTTTCCGTGCCCAACAAATAATGCGGATATAGCAATCGGCAGGAGTCGCAAAAATGCACGCACATTTGTTTTTGTTATTTTTATAGAAATTTCGAAAAAATCTTCACGCGGACGGCCGTACTTCTTGGGCAACAGAGCGACATAAACCGATTTTGAAAAAGTGTTTGAAAGCCCCACGACAAAAACAACAAATTCTGGTTCATTTTGACCCGGAGAATTCTTTGTCACCGATTGTTTGATGGCATTTAACGGCAACGAATGCGCATTGAATTTTCGTTTTCGTCAAAAAATAAATTTAGGGCCATAAAATCTGGATTTTTTACTACAAAAAACGTCTTTACAAAACAAAAACAAAAAATGCATCTTTACCGGAATACAACGCTTTGAAAAACGACTGGGGTCAAATTGACCCAATATGCATTTATTACGATGTGTGCACTCGAAGGGAGCATGGCTTAAATGAAACTACAATTTTTCGAATGTCTTGGCACATTAAAAAAAACATTACGTTTTAAAGTCCATTCCGTCGGTCGGTTGAATCTAGAGAACGAAATTTTTTCTTCGTTTTCTCATTCGGTGGGAGCGAAAAAAGAAAAAGAGGAGAGAAAAGAAAATATGAAGTGATTTTTCTCGGCGAACACGCCTCATTAACCCACCCTGTGGGCTTTCGCGGATTATATTTATGCATCGTGTACCCAGGGATAGTTATTATAATTGCTTGTCGCTCCCGTGTGATTTATGATAGCGGTGGCTAACCACGGCGACTGCGATTCCCCACCAGCCACCTCTTTAGTCGCTAATCTCGACACCTAATAGCAATACCCCACCGTTCTAATAGTGTTCCTTGAAACCAGACCCGTTTAAAATTTACTCGCAAGAAACATCGACTCAAATCGTGTATTTATACATCGCGAGAGCAGAAAAACAGAAATATATCAATGAAAAACAAAAAAGATAAAAAGGCGAGCAGAACAATGAAACTCAGCATCCGCTCAACGTCATAGGATTTGTGGTTCGAACTCAACAACGAATTTAGTGAAATTATTTGTTAACAAAATCCCTCAATTGTCGCCACGTTTTTCTACGAAAATTTTTTTCTGTTATCGGAAATTTAATGGAAAATGTTAACGAATTTCCAAAAATATCCGCGCACCGAAACATCGATTTCGTATTCGCAAACTTTGATAAACTTCTCATGAGTTTTTATCCAAACGCAACACATTAATTAATAGAGCGATTAGCCCAAATTTTCGGACCGTTGCAGATTTTTGTTTCAGCGTATCATGCCAACATGAGCTTCGGAAGTTTAATCTATTGTACAGATCTATTTGCAGTTAAGACGAGTGTATATATAGAAATAGAAATTTAAATGTTTGATTCTTCGGCAACGAGACGATCGAAACTTTTTGCAGGCAAAATAACTAAATATAAATCTTCCATCAGTTATCTAATTAGCCTTTGCATTTAATTAGCAAGTTGCAGAGAGAACGAGATAATTCTGGACAAGCTAGTCCAGTCCCTTCCCCGTGCTGGTCGCTTCGAAGATTCTCATTCCACGTGCTATTATCATTATTCCTCGAATATATATGCGCATACACATTATTTATATACATATATCTGCTCTGAGATTGGATGCAACTGGAATTTACCGTACGACGAAAGTTTATTCGAGCTGCATCCCTCGCACATTTTTCCTGGTGACTAGCTGTTGCTGTTTTACGATAAGAAGGATTAACAGATGGATGGATGAACGTTCACGCGAATGGTCTTTTTTCATTATTTGAATCGAAGTTGATATCAAAATTATTCGCGGGCGGACAACGTGCTCTTGAAAGTTCTAATAACAAGATGCTTTTTCCGCCTAACGTTTTAATTCAAAATGTCACGTCAGTCTCTCAAACAGATAACTTCAGGTGAAGCCAGTAGTTGGATGGGTGATCGGATAACGACCACCCATGGTTTTTCATCCATTTTGACACTGTCGCGTAAAAATGAGAATTGGGAAGGTGAGATTTTCGCTTCGAGTGTAAACGGAATCATTTTGACCCGAAAAATTTTCTGTCACCGATTGTTTGGCATTTAATGGCAACGAATGTATTTAATTTTCGATTCCGTCAAAAAATTCATTCAGGCCCATAAAATGTGAATGATTTAGTACAAAAAACGTCTCTAAAAAAAAAAAACAAACAGAAAATGCATATTCACGAAATACAATGATTTGAAAAACGCCTTGGGTCAGACAGACCCAATATGCACTCGTTGGATGTGTGCACTGCTCGAAGGGTTCAAAGTACCGGATGAGCCTGGAGCTCAAAGACAAGAAAAACGTACTAACCTTTGTTGCATCCTCGATAAAAGCCCCCAGAGTCAGTACGTGGAGCGTGATTTCTCGAGAGTTTTCCAGTTCTTCCGGAACTGCGTAAAGAGCTTCACTGACGAAGTACGGCTCCGTGGAAGTTACTCTGGAATTAAACGGGAAATGTTTGAGTATTTAGTGGAATAATGAACCTCGAGAAGCCTCGAATGATTAATGCTCAATTGAATTCAATGTGGCATTCAAAAATAAACAACAAAATATTGCAACGTCAACGTTTTTTATTCTCCGAATGAAAAACACGGTAATTGAACTGTCATTAACTAAACCGTCATAAAATGTTCGAAATTCTTTGCACATGTTTTTCCGTCGATAAGGACGATAAAATTCTCGAGTATGTCTTGTTTTTTTTCTATGTGATCACATGCGATTCCTATCGGAACGTGTTGATATACCTGCCGCTTGAAATCCAAACCAACAACATTCAGGTGGAGTCCGAGCTTCTATTCTTATTTCTCATGTTTGCTCATCATTATTATTATTATTTTTTTTTTCGGTTTTCTTTATCGCTTTTTTGTAAGCCAGGAGCGAGGATGTGCGTTGCCTGCGCACGGGCTCGCGGGTTAATGCAGGTCGTATCAGCGGAATTATACGAGCGGCAATGAAAGACCTACACGAAGAGGCCAAACAGAAATACGACGTGTGCAAGATGGCTACACAGCCGCCGGTTATTATCGCTCGACGTATGCCTTGCGATCATCCTTTTTTTTTATTTATTTTTCTTCGTTTTTCCTTTTGCGCTTCGGTTATCCGGTTTTTTTGGTCCGCTTCATTTAAAGAGCAGATCTGCCGGCAACGTTTCTCTTCTCAAATCCTCTTCTCTCTATTCTCTGCTCTTTTACTTGCCTCTTATACCTGTCGTTGCTTTTGCTAACTCTTCGACTACTCATGGCAAAGCCTGTGCATAAGCTCCCCGACTCACTGAGCTTCCTGTTTCTTCACACCAAGATCTATTCGCGGCACGAGATTGCAGGCCCCCAAAGATTTTAACTCACCAGCGATGAAAGGATCCCTGTTAGAGATAGGCCAAGAATAGCTGCGCCTACTGTTTGCCTAACAACACCGTTTCATCGCGAATCGAAATTTCTCAGTCGCGGACAAACCTCTGTGCAAAATTTATATCCTCCGCGCTCCTCGTAATACTCGCAACTACTTTTAGACCAAAACGAATCAATTATTTTTTCATCATTTATGATCAAATTTGCTATCGAATGTTACTTTCGCATTCATTTTCAAATTAACCTTTCAAGTGCACACCTCTTATGAGTGCATATTGGGTCAATCTGACCCAAGACGTTTTTCAAATCGTTGTATCCCGGTAAATATGCATTTTTTGTTGAGACGCTTTTTTCGTAATATAAATTATCCAAACTGTATGACCTCAAATTTATTTCTTCACGGAAACACGAATCGAATGATCGAACATTCGCAAACAATGCCGAACAATCAGTGACGGAAAATTGTTGAGGTCAAAGAGACCCAGCTGCTCTCGAAGGGTTAAAAAGTGATCGCTCGCCGAACCAGTTTTTTTTTTTAGATCGAACTTCAGTAAAAAACGATATTGTTAATAATTTTTTTTGTCCGCCAAGAATATGCTAGAAAGACTTCAGGGGGTCAATGAGTAAAATCTTCTCCACATGGCTTAATTTCCACATAACCTGATTACAGTTTAGAAAATTAGACACGCAACACCGGGGATAAAAAAAACATAAATGCGAAATGGAAGCTCGAGTACGAAAAAGCCGGGAGGGCTCCAACGCTACTCAATTATTTTATTATTGAGAGTTATTAACCTTCCATTAGAAGTGCTTGACTATAATTAAAGATTTTCTTCGTTACGGAACGTCGTCACGCCCACGAGATTTCTTGGATTCTCGTGAGTTCGCGATGCTGCAGAAAAAGTGATAAAGCATTTAAGAGCAGAGGCCAGAACCGTATAATCGATTGATCTACGGATCTGTATTGATATATTGCATATATATGTTCCTACCAATGATGGTGAATAGCGTGAACTTAATATCGAAGAAGATTACCAACAAGTTTTATATACTGTTCGATGTTTGAAGCATTTTCCTATTGTCGATTGGTGCGCATTTTCGCCAAACCCGTTTCGTTATAATTGTGAGGATCGAGCAAAAATAAATCGCACCAATCTTGTGAAAGAATTTTCCGAGTCCATCTTCAGTGGTAGAATTTTTTTTTGACCGCGTTCGAGTGTGCATACTGGGTCGTTCTGACCCCAACGATTTTCTGTCACCGATTCTTTGGCTTTTAATGGCAACGAATGTTATAACATTTAATTTTTATTTTCATCAAAAAATAAACTTAGGGCCATAAAATTTGTGGATTATTTACTACAAAAAAAGTTTCTACAAAAAAAAGCCCAAAAATGCATATTTACCAGAATACAATGATTTGAAAAACGCCTTGGGTCAGATTGACCCAATATACAGTTATAGGAGTTGTGCTTTCGAAGGGTTAAGAATGATTGCAAAAGCAACCACCAGAAAGTAGAAAGATCGATGGGTCTTTCTCGAAGGCGGAGAGAGATCGCATGCGTCCTCGCATTTTCGGACCAAAATGTATAACACGAGGCGATCGAGGTGTTTTTGCGGGCCACCTACCACGCGAACGTCGATTGCGCTTGGTGCTTCGAGTATAATCTCCGGAATACAACGGGAACCATGAGGTCAGCTCGTATATCACGAGAACCCTGAGATAAGCCGCAAAGTCTCGCAGCTTCAAAGTGTGAGCTACAGAACAGTCGATATAAACTTGGTCGTCCTTATATATACGCTCCAAAGAATCGAAGAGAGAGCGGGAGTGAAAAACTTTCGGTCGAAATAACTACTGCACGGCAGTTTCAATAATTAATAGCCAGATCAAAAGCTTCCAGTTTGATGTTTTATCGAGTGAGCATAATATTGGAGAAGCCTTCTCTGCTTCTGGATCTCCGCTCAGGATGCCAAATTGTTGTGATTGTAAAACAACTGAAATAGCGAGGAAATGGGAAAAAGAAAATTCTCATCAAGTTGCTCAGTACCGTCTCCGCTAAATTAATTTCTGGACTGAGCTATAATGTCGACAAGTGTGAAGCGGTGTCTCTTTACATTGATTTATATGTCACCTCCTTGTTTTTGGTTTCTCTTCCCGTCGTTGATACGATTCATATTTACACGATGGAAAAATGTAAGAGAAACAGCAGCGTGGACCAGAGATTGCAGCGGACACATGCGGATTTTGCTAGGCGGCATGAAAATGTATTTTCGAGATAATTTTATTTAGAATTGGGAATTAGAAATCCATACACGGAGACTCGCGTATATATTTATAGGTTTATTTATTTTTTTATTTTCTTTTTTTTAGGTTTGGCGACACAGATAGGAGGCTTGATATATGCGCGAAGAATTTAACGACGCGGTCCAATATAAAATATGCAAAATAAATACTTGAATCGTCTAGGCTAGTTAGGTCATATGTCGCGTCGACTAACTTTCATCGCATTCGCTTGATTCTCTGTTATTGCTAAGCCAATCCATTTATTCAACTGGTGATCATGCTTGATCGAACTGGTTTACCATATTTCCAATCGATCGTCGACGAAGTTGCCTGCAACTTTGAATCGTTAAATCGCTCTAACGGAACCACATTACAACAGTCTATTTGCGTCGATCGTCCCGGACGTTTTCCTTCGCGGTTGCTGCCAATAACACTTTGTAGACTTGCAACGTTTCCCGAGACATCAGTGAGTCAAAGGAACTTGTCGTCCCTTGAAATGAATTTTCTCCTGCGCCGCATACAAATCCTTTTCGTTTCGTCTGACAATTGAAACGGGGCAAGAAATTGACGTGTGCATCACTGGAGCTTATATGATTTATGTTTCGAAAGCACAGGTCCATTAAGACGAAAATATTTTCATATCTATACGTACAGATCTCATGATATAAATATGTATAATGGGATCTGAAGGGCCGTGTAAAATGATTCGACTTAAAAACGTCAATTTATTTCTTATATTCGGTTTCTTCCTTGTTCTCTTTTGATCACTATTCAATTATGGGCCCGACATGGTCGCACGAGCCCATCACCCAGTAAACGCTTCTTCTCTTCTCTTCTTATTCACTTCCTTTTCCAACTTGTTCGCCTTCTTCTTGTTATCCGCGTCTTCTTGATTTCTCATTCCTCTTCCTCGTCGCAAGACTTGTTCGTGATATATATTATTTTCGTTGTTCACTGATGCGGCACGCTTGCCAGGATGGTACTGATTGACCATGGCGAATCCTCGTTATCCACGCTCTCGGAAGATCCTTTACCACTTTCCTCATTTTATTATTCTACTTGTTACATCATTTCTCTTGGTTAACGTGTCTCTCCGTCTTCCAATTTCCCAGTCACATCATCATGATCTTGGCATACGTGAATTCCTCGTTGGCGCTCAACACAAATTATGATACGCACCACACTGAAGTTATTAAGAAACTAGAATCAATGAGACATCATGCTATCAGTGCATATTGGGTCAATCTGACCCAAGGCGTTTTTCACACCGTTGTATTTCGGTAAATATGCAGTTTCTGTTTTTTTTTTTAATTTTTATTTTGTAGAGATACGAAAATTAAATGCCAAACCATTCTTTGCCATTGAAAGTCAAATAATCAGTGACAGAAAATTGTTGGGGTCAAAACGACCCAGTGTGCACTCGAACGGTCAAAAGTGCAAAAAAACGTTAACGCCAGACGGATAAGGACTCGGTCTCGTAACTAAATGTAGAAGCATCGAAAACCGACAAATTATATATGATGGAGTTCAAAATAACTGACAAAGATTCTAATACGTACAGGACAGTCTAGCAACTGCCTTTGCGATCGGTATTCAGGTTTCAGAAACGTTGCATCATGTGCTGTTAACGTTTTAGTCAGCGTTTCATGAATGCTGCAATATTTCTGGATATTTTTGGCAGCGTCTTGTAATTATGGATCCAATCTACTAAATGGAGTGCCGAAAACGGTCTGGCTCAAGAGGACCGATGAAAGGTGGTGGATGCCTGATTTATAGGCCGAATGAAATTGAAGAACGAATGCACTTGACGATTGTATAAGAAAAGGGGGCTCGAGTCGAATTGGATAATGGAAATTCGAGTGCGTGTGGCCACTCCCAGTGGCGACTTCACACGCATACGCGATCATTCCTGATTAGATTAAAAAAGCAAAATGCCGAGTTCGGGAGTTGGTAAAACGATCGAAAAATAAAAAACGGCCTTCGCAGCCAAAATATATGTAGAAATGTTAACGTGGGCTGTTTTGGTGACCTTGTTTAAGCGAGAAAGAGCTGCACTTAAGTCTGATTCACGCTGGACTGTTCGCATGGTATGAGGGGAAAAAAAGTCGAACGCAGTCCTCATGATCGCGTGGCGCCCAGTCGCTAATTAACGTCGCGACATACACACGCTTCTCCGCGGCTAATAAAGTACGGAAGAAAATAAATAAATACTGAGGAAATGAACTGTTTACCGCCAAACAGTGTGAAGCCATTTGGAGGAAAACGCTCTGAATTATTATTGCCAATGATCGCCAGCGAGACATTTTTGAAATTTTGTAAATTTCAATTACGTCATCAATTGTGAATAATAAATTGAATAAAGTGTCCAAATAATACGTCATTCTCCTTTCTTTTTTCTTCATTCAACGAGGTGAAAGACCCAGTCAATATGCGCAGCTCGGCTGGCCAACGATCGTTAAAGAACTGACGTATTCAAATGATTCTTTTACGTTTTACATTAAATCTGTGAATTTACCTATATGGTCGCCATCATCATTCTACGATATTAACATCCTGGATGCAATGATTTTTCTCCGTAACGACAAAAACTCCTGTAGATACTGGTTTTCGTTAAAAATTCGTTATTTTACGATTCGCTCGAGCATTTCAACATCCTACAGCGTATAACGGTCATGTTGGACCGTTTTGTGTCTCTCCTTTTTTTCACGATTCGAGCAATTTGCCGCATTTATGGCAGAATTCAATTTATTACCGAGCAACGAGCAAACTGTTTTGAGTGCCAACGGTATCGCTGACCAGCACGCATTCGATTATTGCAAAAGCATGCACTTTTTTTTACACGGAAATAAGAACTTAAAAAAAATTGAAAAAAAAATATTACATCCGGATGAGAATTTGTCATAAATTCTCCGAAGAATTTCTATCAGCTCGTCGGATTGATAATAAAAATATTCCAGCTCCAATTAGCAGGTAATCGCGTTATTCTTTCTGGACAAAAGTTTTCGAAGCGGCGAAACGGTCAGCAAGAAATAATCCTGTTTTTGTACTGGAGGCGAATTCTGTAAAGACACGGATTTCTCGCAGTTCCTTAACCCTTCCTCTCTCTACTAAGCACCGCGGCTACCCATCTCCGATTCCGCAAAATACGAATGAGCTTATTAAACGAAAGCGGGTACTCCATTCGCCGGTGACTTTGCGCTGCGATAATCAAAGTTGATCGGATGATAAAAAAATGTAACTTATATGTCGCTGCGGGAAGACCAGCGAGAACGTTACGATCAACGTGACAGAAACACACACGGTCCTCCCCCGTTTCCAACGAGGAATACATATATTTTTTCGGACCTCTCGTGGCTTTCGAGCATGTCACATTTCCATAGTTGTAACCGAAGGCATGGGCCATTTAAATAAATTCTTTTTTCAAATATCTTTCTTCAAATATTTCCGACTTTCCGAATGCTTTTTGTGATTTTTTTGAAACGAATATCGAATTTTCGAAAAAATATATTTTCATTTTATCACGAAAAACCAGAGAAACACGAAAGCGATGAAAAATTCATTTCAACTTTCATTCGATCTCCGAGCAAATCCTTCGCCTCAATTTCCACTCGAAAATATATGCCGCAAGCTGCGGAAAATGAAGTTTATTTCGTTTCTCAGGTTAGGACAAGGACGAAGGGAATAAAACTAGATTATTGGACAGATAGCATGACGAAATGAAAATATCGTAAGCATAATAATTTATTGTAAGAGCTCAGGGAGAGTGGAGGAGAAAAAAGTGATTGGCGTGTGCGAATAGGGAGCGGCGCGGCGTTTCGTAGCGCGCGATGCAGTTTTCTGCATGAGCGCAGGAAGGGCCGGCCTGCTTTGCACCGTGTGTTGCATAAACCAGAGGCTTATTATATTGCCACGCCGCATACATCGTCAGCGAGCGTGGATTATATTTATCCTTGCTGAAAAAAGTCGCCTATGGAGTGAGAGAATGCAATATTAACATATATACGTATAGTAGTAATCATAAATACATATATACGTATATAGAAAAGTGATGTTCACACCGGATGAGTAAAGTCGGTCGGTATTTCCCGTGGAGTAATTCGCCATTTTTTCAGTTAAATCTCCGACAAGATTGTCCCGCATATATGGTACAAAAATGAGTCTTAAGTGACTCTTTTCTCTCATGTTTTCCCAACGATCACCACTCTCCGTATTCGTAGGCAAATGGAAACTACAAAACCGACTAATAGAATGAGATTGTAAAACCTCCATCGACTCGTGCTAATGGCAAAGCGATTAGTTATTTGTCTCTGGCAAAGTAGATAGAGTAATAGCTCTTGGCTAACAATATATTTTCTCAATAACACACTTTCTTGCTTCGTTTGTTGTTGCTGTTGTTTGCATGGGCTCTTGCCTCACAACGCGCGATACATGCCAATCGTACAGGTAGACATGAGGGTTTAGTGAGCATGTGGACGAGGAGCTGAGAGTTTCAATAATTTCCAGGTTTTTTTCATTTTGTAATAAATGGCGTTTTATTATATTTGCAATACTTTTCAACCGTTCGAGTGCATACATCCTGTAACCGCATATTGGGTCAATCTGACCCAAGACGTTTTTTAAACGGTCTTGATCCGGTAAATATTCATTTTTTTTGTAGTTTAATTATTTGTTGTTAATTATTCTTATTTTATGGCTCTGAATTGATTTTTTGACGAAAACATAAACGAAAATGGCAAAAAATCGGTGATAGAAAAATTTTGGGGTCAAAACGACCCAGTGTGCAGTCGAAAGGTTAATAACACTTTTTTGTGAATCCGAACTGTACGTTATAACGTAATAAATATTCTAATTGAATCGGGGATAATCTAGCAGTCATGACTTTTGTGTGGAGTGTACCGTCGTCGCGAAGAGAAGATGCCGAGGTCGACATCATAATTATGTGACCATTCGGAGATCCGTGTACAATTTCTAACGATGGTGAAAGGCTCGGTACACGTCAAAGCATCGCATCACACTCAGACCAAGGTTTATTTTTTTCCTCACCATCGGTCTGTAACTTTTGCCTGGCTCGAAATTGGGGTCAAAGGTTTTATCATCCGGGTATAATTTTAACGAGCAACAATGGGAATTATTATACTATGACGAGTGGAATTGATATCACAGAGAAATTTCGTACAGAGTCAAGCAAAAGCTTCAGCCCAATATTCTTATCGAGCTGGTCGCATCAACAAGGATAATCTTTCGATTAGCGTTCAAAGTCATGATTACACGAAAAGGATTGTTCATAGACTTCGAGCGCCATGTTTCGTTGAATCCGGTGATGGTTGCCATTTCGAGTGCTGGTAAATGAAAAGCAAGAATGTGGACAAGTGTCTCGAGGTTGCTCATGTATCCCAGGAAGAAAATAATGGCTGCATCGCGAAAATTACGGGTCTACTGTGCAGTCACCGACTTGGTTGGCAGTGATGCCAGAGCTCAGTGAGTACCAACGACGTCTTAACCGGACACCTGCCATAACTGTGTTTAGCCGCAGTTAATCACCATAATTTTTTCTCTCGTTTACTTTGTCTCGCCAATTAACTGTAACGTGTGTCTAAAACGATTTGTTTACTCAATATCCTCGGAATTTTATAATGAGTATTCAGCCCATTCGCACTACAGAGTTGTGACACGGAACTCCCCTCAATTGTTCTATGCAATTATTTTTTTCCGCTAAATAGCAAGCGCCCAACGCGAACTGGAAATTGTGAGAGTTTTGAGACAACTGTTTGAAAAACGCCTTGGGTCAGATTGACCCAATACGCACTTATATAGGGTGCGTGTGCACGCGAAGGGTTAATATCTCATAATTTTACACAAAATTCTTTCGATTATTTTGGCAACAATGTTTCACACGAATTTACGAGTAACTGAAGAGTATTCGCCCCATCGGTAATTTTAGGTACAATTGGCACTTTGGTACGAGTGAGTCTTTTCACTCCCCTCTTCCTCTTTTAGAAACACGAGAGGTCTTCGTGCGTTCGGGCAAAAAAAAATATGCGTGCTTGCAAAATCGTGGAACATTACGTGTGCACGCAACGTGTGGGCGAGAGAGAGGAAGAAAAAGAGGGAGACGCAGAGAAACTAGCGAGCAGGAGAGAAGTGAAACTTCTTGCTATATACGTTTGCATATATTGTGCTCTAACGTCGAAGATGTACGAGAAAACTTGTAAGGATATTTAAAGTTGGCAGAGAGTTAGCAACACCACCAGCTATGGGATCCCATCCTAGAAACATACACATACCGTTAGCTGCGTATCATATACAAAAATTACATATATACTCGGCGCCTACAGCTTTTATCCAATCCTTTCCACATCTCGTATTTTTTCCACAAAAACTTCTGCTTCGCCCTTTCCGCAATCACGAACATGTTTCGTGCTTAAATTATTTCGTTATACTTAACTCGAATTTTCTTCACCTTGGCTCGCGTGAAACTGTGCAGTCTTTTTTATTGTATGTTTGGAAATTTTTGGGTGGCATTGCCGATCGCACCACAAAATTCATTACTCACGAATAAGTGACTATTTCCGAGACTATTTCATAAGATAGGAACTTGCGAAATGTGCCAAGGTCACGAGGTGTGAACGGAGAAATTACAATTAGTAAGAACACGTTGACAGTATAAAGTCTGGACTTGCGAATATTTCCACAAAAATTAATCAATCGACGTGAGAAAAATGTTTGGACTTTTTAGAAAAGTGGAAAATAAAATACGCGCGGGTGCTGCATAGGGGATGCAAGTTTCGCGAAGATACAAAAAAAAATGAAAGGAGGTGAAGAAAAAGACGGACGAGATGTTCGCTTCAAAGGACTATAAAAGGCTTAATTCTCTGGCATGAGGAGTTATACACGCTCGCGAGCGAGAGAATGGGAATGAAGGAAGAACAGGATGGATCACAGGAAAGAGTGAAAGAGGAAGAGAACACAGTAGATAGAATTGCGGTAGTTCATAGACGGTGCTGACCCTCGTCTCATCAGCTATATGTTGCAATGCGGTTAGCGTCAGCTTGGTTCCTCTTCGCCGCTGTATTCTTTTTCACAGAGTTCTCCTTTTCTCTCTCTCTCTCTCTCTCTCTTTCTCTCTCTCGTATGTTAGGTCGCCCCACAATTTCCTTTACATACACCGTTTTTTAGATCTTCTTTCTTGAGTATTTCTATTATATATACTTTTCTATATACTGGCTCTCGGTCCTCCTTCATCCTCCTGTTCTTCGTGGGGTGCGCCAGCAATGTGACATGCAATATGGTAATCACCGGTGAGCTCTTAGTGCCTCGGGAATCCGACGACGACTTGGACGCCCTCTTGTACTCTCCTCTTCTCCATACTGGACGTTCCGCTCTCTTCTCATTCTTCTATTTCGTCCTTGCCCTTTCAGCTCGAGAACCAAGCGGTCTGTCCATCTTCTTCTTTCTTTTTTCAATCATTTTTTATATTTTTTACTCTGTGAACTGAATAGAGTTCTCCGTGGACCGAAGAAAAGGGGAAGCACGTTAGAGAGGCCAAAGCACCGGTAGCAGCGGTAGGAATGACTATACGAAGACGTCGCCGACATTCGTCTGCATTCGTGAGTCATTCTCGTATCCTTTGCGTACATGAATCGCCAATATTTTTACTACTTTGCTGTACGTGTCTCGCTTTTTTCCTCCTCCTTTATTTATTTTTTCTTTCGGTCCCTTATTCCTCTGGGTCTTCCGTTCGTAGCGGTTACTCGCAACTCGGGATGACTATACAGCCCAGCTATAGATCCAGAGAAAGAGAGAAACGTGAGCTATCGCGGCAGGAAATAGTCGTTGGACCTCGAACAATCGTATTTGCGACGTACGGTTGAGACAGAGAGCTACGAGAAATCGATTGGAATCCGCTTAAAATCATAAACAGAGAAAATGTATGAAACATTTTTCAACGTTCATCCGTGACTCTGCGAAGAAGTCATTCAAGGATCCGATCGAACGATTGTGTTTTTTCAAAGTCTTTTTAATATATTTTTAAAGTTTCGTTCGAAACGAAAATAAAATGGATTAGTAAGCTCCAGAGATCGGATTATCGTTAGATGAAAAATCGTCCAGAGGCAACGTCTTATAAATCGCCGCCCGGGCATCCCGTTATAGACAACCCTACCTCCGTGTATTAAAGTACCTACTGCACATCCGAGCCAGCCACTTATCGCATTTATTTAAAATTTAAATAAACTTGACGTCGACGTTAAGATCTCAACGTGTACGCTTAGCTCAGAGGCGGAACTCTCGATCGTGATGCAGTCTCCGTTTCCGTCGCTCTCGTGCCGAGCTATTAAAATCCTGTGGCAGGCAAAATACAGTTGCATCCTTCACGAGTTACAAGCCGAGAGCACGCAGTGGTTTCTTACATTCGTGTGTATGTGTGTGTACATTTTCAATGTTTTCGTGAGTAGCCAGATTGTGTAATTTCGAAAATCACGTTCTTATGATTTTAGCACACCCTGAACTTCTAGGCAATGTTTGTCGATGGTGTCAAAAAATTAGAGACTTTTCTAAAACCTTTGGAAACGACGATTATAAAAAATATTTAGGGGTCTTGCGTTCCAACGATGTCATCGAGTAACAGCCTCCACTTCGACCCTTCGAGTGCACATATCCTATAAGTGCGTAGTGGGTCAATTTGACCCAAGGCGATTTTTAAATCGTTTTATTTCGTTAAATATGCATTTTTTGTGGAAACGTTTTTATGTAGTAAAATATCGATATTCCCTAAATAATTTTTTTGACGGAAACGATAATTAAGCGCCAAAACCGCAGCCATTGAATGCCAAACAATCGGTGACAGCAAATTTTTGGGGTTAAAGCGATCCCAGTATAATTAATGAATATTTAATGATCATTGTTTACAAGAATATGATGATTCTTCGGAGATGTTTGTAAAACTAGGTAATGATCGGATTTGCTGTTGTTATGATTACGCGAGGAAAATATTGACCGTATAAATCAAGAAGCAATCTCAGACCAACTTTTTCAATTATGCAAACATAAGATTGTAATATTTTACAACAACGAGTATCCGTGGTAATTCATGCTGAAGAGAATAACGTGGGACAACAATATTTTCTTCATATTCTCGAGATTTTTCGAGTTGTAACAAAAAGTACAAGGTGAAATAGAGTGATTCTCCGAATAACAATAGTTAGGCAAGTACAAAGTCTCGAGATTCGGTGCTGCTCCCTGAGATTCGTTGTATTTGTGCGAGTTTGTGGAGTTGCGCATCACGGTCCTAGACGGAGTTGAAAAATAAGGGAGAGAACGAAGTAGGTTGAAAGAATGAACGAGTTTGTTTAAAGTGCTCGTCGGACTCCATTATTAAATGGTCGTTTCAGAGCAAAGAATCGTAGCTCGCGCGAGAGTTCCGTGCACTTGACTTTACGTCGAATTACCACCACAAAGCTATTATTATGGGATTGCACTTGCTAGCTTCAGAGAGCTTTTGCTACTTCTTTGAAGTTATCCCCAAGTCGGTGTTATTATACGGTTATTAGTAATTTTTTCAAAATCTCCTTCAGCCTTTTATTGGCGAAGAATTCCGAACTCTGTATCTTCTGCATACTCTGTATGGAAAAAAACAAAATACATAGACATAAATGTCGTGTTTTTTTGGACGATGGAAATATCACTCGGGACACCCAACGTGTTGAAGATACGATTGTACAAGATGCTTCAACTATTAACACGAGAACCATTGGAACATCCAAATTCAAAGGCCACTCTATCGCCTGGAGGGACTGTGTTCCTGTCGATGTTGTCTCACGCCAGTGGTAAAAGGTTTGTGGGACAGGCACACAAGTTAGACGAAAGAAGCCTAGCACGAAGCAACGATACCACTCGAACTAACGTTCTTTCAAGCATAGCAGACACTTACAGTGGCCCATCGTGTGTCTTGAGAATGATAAACCGTGCTCAACACTTTCTGGATCCTTGCTTTTACTGATCCTGCTCTTACTTTCCCTCTCCTCTGCGACAACGAGACTAACACGCGATTAATGAACACAAAACATGTCAACAGCCGTGGGAAGACTCTCGTTCGTGCTACTCGAGCTCCGCTTGCAACTTTGGACCCTCCTGGGAGAAAGTCTTCTACAACCACTCCTTTTTTTTCCCCCTCGAAATCTTTAGATTACGCTTCATTAAAGTTACGATATTTTATGTTACATGTCGAGCTATTTTTTCATTGAGTGAAAGGCACAATTGGACATCACTCCAGAGAAAAAAACCTTTGGTCGCACCTACTTTGACAATACACAAGAAATAGTCGATACAATACTTCCTCGTCGGCTAAGTTCAGGCTCATTTTTTCATCATAACCAGAGATTACTCCCTGGCGATAAAATTCAATACGCAAGTGAACCTTTGACCCGTTGAGTGTACAAAAATACGTCTTGGGTCAATCAGACCCAAGGTATTTTTGCCCTAATTTTATTTTTCAACGAAAATTGAAATTAAATGCCAAACAATCGGTGGGAGAGAATTGTTGGGGTCAAAAGGACCCAGTATGTTATCGAAGAGTGAAAAAAAACTGAAACTACCTCAAATGCTTGATCCAAACAGCGGATATTTGCTCTCGGAGAGCTACCAAAAAGTTATCGCTGAATATTACGCTGGAACCAGTTTAATTCTTGCAAAGAATATAAATTTTACATTCACCTGTGTCTTCGTTATTTTTCGCTTCACAGACAGATTTTTCTTCCATATTGATTGCAAAATTTTCGCCCATAGGCAAGGGCAAAATGTGGACGGAAAAGACTTGCGGATTTATGCGGGTAACGTATACGTAAATGCACCAACGAGATAGAGATAGAGCCAGAGGTGAACCCACCTACGGCCCGCATGGAGACTTCGTGCACACATATCAGAGAGTCCGGTTCAGAAATCCAGCGAAACTATGCTATTCGAGTATCGGAACGTTCGGCTCAGCTCTTATCTTTCCTCGATACATTGTGGCAACGTCGAGACAGATCAGACCAACGTTCGATGTAAATACGAGAGACTGTTATTCTGTAGGATATGGTATTTGTATCATGAACTGACGTTATCGAGAGTTATCGAAGTCTATCGCAACTCAGATTCTCTATTATCCCGTTCTTCCTTCGAAGACTTACTGCAGTATTCGCACCAAAAGACACGTCGAGTCTGCCACTGCGACATGAAAAAATCGTCACCATTTTCGTGCTCACAAATAACACAAGAAAAAGTGGTATAAAAAAAAATCAATGAACTTTCAGGGATCGTTTCCGAAATCTGAAAATTTTCAGAAATCGTTGCAGAGTCCATCATTATTTCAGTAGGCAGAAAACCTGCATCCAATCCGTCTTTCACTTTCTATGGAAATTATTCAAAAAGAAAAAAAAATTGAACTTTTATGGCTCGTTTCCGAAATCTGAAATTTTTTAGAACTCGTTGCAGAGTCGATCATTTTTTCAGTAGACAGAAAATCTGCATCTAATCCATTAATGAAGTCACGACTTGGCACTATTTTTCTCTTTCACTTCCCATGGAAATTATTTAATTTTCAAAGATTGTTGACGTTTGCTTACAATTTCACGAGCCGGAAATATTGAAACAGGAATCTAAACAAAAGTTGAGAAATAAATATGAGCGGTGGAGAATTTGAAATTGAATAAACGCGTAGCTCCTTCGTGTACTCTCGTCGAAAGCATTTAATCTCGTCGTAGTAATCTAAACACGCATGTAAATATATTATGGTAAGTACTCGATAGAAGAGTAGGAAGTTGGAGTCAAGTGTAGCTGAAGAGATGAATTAAAATAATTTCCACCGTGCTATAGTGTCTGGGCTAGCGAAGGACGTTACGCCGGTTCTGATATTAGGAGCCGAAATGGAAGGAGAAAAAGTAATAATGATCGTCAGAACGAGAGTCGAGTGTGTACTTGGCGGAGAGTGACAAGCCAGGGTTGTTCATTTGAAAAGGGAATTACGCTAATGCAAGGCGGTAGCCTGACGCGGATGGGCCACGTTGTATCCTCGAACCACCCGCGAGCAGTCACATTCCAGTCTCGAATAATTAAGAAAATGCGGGCCAAAAGCGACTTGTATGTATAATGATGACTGGCATCTCTTCGAATACCAAAACTACCTCTGTCTTTTTCGCTTAAATCTTCTTTTACGTTCGCTCGAATAATGGGCGCAATAAATGTAAAAAATTCTGCATAAAAATGAATACAATTGATGCAGATGTTTCAAGAATTCGCGGATTGGAAGGAAAATATTATTTCAAATTCTCTTTCGATCGACAAACTCTCGATTACGTAACGGCTTTATGTTTCATAAAGTTTGTGGGTTTTTTAATTCGGGAAATACCAATGTGTTCTTTTAATTCAAATGCACCTAACAAATAAGAAAAAATATTCAATTTTCGTAGTTTCGATTAATCGACTGATTCTGATTACATTTAATTTAAAATTGAATGCTTTCAAGTGCTTCAATGGGATTTCGTTTGAACATATATCGATTAATTCATGCATTTATTTATTTATATCAGGGCGAATTTAGTTATATATATGCTCGTGTAGAACATTGATGCGATTTTTAGTGCAAAATCGCATTGAAATGCTCCTCGATCGGTGAATAGGGTAAAATAGTGCTCACGGAAGAATAAACCGGACGGAAACACATACGTAGATAGAGAAAGGGCAATAACCGATCAGTGGAACGATCGTTATCAATTTTCGAGCGTAAATGGGATAGGATGTAGCATCGGGTCTCTCCCATTCGTTGAAACTCTTCGCTCTCTGAGCTGCGTCGATATATCGCGAAAGTTTGCGTGGAACTCGGCTTTAGAGGAGTGCAAAGCGCTTTTGAACGCGATGCGTTGCAGCTGAATTGGTCGAGTGCGATGATCGTACAAAAGTTACACACGTGCAAATCTTATCAATGAATCAAATTTTTTTTAAATCTCAAAAATCTTCATTTTTTTCGTTACGATAATCGTCAAGCATTTTGCTTCATTAATTCCTGGGAAATCTAACTCGAAGTTGAACCGTGCATGCAGATAATTCGTCGGTTAAAAATTGTGCAGCCAAATACCGAACTTGATCAATTAATAATTTGAAGAAAAAAAAAATTCTTTGTAAAGCGATCGTTTTGTGAGGCTCGCATGGAATATAGAATTTTGGAAAACGCAATGAATTTGTGGGAATATCATGAGTACATAGGAAGAAATGAATGTTACGATGTTGGAAATAAATTTAAAAGGTAAAACGCACACCCTCGGATCGGAATAATTCTCAATGGATTTCCATACGCGCGTTGAGTAGTTTAAGCCGGCATTACCGATTCCACAAGAGCGAACAATAAAGTACTCGAGAGAGCTACCGTGTTTGCATCTCGCGGTAAAAAGAGGCAAAACGAGAGAGAGTGAGAGAGATTAAATCTGTAGTGGTGAAGCGGCGGGCATAAATCTACTGCAACGCTTTATCGCGATCGTGCGAAGTGTGCACATGCGTTCATTAGAGGATCGGGGCAAGGTGCCGATAGAGTCATTAGGAGACACTCGATAAAATAGGGAAAAACGGTGGATAAATTCTCCGCTATGTACAGCGAAGCAGATAAGAGAAAGAGCGAGAGAGGGAAAGAAAGAGAAAGGCTTCTCAGCAAAATGACTCGAAATATCCGGTAAATATATACGTAGATGGAAAGCGATCGCGGGGAAGGCTGCAAAGACGTAGCTATTTCTCACGAGGCCGAACTCTTCTCGATGAGAAATGCCAGAGAAAATAAATCCTGCCGCAAAACGTATATCTGTACTTTGAACACGTGTGCATAAAACTTGGCAGCCTGAGGCCCAAAAGAAGAAAGATAGAGAGCAACGTTGCATCCCTACTAAAACTGCATCCACTTCTCGTTCTTTCCCTTCTGCAAAGTCCTGTGTTCCAACGAGTAACGAAGAATACCATCATCATACATCTCCATTTCATCCGAAGGTAATACATTTTTTTACCAAACGTACGAGGCCACTTTGCAACAGAAAAAATAAAAAACAGACAGCATCTTTCCCGAACTTCGTCCATCATCATGAAGATCGTATTTTTTTCGTTGCGTTTCAAGAATGATCTAGACGTATTCCACTTAGAGAACACGTTGATGGATCTTTTAAATCGAGGCCCTTCGAAGCGAGAGGTTTGCAGCTTTACACAGTATTTTTCGCAGCTGTCATTCGTGCAGCTCCTGGAAACAATGTTTTTCAAGCAAATCAATATGCCTTGGGATTCTGCGATCGAGATTGTGGAAATTTCCCACACCTGGTTACTCGTAATATTTCCCATTTGAATTCTCGTACAAATACAACAATTCATTCGTCTTTCAACCTTTCGAAGCATCGAATTTTCGGGTGTCGATCAATTCAACATTTCGTTGACGAAAAAAAAATAATAAAAAAAACATCAACAACGTAAACAAACAGAATATCCAATGAGGTCTCTCTCTGGTTTTGCTCAGATAATTTTCTTCCTTTTAATATGCAGCACACACAGTGGAAAGGTGGACGCGTGTACATAAGTATATACGCCTCTGTAATGTAACCTAACAAGGACTAGTCCTTATCGAAGTTACTAATCGTTGCTCGGCCTTACTAGGGCAACGAATAGACTCGCCGACTCTTGAGCTCGAAGTAGCAATCTCTGTATCACATAATATGTGTATATACTAAATATACATATATATATATATATAGCGGCTATGTACATGCGGGACAATGCTTCCAGTCTTTTTCTTCAGTGGTACTTTGCTTAGCAGAGTACTACGGACACTCAGACACGACTACGTATTACACAAGATGCACTCGAGATATTACATCGCTTTTGCCAGATCCGTGAACTCAATGATTCTCTCTACGAGCCGACACAAGAGAACTCATCACGAGCTCACGGTTAACAACTGCTACGACAACGTGAATAATCGTACGATGACATCACAGCTCTCGGTCGCTCTTTCTGCCTCCTCCTTCCCTCCCCCTTACCCTAATTCCACTTGACCCTCCTCGTGCAACTCTTTCCATAATTCGGTCAATTAGTGCACGAGACACTCGTACTTTTGCTCGTCACTCGCATGGGGACAGGAAAACACACAGAGCCGAGTACAAAATTGATAGAAATTAATTGAGCCTGACACTGAACAAAAAATGTTCCCTGTTGCAGTTCATTAATTATATGAGTTCATTTTACCATTCTTTGGGACATGCTACGCTGTATGAATAATTCGATTCAAAGAATTTTGAGTTTTTCGGATTGTTTACTTTGTGTCAAAGATTATTCACAAAATTAATTTTTTTTCTCTATTTATTATGTGCAAAAATTCATACAATTGTCGTTATACAGCAAACAGATTATTTACTGATATTGTGGCTGTGGGAAAATAGAAAGAATAGTAATGAAAAAATTGAATATTGAAGACAAATCGGAATAGCTATGACAGCATTTTCAATACAAGTTCTTGATCCTGTGGAATTAATCGTACATCCTTAACCCTCCGCGAATCATTATTTTTTATTGTCCCCCAGATCAGGTGGGAATTTTTCGTCCTGTTAAGTCTCTGACGTATTTGGAGAGAAAAAAATCCGAAAAAATTCTGGAATACTCTTCATTGATTCTCCTTTGTGTTACGGTCGTTGCATTTGTTATATTCCGAAATGAAACCTTTCGAAAAGCAAGATTTTCGAAAAAAAAGTTTTCGCTTGGCTCAAAAAACTTCCATACGATTCGCGTTAATTGCAATGAGCAAACTTTGTTCATCCGATTGCATTTATTTAAGATGACAGGAGTGAAAAAATAGATTCCTCCCCAAACTGCTTTCTGAATCCATGAGATGGGGTTTTATCTCTTGGAAATACCTGTTTCGTCTAGTAATTTCCAGGGTGGTGAATATAATCCTTTCACTCGGGTGGGTATACGTATCATAAGGTAATAGCTCTTGGTTCAGTGGCTCCATATCGGTTATATCTGATACAAGCGATCCGATGCACAGAGGCGGGTCCCTATTTATCGCAGAGAGAGAGAGAGAGANTATCGCAGAGAGAGAGAGAGAGCGAGAGAGAGAGAGAGAGAGAGAGAGAGAGAGAGGGGGCAGGGAATGAAAATGCGTTTTCTGGAACGTCGGTAATTGCGTCTACGTGCGGTTCAGCAACGTGAGTTGCAAAATACGGTGCATCAACGAATTAAAATTTACGAGGTTGTCTATTTATATAAATAAACACACACGCATATCTATACTGAATGAGTTCCCAACGAAAAGTTCTCGGACAAGTACATGACGTTGTCAACAGCCTCGCGTTGACGTTGGATATCATCGCACCAGCGTGTTACAGAAAATACTTCTACGCCTGCGTCCACGAGCTTTCAAACGAGATTGCCAACACATTACGCGTGTAAATTATACCCGCGCGGAAGAATTCTTGGAGCGATGTTTCCATGCTTATACAACGTCCACTGAACGAGTACAGGAGCATCTATGATGAAGAGGTAAACTCGTTAGGATGTTAATTATTCAGGATGAGAAGTAATCTCGCAAAAGTCTCGCATTTACGAGAAACTTCCAAAGTCTTTTCTTCTAAAATCCTCGACTATCAAAACGAAATTATTTTTAGAATTCGGTTACTGTTGCAATTAATTCCTTGGGAGAAAACAAAAATATCATTCCTTTGAAGTTTTCCAATCGCGAAATCATCGTAATGTCTTCATTAAATTGAATCATTTTCGATTGGTCAGTATATTAAACATTTCTATCAGTTGAATAATCAACTGTGGATTGCGTAATCTGATACGAGATAAAATTCATAAATTAATTTGTTGTTTTCTGCTGCTCCTGCCAACAACAATCCGAGCGTTTTTCTACACCTGTGTAGCAGGCCTCGCGAGGCATACGAAAATGAGAAGAGAAAAAGAGATAGAGAGAGCGATGTCTAAAGGATGGTTCTTGATACGAGCGAGAAAAGCAGTATATTCCGATGCACTTGGTTTCCCCATATATACGAGTTTACGGTACTGAGAGACTCGTAGATAAGCCAAGGCACTTGGTGGCCCTGGCTTCTGGTCGCCGTGATCCTAACATAGCAGCAGTAGCAACATAGAGTCCATCTCTGTACTTTGATGTAACTATATTCTCGTACACACGTACAGACGCACTCACATATCGATATAAATGGACTCGGGCTATCCACAATGGCGGGAGACAGTGAATCGATGTACACCGGCCACCGCAATATACGCACGTCCAATTTACAGTGAGATGACGTTATTTACGCGATATCTATATAGCCGTACATTTATTTTATTGCACCGATGAGGCACGAGAGCGATGCACGCGTCCAATGTTTTATTGTACAGCCCGTAACATATAGTGTGCACTGAAACGACCATATGTACGATATATAGCCAACTGCAAATATATTCAAATGTATGTATGTATCGCCGTATCGCCCGAAAGAAAAAGGAAGCTTACCGCTCTGACCGATAGTGCAGACATAAAAATGCTGAAAGTACACGCGGATAACAGAGAAACAGCTTTACACTTCTCAAAGTTCCTCCTCTTCTTGCGGTAGTTCTTCCATGCAGTTGTTATCTAGCCTCAGTCCCCGTTAAATCAAATGAGATATTTCTCTGGTGGTGTGTTCCTGTTCGCATCTCTTTGGTTCGTGCGAGGTTTTTTTTTTATATCGAGCTTATAACGCAACATAACATGTTCCTCTCCAAACTTGTTGGTGAATCTGACTCACAAGGAACGTTGTTGCCATTCTCGGGCTATGCCTCTCGCTTTACGACTTGATCGAATCCTCTCCTATCTTTCAGCTCCTAGTCGCTGGTTCTGTTGCTCCATTCGATGATGTCTCTCTGTGATACCGAGTGAAGAAATTCTTGGCTCTCTCGCGGCTCCTCTCGATCTTTTGTCTGCATGCGAACATATTCTGAGCTTCCTTCCCTGTGCATTGTTTATAGTTTTTCCGAGATCCTACCATAGAAAGATCTTCCTGCAGGATACCTAGGAATTTATTGTTATTCAATCTTATTCGATGCCATTGTTGTTATCGAGGAGACATTAAAATTCTCGTCGTTTTGGCCTCGTCGGCTGAGCGCCCCATGTGAACCCTAATCAAGACTCTTTACTCATTTTTCTTTGTCTTTTTCCTTCCGCTTTATATTCAGTTGTCGTGTCGTCCATAACGAACTGGCTCTTGCAGATTTTTACGAAAGGCTTCGGGTTATCTTAATAGACAGGTTATTAAGATAATTAAGTGTGAACAGATAGTAGTAATTGGAGTCATGATAAATACGTTAACGTTTATCAAATTATTGCAATGACTTTATTCCTCTGACGAGTGGGAAAATCAAGTCCTATGATATTGCAAATTGCGATGTGTTTTTTGACCACGCAGTTTACGTAACACGTTGCTCTTATTAATAAGCTTGAACAACCTCGCCTGAAAAATTTCATTTCACAAATGTGGATACGACACTCTTGTTGCATATGCACAAAATCCTATTCATTTTACGATCGGAGTGTGTCGTGCAAGTGATAGGAAAATATATAGCTCGTTTCCCGTTTGCTATTTTGCTACGATTCTTGTATAAATAGGAAAGCTCATGCAATGGCCATTAGCGACAAAAGGTGGCGAAGATTGAGGTGGATGATAATATTGCTGGCAACGATCTCAATCCATAAATATACGTGAAATGGAATTCTCTATAATCCAGTTGCAAGATCCAGCTAGGATTTATATCGTCACGACTCGGAGATTCGATATAATTGATAGAAGCAGGAAACGAGCAATGAACAGCAGAAAATGAAATGGAATCATGGAGAACCGGCAACCGCGTGTCTCGCGGAGCAAGAAAAGATCGGAGGTACTCGATCCTAGCCACGATTAGTTCCCGCCTTGCCCAATAATCGAACGAGACGTCGAAATTTATGGCAATTGCTAAGTAAAAACGTCGTTGCGGAGGCAAACCTTTGCGCTCGGTATTCTACTTAAATACCCGGCGTACTTAAATAACTCACGTACCAAATATTTCCGTCTGGCGTCTGTTTCCCTCGCTGCACTTCTGAGATTTCCAATTATGCCATTTTTTAGGCCTCACGCCGCAGTATATCGAGGCAAATTCGAAAGGACATAGTTAATCCTTAATTTTATTTTTATTTTTATAACCGCGTATAGTGAACGTCCAATTTCCTCACCAATTGCTTCATAATTGCATCGTCCCTTTCGAAATAATCTGTAGTTTCAAATATAAACCACCGTAATTAGAATTACTTCAGTTGAGTCGAGGAAATTAGATCAACACTCGATTTTTCTTACATTTTTACATCGAGTGAAAGGCAAAGTTTGTTTTCAACAAATATATAGAAATATTCAAAGTTGATTATTTTCGAAACGACTGTACAGAATTGGAAAAAAAAAAACGTGTTATCGAAATTTTTTACTGATCTAGTTATATGAACTGCTAAATATCACAGAGGTCGTCCTCTCGTTTCTCGCGAGTATATTTTTCTCGATAACTATGTATAGACTGAAAAGTATAAAATGTGGTTTTGTGAACGCTCTGGGAATGATTTTTCTACGTTCTATTTGGGCATATCGTGAGAAATGAATATAACCAAGTAAGGTTGTAGGATTGGAAAGAGAGGGAAAGCAAAGGATTCGATGGCGGTCGGAGATTGCAGCAAAACAGCATGAATGCTTACAGTGCGAGGCAGCAGCTGTAGCCTTGAGGTTTACTTGTGCTGATGGCGAGAACCAAGGTCGCTCCGTTTACCCGCCTCCGCGTGCAGCACGAGAATCGCAAACGTTGGCAATCACTTTCGAACTCGATTTTGTATCTTACTCTTTTTTCTCACTCCGGCTCGCCATGTTTTTTTTATTTTCTCAGCATGATTATAGACAGCGCGGAGTCTAGTTTTCATTCCAAGCTGAGCGCACCCCGAACGCTTCAAGATTTATGCATCAGGTTGAATCGTTGGAATCGCCATGACGCAAAAATTGAAAGGATTTCTCAATGAAATGAAAATCCTCCGTGGGTGTGAGCGTGCGGAGACTACGCCTGAGATCACTAAATGAATGAAAACTTAGCAAAGCGAAAAAAAAATGAATAAAAAATAAAAATGTAGCTGCAAAAAAGAAAATATAAAAATGTGCACCCATACGAATGACTAGGAGACTTTTAATGGCTAACTTCCACCGACTCAAGTCGCTTTCTGATCCATGTTGTTGCCATACTTCCACCTTGGCCGAATTCCATCGAACGCCTACTTCCTGCCCAGCCTTATTCTCAAGACAATCTACTTCGCTCCGCAACTAAGGAACGATGTATTCTTATTTCGTGGTGTGTCCTGTTTTTTTCTACTGTTCGTCTCTCTTCCCTTTCACCCACTAAATTGCTTGAATCCGTCCATTTTTTTTCTACTCACTCTCATCAACCCCACACGTTTTTGCATTGTTGTTTCAGTTGTATAGTGCGTATTTCATGGGAATCTTTGAGTTCAGAATAATCGAGAACGACGTCGTTTTTTTCAATATTATTTACAAATTCGACAAGTGTGAATGTTGAAGATGCTCTCTGTCTCACGCGCATCTTCAGTTTTTCGTTCCCACATTGGAAGTGCACTCCGGAAACTGAACGTCATTCATACAAAGTATCATTTTATTTCATCAAGCCTATTGAACTGCAAAAACAAAAATGTCTCGTACCAATTCTGGCTGCAAGCATTGAAATCAAATGTGCAGACATCCATTTGGAAAGAAAACTTTCACTCAATGTCGACTGTGGGCCTCAACATGCTAATCGATTGTTCTCTCTCGGTTCTCTCCAATTTGATACGAAGGCGCTTTCATTTTTTTATTTCACAGTGTGCCAGTACAGTGGTTCGCTAAGAGCAGCTCAAGTACGCGTGGAACGAAGAGTAAAATCGATGGAGACAGCCGAGTAAGATCGATGAGTGACAAACACGATCGTGGTTCCTCAACGTTCCAGTTCCTTAACTGTACCGCAAAGAGGAATGACAGAGAGAGATGGAAATCGAGCAAGAGAGGGGCGAGAGGGGGGGGGGAGAGAGAGAGTGAACGAAGAAGATCAGCATCAGTGCCTCACGACTTTGCCTGGGCCCGATGTTCGATCTGGGTTCGTGTGCCGTTCGCGAGCCTTTCCTCTCTCCACTCGACGCGAGGCGCGCGCGATCTCGAAAGAGAGGGAGAGAGAGATAGATAAAGAAAAAAAAAGAAAAATAAAGAAAGAGGAGAATAAAGGAAGATGGAGCGATTGAGAGGAACGGAGAGAGCATTGTGAGTTTGAGAGCCGCAAAGTTCCTCTCGTTACATTGCGAAAGGCAAAGTAATAACGGAGTCTCTGCTTACATTGCGACGTGCAGGTCCAGAAACGTGTAGCTCGGTATATGTTGCTGTGTGTGTCTGTGTGTCATAGGGTGACAACACGAAAGAAGAAAAATGTACTTGATCGAGAGGTCTTTGAGAGGAGAAGGAACGGCGAGATAAGAGAAAAAAGACAAGACAAGAATAGGAAAGAAAATAAAAGGGAATAAAAAAGTATAATAAGAAGAAGGAGACGAAGCAGGAGTCCTGGTTGTTCGGAGGCGCTTGAGGGGAAACGTTTCCCACGATGACGGCGTCGGCAGCCCGAGAGTCTCGCGAAGCACGTTGCCCCAGACATTTGGTCCAATAATAACACTAATTTCGTCTACCGGGGGATTCTCTATTGTCCGCTCCCCCGATGCACCTCTCATTCCCTTTTTCTCTTTATCTTACTCTTACTCTTGTCCGCTCTTTGAGGAGCGGATGCAACAGACTCTGTAATCCTAAGGGTTATATTGGCTTGGCGTGTATATGCAGTCCAAACTCCCGCTGGCTAACGTATCCGCAAAGGGACCAAGCGACCGGACGGAAAGAGAACATTTCAGACGGAAACGCTAGCAAGGACGAGAGATCTTGGCAAACTTGCTCGTGCATTCTTAGCCTTAGCATCAACATACCATTCATACATGTTACAGAATTCATTATGAATGTCGTAAAGTGACATATGTAGGCGGTTTGAGTCGATCAAAAGTATGTCGTAATGATTTTTTTTTCATTGAATTTTCTACAAAGTAGGAGAACGAATGAAAAAGCATTGTGCCAAGAAACGTTGAACGCCACACTCGTACCCGTATCAGCAAAACTCGTTGA
The DNA here is from genome assembly GCA_037952995.1 of Hyposoter didymator. Taxonomy (NCBI): domain Eukaryota; kingdom Metazoa; phylum Arthropoda; class Insecta; order Hymenoptera; family Ichneumonidae; genus Hyposoter; species Hyposoter didymator. The sequence continues at coordinate 24,124,827 of JBAJMU010000001.1, read as the reverse complement.
AATATAAAGTTTCGCTGGGTTCGCATGACCGATTTAGTTCCTGCGCCGAAATTCAGCAACTATTAATTTTTCGGGATATACGGTGGATAAGTTACTCACTGAAAGTTCGTAAAAAAATGAAAATGAATTTCTTAAGTATAGATCTCCTGATGACCGATCCTTATCTTCCTCTTCCTAAGTGAGAAAAATCTGCATAATCACTTAAAGCCAGTGGAATCTTGGCACGAACATCCTCGAGCAGTGTATCGCAGCGTTGCAAAACTTTTTTGAAATACGGTTACGAAGTTTACGTCGAGATGGCTGTTAATTACGCAACCTCGTACTCTGCTTATCCACTCGGACTTACCAGGCTCTGAGTAAGTGTTTTGTCCACATGGACCGTGCTGCAGAATCACTCCTGCTGTAACAATTAGTGGGCGAAGTGATTTTACTACCTAGGCTCCGGGGAGTATACAGAAGCCGAGCGTCGGAGTTGCCTTGTCAAAGTTTCTATTCTCTCCCTCTGTCTCTTACTCTTTTTCCTCTCACTTGCAATTGGGAGTTGCATATAAACGAGGCGAAACTGGCTCCCATGTGTTTCCTTACCGGAAGTCATGGAGCCTATTCGCCAAGACTTTGGAGTCCCTGTACTCGGGAAGAGAAGTACGAGAGACGGAGAAAGCACACATGGCCACGTAGAGTCGTACAGTATCGCTGGCCCGAAACAGCGGAATGCACTCAGCAGAATTTATGCTGTTATACTGTACAACATTTGTACATGTAGGAGGGTACTCTTACAGCAGAAAGGGGCATGGAGTCCAAGACGTTGTGGATCGTTTCGTGTCCCCGCGGTACCGCGCGTTAAACTAAGCTTACGTACAATGAAATGCAATGCTCCTCGGTGCAGCAACAGCAGCAGCAGCAGGATTCTCTCCGCTGGTCTCTACGGCACGACAAGCGACTAATTAAAAGCCCTATGGCTGATATAACTTGTTTACGTGTCACAGGTGCAGCAACGGTGAACAAAACTCTAACCGTTCCACCGGTGCAGGACGCTTTCACAGCCAAGTGCAAGAATCCTTCCCATACCTTCTTATCCACCGAGCCACGAAAAATATCACACGTTTACACCACCTCCTCCTTCCTCAGCTTTTACTCGAACATGAATAAATACAAAGCTACAACTTTCCTGATATATTACGATTTTCGGTAAATATGCCGAACGAGGGCTGCAGCTCAGAAGTGCTCCAAATATTTGTGTAACCCTTAATATCATTAAGAAATGATATACCATGTAAGATCATGGGACGCCATGAAATGTCATTTAAAAAAATATTTCCATTTTCGTTATTGACAGTTCTTTATTTTTTTTATTTTCATGGCCTTTCAGTTATTGAGTGATAAAAACAGTTAGAAACAAAAAATTCAATCAATTTTAAGCTGCAGCCCTAGTTCGGCATATATACTCAATTTTTATGGCACGCCACAACAACCCTGTTCGAAAATTGACTTGAAATTTTTCACTGCGTGTATATAGGAAATTTAAAGCTGTTTTTTTTTCCATCCCCTCGACTATGCGATTGACGAATAAATTTTAATTTTTAGACCACGAGGGAATGGATCACTTCTTACAACATGATGAAATAAAACTTTACTAAGGTACTCGTATAAAACAATTACAATGGAAAAACGTGTACTTGTTACCTGTAACTGTAATTCAAATAACTCACGAGCGCATCCATTTCTCTAATACCCGCGCACGTTTATCATCGGAATCGGGCAATAATAAAGCTGTGAATATGCTGAGATATCTATATGTGGAGAAGAAGCACGAAAGATCATAAAGAAACACGAATAAGTAACTGGAAGGCCACAATGGAAGGACATACACGAGCTGCTCCGTTGGATCTCGTACTGTGTATCTCGATTCCTCCTTCACCTCGTACATCATTGAAGTATTTATAATCCCTTTCGTATATACCGAACAAATAAACATAATCCTATTATATAATCCTACTTATGGATTACAATATGCATAAATATCTATTAACATTAAATTTTCTAGATATATATATATATAAATACGAATTCTTCTTCGTATCTTCGACTATTCATCATTCCATTCTTCACGGAGTCTTGCGGAGAAGAGTGTGCACTTTCCGGTATCTTGAATCTCTGAAATCCTTGATGCGGTCTTAATAAATACTATAATGCTTAATGCATAAGTTTTTGTGCTCGCTTAACGTCTGTCCGGTTGTGATCTTTTCGAGGTATTACTTGGACGATCATATAGTGCGTTTCCTACTCGTTCATTATCTAATTTATATATATTTAATAGAGGAGCACGTATATATTTATATATTATGTATTATATAGTTTGCTTATGCCCGAGAGCTACTGCTAAGCGATGGAAGAGATAACGATTCTGATCGGTATGAGCAGAGGCATGTGTGCGGCATTGCTCACCAAGGGAAACGGTAAGGACCAACGTGTCCTGATATTCCGCCGCTGATTCCGCTTTGACCACGTCGCGTAGCTACCGTTTATACATCGTTAGATTAAAGCTAGATAGGTGGGTGAATGCTGACGTTGCTGCTACTGTGGTCGACGTGTCCTGGCGCACGATCGCCCGATCAGAAACGGGTCAGCAACATGGAACGACCGTCCATGTATCTCAATCGTATAAGCTACATCCATAGCTTTGCACACACACACACACACACACATGTTATTTTTTTTAACTAGATATACAGCATAATTTAGATGGTAGAGAAACCGGATATTGCACCGGTACGTTAAGAAAGACGATGCTTACACGGTATTTTTAATTAGCTGTCTTCCTACTTTTTCCTGTCAATTGGCTTTTGAACCTCCAGTAAACACACATGGGTCTGGGGGGCCCATTTCAGCGAATGACGTGAACTTCTCGTTTCTCGTATCGATTACCATGAAATAACAACAACAAAAACAAAATTTATATACATTACTCAGTGGAAATGATCTTTCTATAGATTCGAAACTATTTTCCTGAATTTTTCTCAGATTTTTTAAACGAAAGTACAGTAACCGGACCCATGTGTGTTCAGGGAGGTGCGCTAATTTGTAGTGAGTCTACAGAGGGTTAAAGAGGCGAATACTGTAGATTCATTCCAATGAAATGTTACCAGGGCTAGTTTAAGAGAGCCTGTTCGGAATAATACTAAAATATACTTGATTAATTTTCAGGGGAAATTGGTAAAACAAAATTTTGTTGGAAAAGATCGATACTTTGTTGCTTACGTTCGACTAAACTTTTAGCGAATATAAAACGTTGTTCTTGCAGCAAGAAATATTTTAGCACGTCTCTTGGGACAGTAAATTCCTGTCATTCTAATAGTAAATTCTGCTGACAGTTCCGTTGGAAACAAAATATGCTGCAAAAATTACGAAAATTCAAAAAATATGAATAAACGTCAAATAAAAATAGGAAATGATCAAATAATTTGTATTTGATTCTTACTGAAATTTTATTTAGAAGTGGAATAAAATGTTCAGCTGCTATAGACGAGTTAATTAAAAAATCTAAATGTTAATTTCCATTGTTTCGAACGTGTTGGATAAACATCATTATGATTTCGTATGCCATAGTATACGAAGACATGTTTATCGGTGAAAATAGCTCTGATCACGAAGCAAGATCAACTGACTTGGTATTAATAGGTTGATGGATCAAGTAGGTTGTCACGTGACGTTTATCACGATGGAAGTAATCGTCCATTGGAATTCTTGGGGCGCGAGTTAAATCCCAGGTGCAGGCACGTTGGCTGTATTTCCTACTAATTAAATTAGCCTATCGGCCGAGAACGAGGCGCTTCTCGTGTGCGTCAAGGCACAGCCAGAGTGTTGGGAGTTGTAGAAGGTAGACCAGGACTAATCCAGCCATCAGTTGGCCAATCCTCGTACCAATGCCTCGGTAGAATGGGCTTTGAGGTTGTGAGGCACTCTGGTGTAACGACCCCATCTTCATCAGTCCTCCGGAGGTTTGAGCTCACCCGCACTTCATGCTATTCCCATGGGTAACGTGCAGCACCACAAATGTTCTCATTAGGATAAAACAGCAGGAGCAATAGGCCTGTATACCTTGATGTGATGATTCGTACGCGCTGACGTCTCTACGTTCGTTCAATCCACCAACGGATTACAGTTCAACGCGACCATGATACGTTTGCTCGAGCCTGTTACCGGTAAATAATTTTTTTCAAATTTTTTTTATGGGAATTCTGAAAGTGAAATATCTTACTTGACCTGGTCAGCACCTTTGCTGATTAATAAATGACATTGGTCTGAACAGTGTGCGCTCAATTGTGAGCGCATGTCATAATTAGTTTGCGTGTTTGGAGCGCTGAAAGGATCAAGGGCTGGAATGTGAAATATTTCGAGGAAAAATAATTGAAATCTCGTTGAAGGACGAAACGAGCCTCTGGATATTAGCACAATTTTGAACAACTCACTGGTCCGACAAATACGAAGTGAAGTAAAATTGCTTCTTGGTAATCATTAATGGGTTAAGCAAAGTTCGAGTTGAAATGGAGAAAAGTACGTTCCTCATTTCCAGTGAAGGATCGTATGCATAAGTGTCCAGTGAGATCAGCGATGCATGTACATGCGGGTAAGTGCAATAACTTGCTGAACCGCCCCAGGCGGCTAAAATCGAAGCGATTGTTTCCAGGAAGCCTTCGTGTTGGTAATTGCAGCGTTGAGCTCTGGAGATGGATCTTGCGAGGGAAAAGCAAGAGGGACAGCGGAACGAATCATTCCGATAGATCGCAGATCTGAGTTGAAAAATCTCGTGACATAATGAAGCTCATCAAGGCATGTGTCATTCGCATTAATATCGTTACGAAAGCCTAGCTTCTTGAGAAGGTCTTTGCAGTCCGGGAAACTCATTCTTCACCGTTTAATTAATTATGTTTCAAACGTTCATGATCTCCACCTTGTACGAGGGCAAAATAAAGCATTGGAGGGAAGGAACGAAACGAGACAAAAACGTTGAATTGAAACGAGAGCAACATTTTGTCTGTTTATCCCTTCAAGTGGACACTGGGTCTGTTTGACCCCAACAATTTTCTGTCACCGATTGTTTTGGCATTTAATTTTCGTTGTCAGCAAGAAATATGTTGAAGAAAAATAATTTTGTCGCTGTCCTGATCAATTTGAAATGTTCTGACGCAAGTGGTTGAATAAAATATCGATAAGCTGGCTGGCGATCCATATGAGAAAGGAAAAATAGTGGCGCAGGAAAAGGGGGTGTTGATGGCTCGTGTTTGCGGGTGCTGTCTCGAAGAATTGTTTCACCAACGTCGTCGCAAGACCGGAAGTAGCCTTGTGAGGAAAACTGGATGTCCCTTTCTCGGGCGAACGTTCTCCGCCCAAATATAATGCTTCGTGTCGTCTACATGGCTATACCCAGTGGCCATATTAGGCTGTGCAACGAGCGTACGTGCTTGGATTCTCATGCTGCAGAGCCAGCAGCCGGTTAGGTACGAGAAATATAAATTCATGTATATAAATATATACGTAGGATTGGTTTGACGCTCACGCTTATTGCATTTCAGATATGTTATGCAGGCTTCGTCCAAAGTGGCCTTCTTAAGGAGAAGATACGGGCGTCAGTAGACACGCGTTGTTATAGCCATTTTACTCCAACCACGTACTACTCACAATTACGAAATTAGAAACAATATGTGATCTGTCGGATCGGTGGAATAAAAAGAGCAACCAACCCTCATTAATAAGACGTGAACGTTGTTAAAAAGCAGTCTGATATAATTCATTGTGTCGTCCGTTTAGTTTTCTCATTTTTCCATTGCCAATTTTACCATCGTCACTCAGCAGCGACGTCCAGCAGTTAATGGCCTGATTCGAGCAGGTGATGTTCGATTTTCAGAAGAACACGATATAAATGTTCAGGGGATTCTGTATAATTTGTCTAATTACTTGTACTTGGAAGCTTCTAGGTCTAGTTCAGATTGACAAAAAACATAAACGTCCATTGAATGATTGATTGATGAATTAAAAACACATTGACTGAATCAGCGTTTCTTGGGATGACAGTCAAAGTTTTTTTTTCTATGAGCAGAACAAAAATGAAAAGAAATCAGGATAAAAACAAAGAGTGTGGCTCAATAAACCCTCGAGTGCATCCATCCTACGAGTGCATATTGGGTCAATCTGACCCAATGTTCCAAACTGCTGTATTCCAGTAAATAATATGCATTTTTTTTCGTAGTGAATTATCCATATTTATGGCTCTGAATAAATTTTTAGACGGAAAGGAGAATCAAGTGCGTTCGTTGCCATTAAATGCCAAACAATCGGTAAAACTATTTAAAAAAAAAAAAAATCCGTTTTCGCATAAAGCGGAAAATAACGTATCGATATAAATATCATCATCATCAAGAGACCACGGCGATAAATTGCCGTCCATACGATTATAACCACGATGAGATACGATTATGATGACGAGAATGAATTACGGACAGTTAAGCGATCGGTTAAAGCAACAACGAAGAAAACTTGTGTACAGATGTGCGAGCTGGTCAACTGAGACTAAAACTGCAGAGGGCCGCTGCGGATAGATCGATGACTTCATTCACAGGCAATGATGCTACGTCATCTGCGAATCTATTGATGATCCGACGCACGAAGCAGGTGCACGGAAAAAAAAATTTTGTCGATTGGAACAAATATATTCAGTTGATAAAATTTCAGTTAATTCAACCAAATTATATTTAATTAAACTGCATCACTGTTCAGTTAACAAAATGATGGATGTTATACGAACAAAACGAGTCAACAAATCCGTTTATTTGAAAGGACCATTATTGTTTTAGTTGCCTATACAAATGATTAGTTAGTGGCACAATATATTCAGTCCAACATGGTCAAGAAAACAACTGAATGAGTTTGTTTGGGTGAAATAAATANCTATACAGAGATTCGAAAGAACAAAGAGCGCAATTGTTGTCTGGGTTAAAAAATGTAAAACAATGTGTAAACGTTTGAATATGTGAATTGTTATTCTCACGTAGAGTATTCGAGAATTCTGCGTTAATGACAGTTGAGGTTGTGAAGATTTTGCTCGAGGGGTCTTTGGGGTCTTAGTGAGAGGAGGGAAGTTGAGGGCGCGCGCGCGCGCGACGATAACGGTAACGATCGTAAATCTTTCGTCGTCGCGGCGAGAGCGAGCGTTCGCCAGTTGGCAGCATCATATAGTGGCAAGCAGCAGCAGCAGCAGCAGCAGCTAGCATCAACCGCTCTATCCCTTTGGTCTGGCATCTACGTGAGCTGGCGCGAGCTCGCGAGGCAAGCATAAATCTGTTCTGGCATAAATCAAACCCGGTCCGTGCAGAAAAGAAAGAGAAAAAAGAGAGAAACTGGCAAAAGGTTGAAGACAGTACGAAATGGTAGTCGAAAGTCAGTCGGCAATGCGTGAGCGTGTGCTGCTGCCCACCGAGCCATTGTCACGTTCAAAGAAAAAATGAAAATAAACATGAAAAACAAAGCAAAATGAATGTTTTTTGTTTTTTTTTTCCCTTTCTCCTTTATTCTCAATCCTTCATAGGAATCCTTCTACCTCGAGCTTCGACATGATGAGATTTAACATTTAAAGAATCGTGAGTGAGTTTTTGCCCAAGACACGAACTATGGCAACAAGAGGACTAGCGGTAAATGCTCCTGCCTTCGAGGTCATCGCATAATTCTTTACCATCATCAGACAGAGATGCGATGATGAATCTATGAGGCAATGTTACCGCCACTCGGGGAGACACGCTTCGTTATCATTATTTAGCCTCTCAGAGTTAACAGACGTTATGGTTTTGAAGGTCGTGTCTGCGTCTCCAATTCAACTACGAGAGACTTGGAATGGCAGCCAGTCAAGAGGATGTTTTCGAAAAAAAATTCAAGTCAAGATATGGAAGTCTTTTTGCTTCGTCACGGTACGAGCCTTCCAGCTCAATATTTCCCTAACAAGGCAAAAATGTGCATTGTGAAAAAATCGTTAAGCAAAAACGTGACGGATGAACGAATTAAGAAACTTAGAAAAGAAAAAATTCTGACGATTTTTGGTGAATCTGAAACTTCAACCAGCGAAAATCGAGAAGAATGAACGACAATCGAGAGAAAAAAAAAGGAAAAATGAGATTGTTGAAAACGTGAGACTTTAAACGCGTAATTGTAACGTCGCAGTCCGATCCAGCCCATTAATTATACAAGAGGTCGTTCACGAGATTACCAGCGAGAATGGAGAAGGAGTGTCTGAAGACGAGTTAGTCAGAAGTGGAGGATCCTCGAGATATTTGGCGCTGACTGGATGGGGCATGCGAAACGACGCCGTTGAAGGTGTGTATACACATAAATTAGCGGAGGTGGTTTGCAGCGAGTGAAAGCAGTGAGCATGGACGTGTCTTGGTTCCATTAAGCGACTATGTATATACACGGAATTATAGGAGACGCCGCGAGGGAGCGAGAGAGACAGAGAAGGAAAGAGAACGATGTGGGAAGGCAAAAGTGAGCTTCGCATTGCTGCAAGCTCGACGACACTCGTCTGCCGTCATGACACTCGACGTACAGCCCGGAAGCGTCTGCGAAAATTTCTATATAAGCACGTACAATACAAGTGCAAGTCTAGCCATATCGACTTGCATTATCATTCAATTATTATCAAGAAAAAATCATCTAGATCGTTTCGTCACTTACAATATCAATCGTCACCGCATCATATCGGTTGCATGTTTTTCCAAGTGTTTTCTGGTATAAAGTGGAGTTTCCACGGGTCCAAGAATTTATAGTCGATCTAGAAATTTTCATTAAATCGATTACAGCGGTGTGAATTATTTTCTGGAGACTGGAGAGACGCAGTACATAATTGAATAAAATAAAATGGAGTGGAGAATAATTAAATCGATCGATCGTAGTCCTAATTGTATTTTTTGTCACGTAATATTCTGATTCTCGGATAGTTGGTCGGTACGAACGAAGGATATCCTGGGCAATTGGTTTCCGGTGCAAAATACACGATCGCACAATACATATCCATGGTATCCATATGTATCATGCGAAGAATAATATAAAAATGTTTTGTAGCGTTCTTGTTCACTCGATACTTATAGCCTGGGCTGCATGTATACTTAGCGATAAACTATACGTAGATATTTGCAATATAATGCAATCTGGGCGCCGTACTAATTAGCGATTTAGCATGACCAGCAACCAGGAGAATTCCTGTTATCTGGCGACTGCAACCAGCGGCAGAGCCCACGCCCCCTGCAGACTGCACTCGTGTGTTGGTCGTGCCGCGAATTAAACGGGGAATCAGTGCACGTTGATTAGAAGGTTGATGAGACTACAGCATCGCGTCGACGCGGTTACGCGAAACGTATCGGAGGAACTTTCCATTTCCTTTTTTATTTTATATTTTTTTTTTATTTTCGTTCAGTCTTCGCGGTTTCGTGTCAGAAGGAGCAGAGGCGAAGAAATTGGTGCAATTTTCGAAACTGCTCGGACGGTGCAAGGAATGCGCAGAGAATTTTAGGGAAGCAAGAAATTTAAAGCGGGAAGCGAAATCGATCGATAACTTCAGCTCATTTGCATACATTTTTCTTTAATATTTCTTGACAACAACAACGCGCATATTTTCTTAATAAATCTTAATAATTCTGCTGCATTCTTGCGGATATATAGGACGTTGCATTTTTTTGCTAGTGTGCGTTCGCAATAAGTGGCAAACATGTTGGCCTATTCAATCGGACGTCACAATCGCCCCCACCTCGTGTATTCAATTTAGCGTCAAGCTGCGCAACGCCCACGCAAAATGACACAGTTGAAATATTTAGCACATCACCGAAGTAAGACCAGCAGCGTTTAGACACTTCGTATTTAATCGTGTCTTAAAAATATTGAGACGCTTAATAATATCCCTGCGCAGTCGCGCTATTGGGCCCGACTGAATATCGCGAATGTTAAACGCGCCCACATACGTGAACCACGCGCGATATCTCTCAGACGATCATGTAGAATTAATTACAGATTTAAAGCAACGCACGATACGAGAAAAAAAAGGCATGAAAAAAAAAATAGTTTAAGTAATAACGGCTATCCGAGGAACGTTTTCATCCATAACGGGCTTACATATGAATCCAGTTTTATAATTAATAATTACACGAGTTGGGAAAAACATAAAATTGTGCAATGTGTTGGCGCATATTGACGTCGATTAATTAATTTTCCTGGCCTTTCGAGCGTCGATTAGATCAACAGCGCGTTGCTGTTTGGCCAGGACTTGCGGATCAAAGGTTATAGATTATCGATAACAATTAACCGTTAAAGAGAAAAAACACGCACGCTCCTACCGGGCACATATTGATACAAATGCAAATACACGATCCTCAAGACAAACGATCCAATAAATGAAATAATGGAAAAAAATTAAGAAAAATAAAATAAAATTGACAGAAAAAAGGTTATGCTTGATTGGGGGCGCGCGCGGGAGGGTTTTATACGCATGACTTGCCGAAGCCTATAATCTGCGGTTAACGCTAATAGAATACCGCTTATGAATTACGACTGGATAGCACACCGGCTAACCCGTAATTATTGACAGATCTCGAGCTTCGATATAGCTCATGTTGCACGCGGCAAACACACGTACACACAACACACTCAGAATCTATCTGTTTAGTGTGCGCCTCGCAGAATAAGCGGTAAACATTAAGAACGATTTATTCCGTGCGAAGAAGTTTGCGCAATCATTACTAAAGTGCATATACGAAAGCAGAAGGGCGAGCGAGCTCCGCGGGGGGATGATGGAACGAGGATCGTGAGCTATTGTTCATAGTCACGCATAAAACGAACAGCCCAAATTATCCTGTGCAAACTTCTCGTCATGTCGATTTATTTGGCAAGAAATTTATCCCCGCAGCAGTGTATATCATTTATTTACGTGTTGCCCAAGAATTATCTATTCGAAATGTCAAAGCTTCGCATTCTTTTTTTCAATTAATTCGCGAGGAAAATTCAATATTTAAATCCCTCGTTTTTTATCGGCTCAATTATTTCAATCTGTTTTGCTGCACGTATACAAAAACTTTGACAACAAAACTTAATGTCATTATCAAATCCCTGATGTTATTTCAAAATAAAGGAATAAAAACGGACGTGGTGAATTTTTTAGAAACTCTTGCACATCATAAAAATGATCAAGATTGCTCGGGAATTGGGAATCCCAGAATAAAAGGACGAAAAGAATCTCAAAAATTCAAACTTTTAACGCGAACCCTGAACTATTTTATTATTTTTTTTTCTTCAAATTTGCATGTTGCGTGACGCGGATTATTCGCTCTATCCTGGTAACATTCCGACATATGCATTTTCGTGGTCATGAACATTCGTTAGTAGTTTTCAATGGACGTTGGCCAAGCAAGACGTGAGGGATAAAACGAAAAGTGAGATTGATGTGCGTTGCTGAGAGAATAGGCTCAGAGCTCGCTCATAAAAGGTCCAAGTACATAATATCACAGTCTCGCTCAGGAATATCTCTGTTTGTCTCCCTCTTTCTCTCTCTCCCTCTCTCTTGTCCTTCCTCCAACGAAAGTTTTTTTTGAAGAAACTACAAGGGAGTACGAGAAAGAGAGAGGCGTCGAGATTTCGTGCGAAGACGCCGAACGGGCGTTTTACGACTCGTTCGTCACTGCGCTTTTGGTGTTCAGGGCGAGGTCCATGTAGCCAAAAGAGGCAGAGAGCGTGGATGCTTTGGTTGTTGGTCGGAATCTTTCTCGAAGCAAGAGTCTCGTATTCTCCTAATGATACATCTTTATTACCTGTGGCGAACCTCACCGTACAGCTTCGGTTCGCGAGCGAATACGAAAACTTTCCGCGCTCGCCTCGTACACCTCTGCCAATGCTTTACTCTTGCGTACCAAATTTTTACGTTTCAATTATACGGCCGGGATCTGTGCCTCTCAAAGCCTTCCGGCTATATTCTCCATAACTCCCCACAACGGTCTCAACCACACACGTGTGTACCTCGTGGTAGCATCATCCAACAAAGCCTCGAGTCACGCTCCAGACTTCCCTAACAAATGCACCTTGAATTTTCGCTACTTTATGGCACATTGTTACGGCCAAAAATCTTATTTTTTTCATGGGATATAAGCTCGTGATTTATAGACGTAAATGTGATCAATTGAAGTTGCAGTAGAAAGGAGAGCAGCGGACTGGTTAAGGATTCCGCCTTGCACGCGAAATCAATCGAGGATTTGATGCCCAATGGTTCGAGCCCTTTCTGTTCACATGACTACCAGAGATCGACTCCTCGTTGAGACGCAAGAGTCTCTCGGATGCGACTTGGTCGTCTTTATCGTATAGCGAGCAGCTTCTTGGTCATACGTTGACGCATACGTGTCACTGGGTGTCGATGATTTTCTCGATTCTCAAACAAATAATCTCTCGATGTCTACGTATAAATGTGTATTGCAAAAACCCCGAATCTTTTTTTTTGGTGTACGGAGTTACAGCTATTTTTATTAATTGATAAAACATTCGAGTCATTCTGAATATTTAATCGAGCATTTTTGTGTGGGATCCTTCGAGAGAGAATCAATCCCAAAGTCGCGATTTGATTCAATAAATACGATATTATCAGCAGCATGATCAAAATACTCATTCGATGTACGAAGATCAAGAAAATAATTTATTTTGTGAGGAGATAAAAATATCATTGAATACTCAATTAATTTCTAGGCTTATTTCTGTTTGTACAGGCGAGTGACGTTAAGGTATAACTATCGCAGAATGGGTTGATTTAGGATTTTCTTGAAATTGAGTGTAAATATTCTTGACATTAAAACGAACAACTTTCCTATGAGACGAAACATTTTCTGCCGTCTAGAATTTGAGATATTTCATTTCCAATTTTATATTTTTCCCATCTAAACGCATGTAAATTGAAGTCGCGTTTCTTTTGTTTATTCTTGCAACTTTTTTAACGAAACGTCACTTCAATTTACATGCGTTTAGATGGGAAAAATAGAAAATTGGAAATGAAATATCTCAAATTCTAGACGGCAGAAAATGTTTCGTCTCATAGGAAAGTTGTTCGTTTTAATGTCAAGAATATTTACACTTAATTTCAAGAAAATCCTAAATCAACCCATTCTGCGATAGTTATACCTTAAGGAGCCCTTCAGAATGGGGGAGCACAATTTTTTTCCGTAATACGAGTGATTTATTTCTATATGTTTATTCGTTTTATCATATATACGTTATTATTTTAATAATTTAGCTTGTACAACATATGCGAGAATTTATAACAGTATTGCCAGAGTATGTTATTTAGACCGTGGCGAAGTCCATGATAGATAGATAGGATATATTATTTATTTAATTCATACTGGGGCGTTGCAGACAAGCTATACACACAAGACTCACGTTGCTGCTGTCCGCCGTGTCGCTCAGACTAACTTTCGCCTCTCGAACATAATATACACGAGGCCGCGTCCAAATACACACACTCTCGCGGGGGCTCGTACGACCGTCTAGTCTGGCCTGGCAAGTGCGTGGGCATTAAATTTTTTACGTTTCAATTATACGGCTCTCTCTCTCTCTCTCTGTGCTCTCGCACTGTGGACCTGCGAGGAATATATATATAAGCGTGTTAAGGGCTCTGTCAGAACTCACCAAGTACCACTCCTCCCGCTCTCTCCTCTCTCTCGTGCTCCTCTCTTTCTCTTTTCAAAGTATTCGACGATGATAATTTCCTCCGTGTCTAATGATGACATACTACGAGTATTTTGTGTCTATCAAAATTTTCGACTATTTCACTCGATAAAATGATTTCCTTCAGTTGTTTCATCCTCGAACGAAATTTTCTCGATTCCTAGTTATTACGAAAATTAAAATAAAATGAAAAAAACGGAATATAGAATTTTCTGATCAACTGGACACTTCAATGTGAATCGTTGATATTTATAGATTCTGGGACGCGCGAGATTGTCAAACAATAAACGCTCATCGTAGTTGAAGAATCGCGTGTACACGTTTTTATATTTTATTTTAACTTATATTTACTTCTTGGTGGATGCGAAGGACGAAGAAACACGAGATGTTCGATCAACTTGCAGATTGGACTCGCGTGTCTATTATTACTGCGGAGAAGATACGAGAGGATATTGGATCCGGTGGAAACGTCGAAAGAAGTAAGAAAAATGTAACTGACAGAGATAGCTTCGCGGATCGCGTTGAAGAGCTATATCCGCGCGCGATCAACGCGAAACCTCATGAGAAAACGATGAAAGCTCTCCCTCATAATTATTGATATTTATACCTGTTTGCCTTCACGCTAGAGCCGAGAGCAAGAAAGAAAAGTTGTGTGCGTTGGTTGGAATTATTTATGACGTGGAGTTGCGGTGATGCACTAAACAACGTTTTACTACCGAACAACCATCGACTTCGCGAGCAAGCTGTGTACGGGCAGTCAAAACAAAGGCATTGAGAATGCGATTTGAAAAAGTGGAAAGATCGTGGACTCTACTTGCCACGATCCGCGAAAGGAACTGCAGCGCCTGTCGCTATCTTTCTTCTTCTCACTCTTCGCCATCAAAGAAACTCAACAAGCATCAATAGTTTGGTGCGGAGCGAAAGGGTTTTCGGAATTTTTAGTTCCGTTTTGACGGGTAAAATAGCGTCTGTTACGATGTCGCCGATTCATGGCCGATTATTAAAAATCGAGTTAATTTTTGTCGCATAGCCAAACACACATTAGCTGCAGTCGTGGAAATGTTTGATTAGTCGACCGAGCACGATCGCGCCACCATATATTATGGGCAATCTAATGTTTTTGTTTAATTTTGTTAACCGACGCTTCGCGAATATTTACCAATGTTCAGTTATTTGGAGCTCGGTTTGTGGTGCTGCACGTTTTTCAATTAACACATCAAAGAGACTGATCGATATGTAGAAAAAGTCAATTGCGCTCAATCCCGTGGTACTTTGATATGCAATGTTTGAGCTTTCGAATTGGCGGCTTATTTAGTGAAGCGTTTTGTCGCGTTTATGTTTCTTCTCGACAAAGTGATTTTAACTCATACTCGCATTTGTGCTCCGTCAAAGCCGGCTGTCGCGTTTATGTAAAAGCAGATGCGCGTTGCAAATTGGAGACGCTGCTGAAAGGACGACAAGAGGAGACACTGCGCTCGGAAAGTCATGATATCCGCGAAGCTCACCTGCTTACCATTCTCCGCGTGCGTTGCAATTACCAGCCAATTTTCATCGAGCCAGCGGCTCAAGCATCGCCGCCATCCCCGCCGCATTTGTGTGCAATTCCTTTCGCAAAATTGTCGCGAGTCTCCGCCGGACCGTTCGCGCACGCCGTGCGCGATAACATCCGAGATGATCGCGATCTTGATCTTCTGATCGTGAACGATTTTTGCAGGACATACACGACGTTTCTTATCGCCAAACCATCTCTGTGGGCTCGAAAAACACCGCCAACGTGCTTGGACCACTGTGAGTGACATTTTTCGAATCACCGAATTCCCTTCAGGGTGCAAAAAAAATGTATGCTCGTCCATTGACACACAACGATTTTTGCAATGTTGATAAGTCACTTTTTATCCTTTCAATTCTTTTTGCTTTTTTTTTTCTTCCCATAAATCATTGAAACTTTCGGCAGGACTTTATCAGGAACAAAAAAATTCCACCAATTACAAAAAATGAATCGGCAATTGACTGCTGAGTGTTTTTAACAATTATTTCCTCGTAGATTTGACTAAAAATAATGGTATTCATGATGTTCCGTTTGCTGCTAGATTCTCAATTGGAAATATAACCGGGACTAGAATGCGAAGGAAGAAAAATTCAACCGCGACGTGCCTATCGACGAAAGAGGAGAATCCTTTAATGCTCAAGCGTTTTTGATTTTATATATTCGGTCCTGGCCGAGGAGCCAGTTTCGTAAGATTTAGTTGGTCCTTTTTTTCTCGTTTCTCTTAGCAGGCTAATCAGTACGCGAACGCTCGGTCACGTCGGTACTTACGCTGAGTTACGATACTACACTGACACCTTGGCCTCGCGTCTTGCTCGCACGAGAGGATATCGACGATCGTTATCGTAACCGATATACCTCTCGAGGCCCAGCCGGTCTGGGTAAAATATTAAATTATGTATATTCGCGTCGATCATTCACGCCTCGATTTACCATTTACCTGTGTATAATGTACGCATAATCTATCGTGTCCAGTACGTTCGATATCTTGCGCAGGCCGAGCCCGTCTCGGCAGTATATATTTTTAAAACTCGAAAGATGAACCGAGAGCTCCGCATTAAAAACTCCAAAAAACGAGTTTTCATTATCCCGTTCCGTAGATAAAATCGTCGAGCAAACTGGTTTTTGCGAGTTCTGGCAATTATTTGATTTATTATTCAATAATTACCATTACAATGCACGCTACTCCGACAAAATTGAATCTACATATCAGTCAACTCAATATTTTAGTTCGATTTTTCAAACGAATTTAAAAAAAGCATCATTTATCGTTTCTGAGAAAAATTAATAATTTTTCCGTAAATTACGATTCTTCGACGTATTTTTACAACAATGCGATGAGAATTTTGAGCCGATCGAGACGCGGGCAAGGAGGAGCCACTGGTTCGTTTAATTATTGAAAAAGAATGTTGTATATAAATGAGACGCATTCCATATTATTTAAATAAGTTGCATGAAAAATTCGAAACGATTAAAAAAATAACATAAAATTTAAGAATTTAATAAATGCGTATAAATGTATAATAAAAATTGATGCTGGATACGTATTGGAAGTTCGTGTAGTAAAGCAACAATGGGAACGAAAGAGTCTAGCTTTTTAGAAGGGTGCTCGAAGCGTATGATCTCCAAGCTCTAATAATTTATATAGCCGAAGGGCGTGGGATGAGAATGAAGAGAAGAAGGAGGAAAAGTAGACGGCTGCCATGCTCAATGAGATCCTCTTCTCGTTCTAGCATCTCGGTACTCCGGGGGAATGCGAAGCTCGTCTATATGTGAAATGTCCTCTTCGTATATGGCAGAGTTGAAGACAAGCGAGTAGCTAAGCGTGTTGGACGGGAAAGAGTGAGTATGGGAAGAGATGAGCTGGAGAATCGTGCTCAAGGGTGGCTGGTGAGCTGAGGAGGCATACGACGACGGCGCAAGAATACAAGTGCTCTCAAAAACACCGAGAGAATCATGGGCTACTGTTAACTAAGATCCTCCGACACGGACAACCCGGCTGAGCAAATTCGCCAACTCGACAAATTCTTACTCTCAGCTACAAAACTTGAAACGCCATTAATTTAAAAATTGGATCTTGAGAGTTGGACAACTTTTTTGGTCGTTTTACTACCAAAATATCTTCTGACTCTAATAAATAAATAAATCCGTGCTGTTTCGGCAACGGTGGCCACGACTATGCGTCTGCAATAACATTCTCTTATCAATTCTACGCCGTTCGTGTAATCGGACGCGACACGATCTGTCTCTTGCATCGGCAATCCTGTTCACTTGCTATTCGATTTGTTACATTCCCCGTAAACGATATTAAAACCCCTCGAGTTCATACTGGGTCGTTTTGACCCCAAAAATGTTCTGTCAGCGATTGTTTGGCATTGAATTGCAACGAATCTTTTGGTCTCCTTAGAAAAATCAATTTAGGGCCATAAAATGTTGATTATTTATTGCAGAACACGTCTCTACATAAAAAATGCATATATTTACTGATATACAAGAGTTTTAAAAATAGCTTGGGTCAAATTGACCCAATATGCATGTGCATGTACACTCGACGGCTTAATTTCCTTTGATCAGCTCCTAATGCTTCTGCGGATAAGTGAAAAATATTTTATTCTCCCTCCGGAGCACGCAAGACGTGAACGACGAAACGACTACGAAAATTCGCACGAACCGAATGCAACAATGCTCGCTATTGTTTAAATAGAACGGATAAACGAAAGCGATGAAATTATAAGACACACACATATTTGTACAAATACATTTTTTTTCGCTTGGCCCATGTGTCGTAAGAAGTGAAGCGGACTAAGCTCGATGTGTACAAGCATGGGATGTGGTCCACTTCGCGTCTCAGTGACGGCATGTTGCCTATACGCATAGACATTCATAGATATAGGTATATAAGTGCGGAGGCAAAGAAAACAGCTGTGAGCGTGACGGAGTGTGCAAGGGTCCGTATTTCTGGAGTAAAAAGAAAGCGCTCCGAACGCGAGAACGATATGAAAAGCAGCCCAGGCTCTCGGACGAAAGACAGATACATGCAGAGACTTGCAATCTCACATAAGTCTAAGCACACGTAAGAAAATTTGCAAAAGCTACTCTGTCAAGAAAGCCACGTGGCGATGCTTTTGCTCGTACATGCACTTGCGTGTCCGCTGCATCACTAAAGTCTTGTATATTCCTGCAAAGAGAGATAGAGAGAGAGAGAGACAGAAAGATAGAACGAAAAATAAAAAAATTAAGTACGCAGTGATGCACACGCACATGTGCATGCGTTGAACGTTTCAGCTCGCGGCGGCGGCTAAACCGAGTGAAATAAGAGACAAGAAGATGGTACGTACAAGATGAGAGTAGCATAAAATCGAGAGCAGCACAATGAAGGCCTTCACGAAGATCTTCAGCCAAGAAAATGTATGTTCACATTCCTCACTCTCGGTTTCTCTCAGTTGTAGTAATTTCTGAATATTATATCAATGTGCTACTTGGATATTTTCAGGAGAGTCCGTTAACCCTTGGATCCAACAAAGATTTCGAAAAAAGGTCGGTCGATTTGGCAGTCGACGTTCCTCGTTCCATTCCCTCCGAAAAAGCAATGTCTGCGTGTACGAGGTCCAGAAACTTCTCCCACTAACCCAGATCGAATAATTCAATTGGTTTTTTGCCGTTGTTTTTTTTTTTTCTGAACGCGTTTTACAATCGAACAGGAGGAGAATGTAGATCGAGCACAGGAGATGAAGAAAAAAAGAGGGAGGAGTGAATCACCCCTACCGCTTCTCACTCACGGGGGCTGTTTTTTTGTCGTTATTCTATTTACGTGCGTACCGGACCGAGGGTCGTATGTCTTTTGTGAGGAGCAGCGTCACCGCGCGAGTTCTCATTCCCTATATTGACGGATGATCGAAAAAAACATGCCAGGGGTTGGAAAGGAAAGGATGAATCGAGGGATCGGGGAGGCATCGCAAAAAACAATGTGCATCAAATCATAAAGGACAAAAAACATACACACCCATACACGCATACCGTATTCTTTTAATCGAGGACATTATGCTGCCGTGATATGCAGATTCGGAAGGAGCGCACCCCTTTTGCCCTTTTGCTCGAGTCACGGACTCCGTCTGTTTTCTAACCGTTGCCCATCATTTTTTCTTCACTTTTTTTTTCTTTCACCATATCAGAGATCAGCTTTTTTTTCTGCTCAGTGACAGACATGCCCAAAAAGGTGGCAGCGCGTCCGAATAATGCTGATGAGTAATCCTCCGACTTTTTTTTTCACCCAACCATTGATCGTAAGCAACGATTCAACTTTTTTTTATCTTCCCTCGAATGTTCCTTTTGTTACGAGCATTTTCTAATTCTCATTCCAATCACTTTCGAAACTCGGGCCGAGTACTATTATAATTTCCTTAAGTCTCAGTTACACGACAAAATGCGGAACTTTCGCGACACAGTTTCCAGTCGATTTTGAGTTATCGTTTGATCTAATCGCCCTTCGAGTGCACAGCTCCCTTAAGTGCATCTTGGGCCAAACTGACCCAAGGCGTTTTTGTAGAAATTTATCCATATTTTATGGTCCTAAAATTATTTTTCAACGAAAACGCAAACCCAAACAAACCCAAACATTCGTTACCATTAAATGCCAATCAATTGGTGACTGAAAATTGTTTGGGTCAAAACGACCCAGTGTGCACTCGAAGAGTTAATATCGCTTGCCAACCTCGCTTCTCCTTGAGCATCTTATTCTTTTCGCACATTTAGTTGTATTACTCAAATGATTTTGACGCTTGACTCGGTCTCGTGCCTCATTTATTTAAAGTCCGAACATAGCGCGTTCCATCAGCAAGAATCTCGGCAGAGCATGGTCGATGGGTCGCTTACGCGAAAGTGCTCTAGCCGAGGCCCTCTGGCGGAAGGCTGCGCGGCAGAAATCCAGGCTGTAAGCCTGTTTAAATGTATGTGCATACACGCACGATTCATTATACGCACGTTGCGGTCACCCGGGTGATTAATCTTGCGGATGCCACATGCGTGCGCGCTCGTGCAGTCTGACCAACGACTGTTCAGTTCTTTCACACAAAATCTCAGTGCACGAGTGAATTGTTCGGGACCCGAGGATATTGTTTATTTTATGCATTCACTTTTTTTGCGGTACGTGCACGAGCAAGCTCGTGCATTACTCAAGTACTCACTGCAATACGGAAACACTTGGCTATACATGTAATAAAATTTTCCTTTGAAGTACTGCTCAATAAAATTATCAACGCGAACATTATTCCTTGGAAAAATTTCGCTATTTCTCAACAACCAAGAATTACATTACAAATGCGAAAACCAGATGGGATTTTTTATTTTTGCGGAATATTTTCTTATCACATTCATCATCTGGTCATTTTTATTTGCAAGTGGATCGAGTTTCTCGTTCGATCGAAAGTAAAGTCGACCAATCTGATTTTTTCTGTAAATAAATAAATAATATGCATACTTGTTTATAACAATTGAAGAAAATAACTGTGAACGTTATTCGTTTATAAAATTTGGACATTTATCAACAACGACGAATGTTTTCTAATTATATTAATCAACTGGTCATTTTTATTCGCAAGTGGACCGAGTTTCTAGTTCGATCGAAAAAAAAGTCGACGCATTCGATTTTTTTTCGTAAATAAATAAATAATAAGCTTACTTATTTATTATAATTGGGAAAAAAACGGTAAATATTATTCGTTGGTAAAATCTTGAGATTTTTCAACAACCACGAATTACGAATGCGAAAAATGTTTGGGAATTTTTTTTTTTCGCAATATTTTCCAATGCTGGTCATTTTTATTTGCAAGTTGAGCGAAAGAAAAGTCAGGAAATTTGATTTTTTCTGTAAATGAATAAATAATATGCACGATATGCATATGATTGCTTGATTATTGCAATTGGCAAACTAGGAATCATTCAATTGATCTATATTAAATTTACAATTAATTTTGTACATTATGTTGTGTACCGCAATTCAATTCGTTTAAAGAAAAAAAAAAAAAGGTTCTCTGACCGAGTCCAGTTTCCCGTTGATTAAACTACGTACACACGCATGCAGAATAATATCTCGTATTCACTTGGTTCGTCGAGCTCATTCACTCGCGGATTCTGGTTGAGGCGAGTGTTATTCCCGACATCCCACACGGTTGCTCCACGACTCGGATAATAATCCATCATTTATATTAATTGCGCCCGTTCTGTAGATGTACCCTCACCGTGCGGCGAACCTCACAACCTCGTCCCGTGTATAAAAAGCAATCGTTGTGTTTGCAGAGATGCTCGCAGAGACAGAGCGAGCGACGCCAGCATCTCTATATTGCGAGACTGTGTTTCTACCACGCCCGGGAACTTCATAAATTTTAATCAACTTCACACAATCGACCGCGCACTTCATATCGTTTCCTTTATTTCTCCTAATATTTCTTCGTCCCTCTAAAACATTCAACCAACTGATCCTGTGCACCATTGTAAAGCTCTCGTCTGTGAATTTCATATACAATGTTACGTCGCCACAGATTCGTCTTGAGCCTGGAAACAAATCGCTTGCTGCCTTTTCAATATTTCCTGTCAACGTTTTCGATCGCAAACAGATTCATCAGGGGCGATCGAAAAATCCCTCATCGCTCGAATTTCAGACTCCATCGATCGGTCGAGAAATCTCTATCGATTCGACATTTTTAAAAACCAAACCTTGGCGAATTTCTAATTTTCGTTCGCGGAGCATATTTCGAATCTTTTCTGCACGACGGTACAATGTGTGAAAAAAATGATTTTTCTACCAAATCGATCAGCCTCAGTTGTAATTGGAAAGTTGCATATTTTTAGCTTCTCTATGGAGAGCGCGCAGCTTTTAAAATCCATGTTTATAATCGGTTGGTAAAAAGATTGGAAAAGCGATAGAGTGAGGAAAAGTGAAGCTGGAACGGTGCGAGATAGCAGAGTGGTTTTTGCATGCGACATATAAGAATACAAGATCGGATAAAACGTGTATATGGGGGAAGGAGAGAGGAGGGGTGTGTGGTGTTCTGTAGGTGTGCGATAACAAGCGGTTAGCTTGCAGCAATTAGGACAGGAAGCCATCTCAGGTTGATGATATGTTGCTGGATGCTATTGCTCCTGTTCTTCTCTGATAAGTATAAGACGAGATTCTCTAACAACCTTGATTCAAGGACGACCAGCCGATTATTATTACTGTAGTATACCGATCATTATATCGTATCGAATGGTGTAATCAGCTCCCGTGTTTATGGGTCGACGATGTTTTCTCCTCTCTCTCTCCCCTCACCTCTTCCTCGGACTTTACTCCATTTGCGTGTGATTCTAAGTAAATCGAAAGCAACAACTTCGCATACTCCGACATCATGGCTTTTTTCTTCCTCACACAGAGAGGAAGTTGAGTGTAAATGCTTGATTATTCTCACTTAAAATTGTTTATTCCATGTACTCACGAAATATTTTTCATAGACGAGGATCAAGCGAGAAAACGTATTTCGTTATTTTTCTGTTCGTTCTNTTATTAGCTGTTCGACAATTTGGTTATTCGTAATATTAACCCCCACCCTGTTCGTTCTATTGCCGCATCTCCGGACGCCCAGTTTTTCTGCTTTATTAACTTAACTATAGAAAAATTGAGAGTTCTATTTATCGATAAATCATGAGA
The DNA here is from genome assembly GCA_037952995.1 of Hyposoter didymator. Taxonomy (NCBI): domain Eukaryota; kingdom Metazoa; phylum Arthropoda; class Insecta; order Hymenoptera; family Ichneumonidae; genus Hyposoter; species Hyposoter didymator. The sequence goes on along the minus strand of JBAJMU010000001.1, from coordinate 24,101,866 downwards.
GATCCATCGCTGAATTACCGCGAGGCGTGTGACATTTTTTCTATAACGATTGCGAGCATCTCACGAACTCGGAGATGGGCAAAAAATTTTATTGGGTGCGTAACTGATACGCGCAAGACATTAGAGTTTCGTCTTTAAAAATGAAAAGGTTTACGATCGTGAAAAGAGTTACTCGTTGCTGGGTAAAGTGAGGAATATCCCGGAATGTTTTTTTTTCTGAAAAATGCTGCTGGTTTTCTTATTCAAGATCTTTTATAATCGGTAGCATCTTCTAAACGCAATGATTATTACAATACCGCAGAAGCTGTGCGATCATTATACTGACACCGCACAATAACGATGGGACTCGAGATGGGATGTTCGAACTGTCGGTCCTCAGAAACTGCTCCTTTCTCACCGGAGTAAACAACTTCGAGGTCTGCGGAGTTGGTATTTTTCCTGCTTTTTCACTCGTGTCGGATCATTGAGCTCGGACGAACCGGTCTCTCTCTCGGAGAGCCGTAAACAACACGAACACTATGTCCTCAGCCTCGGAGATTTTGAGTGCAACGACTCGGGACTCTGATCCTTTGGAAGAGTCCACTTGGTGGCCTGGAGGACCGGTCAAGGAATTCGGTTTGTCTTCATCGGCGATTTGGAGTTTCCTGAATCTGGTGCGTGTAGCGATGGCCTTCCCAGACGAGACTCTGCACACCACTGCATCAACTTTGATTTCCAGTTGTTTCTCTATTACATTATCCTGAACGTGAAACTTGATTTGCTTGATAAAAAAAAAAAAAAATAAAGCACAAGCAGCCAAAAAAATGAAATGTTTGGTGGCAGGGAATGATCGCGAATACGATGACCAAGTACGGCAAACCCTCGACTCAGGAGTTAATGAGGGCGAATGGATATCCCTCTCGCTCTTAGCCTCACTCGCTTATCGCTTGTGTGGTCATGTGATTTAATCTGCTCCGTCCGGTCGGATCACGGGTAAACAGCGTCCTTCATCCTGCCGGAGGCAGTAGAATCACGAATGGCATAAGCGTACCATAAGCAATCGAGCCACGGAGTACATCGGTTCGCTGGCTACAAACGAACCAGCTCATGTAGCTCGAAGATGGATAACATCATTCGGTCTATACGCCAGGCAATTTTACTGGCATTCTACATGACAATACACTGCGGAATGTCCATACACTTGGTAAACCACCAACTGGTTGAATGGGTCCAGGCAAAATTGTGTATCCTACTAATTAACATCCGCCGCGGTCAGAGCAGTTCGATGATCGCGCGCTTGCACCCGGTGAATTCGTCTCATGAAGACAACCAGTCCAACATACGGATCGGTCCAGCCAGGCATATAGAAGGGGGACACAAGGATAGAGCGAGAGGAGAATGATCAAGGCGAGGGGGGGGGGGGGCCCGGGGGNTCTCTTTCGACTTGTTTATCCTCACTTGGGTAACTCAAGAGGGGGAAAAAGAGGAAGGTCAATGACCAACAGTCAACTGCGGCGATACTGATATGAAGCAGGATCGTCGTTATTGCCTGCTCGTCGGAAAGTTCACGATGCTCCGTTGGAGCTTACGAGCCAATATATTGTGCGATGCATGCATGCAAAGCTGCTTTCGGTCTTTCGAACGTTCCCCCAGATATTGAACATCCCTTTTCGCCCAGAAGCAGTCTTGGCAAGATTGTCAAGTGGTGTACAAGCTCGAGTTACGAAAGGACTGGACAGGTGCAACAAAGACGTGCTTGTATTTCGAATCCTGGAAAATTGAAAGATTTTCATTTATTCGCTGGTTTTGACTGAGCATTGAATCCCAATATGAAAAACGATGGATTCCCATATGCCGTTCGTATTATTTAATTTTTTTATTGCCGCCCAAGAAATAATTCCTTCTGCTCTGTTTGAGAGTCACTGGAAGCTAGAAGGAAGCAGAACCAGCAGTGGCAGCACCGAGTCTCGCTTCAGAAGCAGAGAGAAGAACGTCGGGTCTACGCCAAGCTGTTTACTACGAAGGAGGCGAGGCGTGTCGTTGAACCTTCGGCTGCTGGTGCTGTGCTCTTGGAAGTATAGTATCTCCGAGTGGAGGAGCCAAGAAGGCCAGGCAAAAAGCAGAAAGCACACAAGCGGGCCAGGCGTCAGGCGTACCCCTCTCACAGCCTCCTAGCTTGTGCTCATTCGTTCCATCTTTCCTTTGCCTCCACCGTTCTTCCATTTCTTATCTTTATTTCACTTTTTTCCTCCACCTTTTCCCTTCGTCTCTCAAGTTCAACTTTCTATGTGTTTTTTTTCTTGAATCCTTTTCTCTTTTTTTTCATCATTTCCTACTTTTCTTCGTCTCTCACTTTGCAGCAAGTCTCTGCTACGGTTGAAGCAGCTTGCTGGCTCTTACCCGAGTACCATTCTACATTCCTTCATCTCCTTTCTTTACCATTTCCCATTGACACACCTGTGTCATTCTACGCAGTTTTGGACAAGATACTGAACAGTTCACTCCCAATTCTTTGACTCATTTGATCTTGGAAATTCAAACAAGATGGTTATTTAGAATTTCTTTTGCTGCGTCTATCCCTTTTCTGCAGTTACTTCGTTAGATCGAGCTTTTTTTAGAAGTTTATTTACTCGTTAAGGTATTACTATATCGACTGTATTCAAGGTTCTTTCAAAATTTTCTATAAACATTCTTGGCACCAAAACTGACAGTTTTCTTGTATGAAAAAAAATTTCTGACGTTCAGGATTCCCGAGCTATTTAATTTCCAATATTTTTTTTCTATCTCAACACGTGTAAAGTCACGTTTCTTTTGTTTTTTCCTTGCAATTTTTCAACGAAACGTGACGTCAATTTGCATCTAGATGGGGAAATAAAAAGTTTGAAATTAAATAGTTCAAATTCTGAACGTCAGAAAATTTCTCTTCATAGGAGAAAACTTTTGAAAAAAATAAAGTCGTTTTGTAATAATAATACGTTAATGTCCGCATCTGCGCAGACTCCGCCAGTTGTGGATCAGCTGACCAATCTTTTTCTCCGTTGCTCGATAGTTTTTGAAAAGCATGGAATGATCAGAATTAATTAGGATGATTGCTTCACGAAAGCATCGTCGGTCTCTTTTCCTTCCTGCTCAAGTTATAAAATTCAACAGCGAGGCAAGTGGTGTTGGAGCTGGGAGAATCGCGCCTGATAGAAGCCTGGCAAGTATCCAAGTCCCTTCTGTGCAACGACCGTGATATCGTTCCCATAACTTCGTCAACTAAATACATGCATATATGAATGTCTCTTCTCTTTTTTCTCTCATATTCTTCTATCGTCTTCGTTCGTTCCAATGCGATTCTCAATCTTGTCTCCTGGCATCCGCTAAACTAACAAGCAGTATGACATACTCGAGGAAAAGTCTAGAGGAAAGTGACGATAAATATCTCTTTCCGACGACCACGAACAGGTGTTAAATTGGAACGAAATAATTGCTCGACCGGAGCAGCACGCTTGTTATTGACACGCTGCAATAACTACACGATGCCTTGACAACATGTTATTTCGTCTTCTGAGCTTTATTCTTATTATTTATTTCGACCAAAAAAACTCGACGACGAGGATTTGCTTTTTGTCTAAAAAAAAATTCTCTCGTCATTTTAAAAATTTCGCCAAACTAAGAATTAAAAAAAAAAGGAAACAAGCTGGACTTTTTGATTCTTTCATTGTCGCATCATGTGCATAGTGTGTAAGTATGAGGTACATCTACTAAATTCCTCTCGCACCGATGTAGATTTTTCTTGATCTAATTGCTTCCTGCATCTTTTTTTACGCGGCTGCTGCATCAATAGAGAATTAACTGTCCTTGCGTGTGGAGAGTATTACGAAATTCCATACGTAATCGTCTGGCTTGTCTACTATAAAAACCTCGTGGCGTTGACCGACCATTTTTATAATCCGCGAAAAAAAATCAAGCAAATTCACGTTCCAATAATTCTTGCTCTCAAAATCGCAAGTTACGAGAATATCGTACGGACGATACGATATGGCCGATAACTTTCGTGTCACAGCCGATTATGGCAAAAGATTATCGAAGTTGATGGCCAGCGCACAGAGCATCGTTCTCGGATGGAATCCGAACCACGTCGTCGAGTTCCACAAGACCAAGCATTCAAGTTCCATGCAACGTTCGTTATGCACCCAATCGTATCTTAACTATCCGAGAGCCTGCCTGTGGCCTTGAGCCTCAGCAATACCACCAGCCCATCGGTCTTCTTCCGAAATTTCTTAAGCTACATCACGGTCCAAGGTAGTCTTTAACGTTCATATATCTTTTTGCAAATAATACAGAGCGCGTGAAAAAAAAAAAATTTTTGGAAACGTCACTTTCCTCTTTGGTCTCGTTCCCTCACTCTCTTTCTCGTTTGAAACAATTTTCTTAATCTTTGCGTTTTCAGAGCACAATTAGCTTGAAATATTACGAGGGCTGGACCGAAATGGGAATCAAAATATCTACGCTTTCGTTACTTCTCATGATTCGCGAGCTCACCGCGAGACGTAAATGAGTGAATCGCGTGTGGCCACGTCATACATAATCTGCTCCGGTATTAACTAAATACATCGAAAAAAAACGAAGCTGGATCGGTTTTACCATCACGAGCCGGTCACCTTAATGTTTGACTATATTGCACGAGATTTAGCGGAAATGGGAACCGATGAAACTCAATTCCCCGCCATCTTCCATTTTCGTGTGACGTTCCTTAATTTTCCTCCTTTTATCAACGCAGTCTTCATCGGTTAGCCAATAAGATTGTGAACTGCCAAACTCTGTGATGAATCAAAGATCGAGTCAACAATTTTTGTTGTTTGCACGTAATGTGGCATCAGCGAGGCAATAATCAATAGTGAATGCGGAATAAACGAACGATTTGGCGATGCTAGTAGAACGCGAATGACGCGATGTTTTTGCACTGGAAGGTATAGTGTATTCGGGAACGAGGGGGACAGAGAGGGAGAGTAGCTTATCACGTAGCACATTGAATAAACGAGTGGATTGCGTGTGGTATCTTTCGATTCTGCGAAATATAAAAATGCCCGGTTGGCCGGTAAAGGGAGAAGGAGAGAAAAATGAATCGCGATAAAGGAGGATGAAGAGAAGGGGGGATCGGTGATGCGCTGGACCGGAATTCCAACTTGGTACTCTTGCCCGAATCCATGGCTGATGCGCGAACTGGTCAGCCGTGCATCGGCCTGCACTCTGCCCGGATTCCCCTCCGTGCTTTGACCGTTACCGTAATAAAAGGCAATCATCAACGATTACGCGGCTGCCTGACGCGCCGGAGTTTCGGACGTACGTCAATCCTGTCACCCTCTGGTCCCGTACCATAAACTATACAGATATATATATATATATATGCGAGTGTGTGTATGTGTGTATGACATTATACATATACACATACGTAAAGAACGTTATTTATATATAAATATAGATGAAGCAGAGAACAAGATGGAACGAACGATCTGCAACGTCAATTTTCGTTCCACGGTGCTTTTACCACGAACCAATATTAAATGTTTGCAGGCAATTCCGCCGTAATAGCTATCCACGATCCCGTTTCAAAACTATTATCGCTTTTTCGGGAGCGATGCCCTTTTTTCATATTTTTCTTTGTATGGATACATTGCCGCTCTCGTATTCACTTCCGAAAATGTAAAATTTCGACCGACAGAATTGAAAATAACGAAACACAATGTTATTTTTATTTTTTTATTTTTTCGAGACGTGCGTAGTATCGCGCCGTGATAATTTTTCATATAATTTTGTTTCTGTGATTATTGAACATAATGCATGCGACCGTCTGTTACACCGTGAGGTGCTAATTCCCGTTGAAAGATTCAATGCGATTGCACAAAATGGACGGACGAAAGTTTGAACAAAAGTGAGTGACGAAGAGGGAACGAGGGATGAATTTTTTCGCGAGGAGCGAATCGTTCGAGAGGAATTCTACAGTGCATTCAGTTTTATTCTCACGTTACTGGCATAACGGGTAATTAATAATTAATGAGATCGAGCGAGGGAAGGAGAGCATAGTTTACAGTCGCTTGGATTTCCAAGTAAACTGTCATGGACGTTTGAATTAGTAAAGTGAGGACGGAAGCTTGTTTGGGGAATGTGGCAATGTTGATAATCCCGTAGTATAGTTTCTTAAGCCGAGCAGCGAGAGACACTGCGGGGTTTGTGTGTATACAACAGTGTAAACGTTTCACGTAGGACGGATTGGAGCTACACGAAAATGACAAGCGCGTAGAGGAAGGCACACAGACCTTCATTCACGTATTTTGTACTTTATATGTCTGTACCGTACTCACCCTTTCTGTGTGAGTGTAAGGTATGTTTGTAAGTGACACACGAGTTTACGAGTCGTGTAAATACAAGTGCATACATATACATAGACGATCGTGGGGTCTTGTGCAGTGTGACACAAGCTTTCGCGCTCCTTCGTTCATTTCATTCCAGCCAAGGGAAATCAGGCTGACACTATCATATACGAAAATTCTACGTGTACCCGAATTAGCTGTTGATTATGTTAATTATGTCGACAAGAATCTATGGCTGTGTGTATCAACACCGCAGACGTCTGCGGTCTGTGTTACACTCTCTTTAGGCACCTTTATACAAGATTTATCTTCTATGCTTGCAAACATACTGTGCTATTAGTTTTTCAACTCTACATTTTTATCATTTTCTACCAGAAGTTGGCTTAACGCTTATAAGAGTGCACACGTCCTGCAAGTGCATTCTGGGTCAATCTGAGCCAAGGCGTTTTTCAAAACATTGTATTTCGGTGAACATGCATTTTTTTTTTGTTGAGACTTTGTTTGTAAAGAATTATCCACATTTTGTGGCCCTGAATTTATTTTTTAACGAAAATGAAAATTAAGCGTGAAAAAATTCGTTGCCATTAAATGCCAAACGATCGGTGACAGAAAATTGTTGGGGACGCAAAACGACCCGGTGTGCACTCGTACTGCTCATGATTCGAAACCAATTTTTGCTTCAAGAACTGCATGTGCACTTCCTGTTAAGGAGTTTAGAGCAGTGTTTGTTTTTGAAATTGTAGGTAAGCTTGTCTTGATTCAGGACTATTATGTGTTCATATGCCAGGAACGAAAGTTGAAAGATTCTTGGGGAGCATGGCTTCGTATGAGAATCCATTGACCGAGAGAAAAGGAGACGCAAATTGGTATCTCGTAGCGAAGCCACATACGCTAAGGTTTGGATACTCTCGTGAGCACAACTCAGACTGTCAAACTGTCGCAGTGAGTGAGTAAAAATGTACGACTGGCCTGGATACTATTAAACTAATTGGGCATCTCCATCTCGTGCTGCGATAAATGATTCTTACGAAATATATTTAACATTGACATCGAGTGCGACGAAATAATTAATCGAGACGTCCATTGAATCTGATAACGTGCGACGAGAAATCCAATACGTTGAAAATAAATCTTTTCGTAATATTTCGTTGCGCCTAACCAATTCGAAATATCCGAGGAAATGTGCAATTGTGTTACTTTAAATATTTCATTTGTATGTGAAGACTCATCAATGGCGTTTGTCATTGAAATATTTCTCGAATATATCATTTGGTTTTCCGATTTGACTTGAAACTCAAGGTGGAGAAGACACCAGGATATATTTATGATCAATTAAGAGTATCTCTGCACAAGGTTTGTGTGCAGGATGCATTTCAACGTTATTACTTGCGGAAGAAATACTGATGGATCCTGGGGTTAGCAGCTTAATCCCAATTACATTAAATTTAGTCGTCAATTATGATTTTCTTGCTAATTGGTGAAAGTCAGAGGTCACGCAGCGAGAATATTTCTTGTTTATCCCCACATTGTAACTCACGTGCAGACGTCTCTTCCGATTCTTGTTCCCCGCGGTGAAGATGAGTAAACGAGCCTCCAGCATTGACCACTAGAAAGTATACCGAAGATGGAACATCGAATACTTCCTCCTCGTGGGGTCGTTTAATTAAAGGATTATCTCAATAAATTAATGCTTGACTCCGAGTGCATGCTCACGTCTACGAGGGTTGGAGTCCCAGCTCGGGAAAGCTTCTATTCTCATTATATACAAATTGATTAGTCAATTTCTTGCCTCCTAGAAAATCTGAGAGCGAATTGTTCTCAACAATTAACCTCTGCTTTTTAACCCTTCGAGTGGGTCTTTTTGACCCCAACAATTTTCTGTCATCGATTGTTCGGCATTACATGGCAACGAATGTTATTTTCATTTTCGTTTTCGTCAAAAAATTATTTTAGGATCATAAAATTTGGATAATGTAAAGAAAAAAACAAAAACAGCGGTTTGAAAAACGCCTTGGGTCAGATTGACCCATAATGCACTTATAGGATGTGTGCACTCGGAGTGTTAAACGAAACGAATTGAAATTTGATGTTGCACGCTCACGCAGAAAAATACAACTTCAAATATGAATTTCCTCGACATTTGCACTTTTTTCATCGTTGCACAACAACATTTTTTGACAACGATACAAAAAAAGGCACTGTCAGTTGAATTTTTCGTAACTATATTGCAAGAGCGTAGTGAATTGAGCTTTCGATTTTGTATGCTCAATCAAGCCAGCATAATCGGACTAAGAACGTGTTGATGAATTGAAACGGAACAGTGAGTAAAATTGCAAAGATCCATGACTAAGGACACTCAAGAACTCGAACCGTGAAGCAATGTCATATCACGTACATAAATAGTATCAATGGAGTGGATACGGAGGGTGAATAACACACCTTGACGTGTCCAGCGCGAACAGCATTCAAGGCTAACAACCGCGCACCTTTCACCCTGTCGATACGAGGTGACGAGAGTTGTCACGTACAGTTGAATTAGAATAGATTATCAGTAACCCCGACGTTGTAAACAACTGAGAATTTTTTAAGATTTAGATCCGGGAAGGAAAACAGATTGCAGTTCTAATTTTGAAAGAATCAGACGATCAAACGAGATGAAAATCTCCACACTTTTATTTTCCACATTTTCGGATCACATCAAATGAATGTTTTTTTATATTTTCTCTATAATGAGATCAGTAAATGTTTTTTTGTTTGTTTATTCCGAAGGAGTTTGCGCAATAATCCAAAAAGATAAGAAGTCTTCACTTATAGAAGCGAATGGAAAGATTGAGCAGGCTTCGTTGGTGGCGTACCCAAAGCAAATCGAGGGAATCTCTCATAACGATACTAGGCTCGTGGATAGCTGATAATTTCTTGCATATCCCATGGTGAGTATAAAAGTCAGAAAATATTGTTAATGTGAAGATCGAGACTAGGCCTCGATCGGTAGACATAAGGATAAGGAAGATGAGGCTCCTCGTGTGTGGCCGGCAATCTTCTTCCAGTTTCTTTCTCCTGCTGCTGGCGAGTCACTCCTTATCGACGCGAGTTGAGAGTCTCGAGGATATATACAGGTATCTGTTACGAGAGGTAGACACTCTAATCTATACCCCATCATTTTTTCTTCCATCTTATCTTTGAGTCCCTTTTGCTGAAACCGAGCGCCAACCACGTGTTATGGCAGCGTATCGATGCTACTCGACTATTTTTTTTACCTTCAAACACGTTGAAGAATTTTTGTAAGGAACAATACTCCTTTCATTCGACGCTATTGAAACGAGCGCATGAATGCGCTCGAGAGGATTTCCACATGTTTTTTATTCGACAGCTTGTGTAAAAATGACTGAGAAATTATTCTGCTGGGTACGTTTGATGATAAACAAATTATATCGTGAGCAGCGGGTGCTTTCGGAAATTATGAGGCGTGCACCAGCAGCCCAAGGATTGAAAAAATATTGGGAATGGGACAAGTTACCGGTGAACGTGGCCGACCTGCGATCAGTCCATTGGCATGCATCAGGCGTCAGGGAATCAGCGAGAAATCGTTGCGGCGTACGATATCGGGTTTATGAGGCTGTGAACGCTGAGGGAGTCATTTGTGAGTCTACATGTGTGCTGCTTTTTCCCTTTTTCGTACTCTGCTACTTCGCTGAGGCTCTCGCCTGGTCATGACTTTACGCCGTAAATGTCCATTAGCTCAATATAAAATATAACCGTGGGATAGTGATTGATTTTCCGGCACGAACCACCTGGCCAATTTGCTTGCCTCATTCTTCCATGTCTGGGGCGTTTCGGGAAAAAAATTGTGAACAAATTGGAAATAGGAATATTTTATCATACAGCTTAGTGCCTGTCGATCTGGACTCTTGACTACTGGAAATTATTCGAGACTTTCGGAAAAACGTTCATTGAATTTTCCTGAAGCAGGCAATTTCAAGTCCCGCAGGAATATGTCAAGCATTGTGATTTAATGTCAAGTGCATGCCAGTGTTGCATTGTTGATGCAAGAGGCTTCGACCGTCACCCGCTAAGATTTCTGCCAAATACAAAAATTTTCGGAGTTTCAGATCGCGAATTCCAAGATTCTTATTCGCTGAATTTTATACGCCTGCAATTTGAGATGCTGCCTTTTTTAAATCCTTCGAGTGCACACCGGGTCTTTTTGACCCCAAAAATTTTTCCGTCACCGATCTTTTGGCATTTAATGGCAACTATTTACTATAAAAAACGACTCAACAAAAAAAAAACAAAAAAGCGCACATTTACCGAAATACAACGCCTTGGAGAACGCCTCGGGTCATATTGACCCAAAGTGCATTGGAGGTATGCACTCGAAGGGTTAAATGCACGTAACTCAAGGAATTTATCATAGAATTTGGATACAGAGAAAGTCTGTGAAAAGGGTTCTGAGAATAATCGAAAGGTCTTTTGGATCATCATCGCGATGACAAAATATTCGTTGCAGAGAAAAATATAATTCAGCCTTATGAAAGGGAAAGTTTGAGATTGCTGACTCGTCCGGTCGAATTCTTACGAGTTTTCAGTTTCATCTTGGTAGTTCGCATGCTCGTGGTTTTCGTTCTCTCTCCGCTTTTTCCACAGATTCCCAGCTGTTGGAGACCACCTGTCGTATCGCCCTTTTCGCGCCGTTTAACGCCACCCACGTGACGTGAAACGTTCCATCGTTCAGGCACAACACAGCCTGTCGTTTCCCTTCTTCGTTCCACGTTCAACATCGGTCGCGACTGCCTTTCAACCGATGCCAAATAAAAAGGCGTCATTCCCTAATCCCATTGGCTGTTTCGCTCTCCGAGTTACGTCTTTTTGTATGTTAAGTGCTGATAAACAGTACTTCCAACTTGCTGACGCTAATCACTAAGCACATACACGTTGCAATAACATTTACGCCAAGAGCTACGTGCTTTTGCCAAACAAGATTTAGTACGTAGGTACGAGTCTGCTGAAAATAACAAGATAGAAGAGCGCGGATGGCAATAACTCAGCTATGATTTTTCTTCGTTCAATTCGACATATTTAGTCGAATAATTTATGAAATTGTTTATTTATTACCGGATCGATGATATGGTCCTGGCAATTATTCATCAAATAAGTAATTCCATGGAACCTCCGTAAACACACAACAATTAGCGCACCTCCTTAGACACACATGGGTCTGGGGTGACCGACTGTTTTTTTTTTTTTTTACTGTACTTGGACTCGTTTAAAAAATCTGCAAAAATTCAGGAACGTGGTTTTCGATCTATAGAAAGAGAGTCTGCACTGGGTAATGTATAAAAATTCTTTTTGATTATTGTTATGTAATGGTAATCGATACGAAAAAGGAGAAATTTACGCCATTCGCTGGATGGGCTGGACGCCCCAGACCCATGTGTGTCTACGGAGGGTGAAAATGCATCGCGAAACACCTGAATGTTTTGCAGAGGCCAAGCAGGGACCTCGAAGTGTTGTAGAAAAATCAAAACTCGGAGTGATACAGAGGAGTGGCAGGAAAGATATAAATCCAGAAATTTATAACGCCTCTGACTGGCATTTACGATTACAGCGAGCCAGCTGCTGTTGCCTTGTACAGAGAATTACCGATTAGTATCGATCGTACGGAGCTCAATGCTGCCACGGCTTCCACCTGCTCGTATCGCTCCCACTTTTTTTATGTCCAAGTGTCTCCCATGCATTCGTCGAGAATTGCTTACCTATAGCCAAAGGATATTTTCACATAGTTGTCATCGCTGCTGTATTATTGCAAAAATGGCATCTCGAGATTAGTGAGAAACCAATGGACCATCGGAGACTGTGAAATTTCAATCTAACGTGCAATCTCCATTAATGTTGCAGATGTCAAATCCAAATTTCAGAATCAATTCGAATTATGCTCTCAGAGTCCACAAAAAAGAGACTCACAGCTAGAAGCGCTGATAATTGCGATGATGCATGCTTTCGACCTGGAGAATCATCTTCACGCGAAAGTTATTTAATAGCATCAAAGGAACCAGCATGAAAATTTATTGGATGTTGTTTTTTTTTTTGTTTTTTTTTTACAAACTAGTACGTAATTGGTGTTGGGAGGAAAATAAATATAAATGATCGATGATCTCAGCAGCCGCGAAGATGAGCGATCTAAAGGTTTGCTGTGTGTATATAGCGTTGAGTTTGGATGGGAGCGAGGGGAGAAGCGCCTAACACTTATCCTCACCGCACACACCGTTGACTAGGACGGGCATTATCCTGACGTCACGTTGCCGTTGGCGATTCGCTCGATTGGACTCTGAAGATCGCACCGGGTCTCTCGTCGGAAAAGAGAGGAACTCTCGCGGTATCATCGCGTTTGTTGCAGAGGTCGAACCTCTGAAGGACCTACGTAGATCAAGCTCTTCTTCGACGAGCAATGCTGCGACCACCCTTTCCTATCTCCTGCTCATACCTTTATTTTTCTTCTTTCGCTTCTTCTTGGTTATTCGCAGAACATAATCTTGCGCGAAGGGTTAAGCGTTCATCGAGTGAACGATAGACGACGATGCCGGAGAAAGGAAGAGAAATATCGAGGATGCTTTCTCACTCCGTAACTGCGAGGAGACGCTGACGCGAATCATTAATCCTCGGGGCGAGGATAACGCCGCCGCTCTTCGCTCTCAACGTGTATACATACACAACAACTCTTTGAAACTCCTCGCATTTCTATAGCCACTCTATGTACCTACCTATGTGATTATATTTTTTTATTCTCTCCCCTCCCCACTCTCCTTTTTGGATCCCTAGCAGAATCCTCACGAACTGCCCTCACCTCTTCCCATGTGGTCTCTCCAACTCTTGTCTCAACCTCAACCACATCCACACCTTCGATTCACACTCTATTATTTTAATCTTCGAGTCCGCAACGTGCGAGAAAAATGTCTGCGGATAGAACGACTCGTTTAAAAAAATACTATTTGCCATATTTCTGTTGGATATTGGAAGGCGATAATTTCGAGAGACACTCTCGACGTAGATCGAATTAATTCGTGCAAAGACATTATTTTTACGATATTAATTCGCCATGTTTTTTTTTATAAACTCAAGCAATATCGTCTGCGGGCGAATCGAACATTCTGAATTTACGACTTAAGGCTTCCAGGATGGATCAGAGTATATTGGACGGAGGAAAAAATAATCCGATGATTCGCGAGAAATCGAGATGGAATCCGTAACGCGTGCGTGCTCGCGTCTCTTGCCCCTTAACTGCTTTCTTCTTCCCTCGGGGCAATAATTTCAGTTGCAGTCTGCGATTCACCATCTCGATCGATAATACGTTCATGGTCTATTAGATACGCGCTTGTTCTCTACACTCGGATGTAGGTGCATCGGCAATGAAATATGGACGATGCAACGGACCACGTACCAGCGCAGTGCTTTCGCGTACAAAGTTATCCCTCACAACTTGACGCACTGACCAGTTACACTTCACCGCGTAATATCGAAGGTTTATGCTTCTCATATAAGATCAAAAGCGGATCCTCGGAACGAGAAATTAATCATCGTGAACACAAAAATAATCCGCGTACTTTTTTTCCCCTCAACATTTCCAGATTCTTGGGAAAACAGAATGACAATCTTCAGCAATTTGAACGATTTTTATTTTCAGTATTTTAACCCCGCCCGAGTACATACTGCGTCGTTTTGGCCTGAACAATTTTCTGTCACCGATTGCGTTCAGCAGAGTTTTGAAAAATTTATTTTCGCTTTCGTCAAAAAACAAATTTTAGGCCACGAAATATGTGGATAATTTACTTAAAAAAATGTCTCTAGAAAAACAAAATCAAAAAATGCATATTCACCGGACTGCAATGACTTGAAATACACCCTTTGGGTCAAATTGACCCAAGATATACTTATCGAAGGTGTGTGCACTCGAAGGCTTAAACGAATGCACTTTTGATAACGCCTACGGATGCAAATAGTCAGATCCGATGTTTCATTCACTTATTATGATGAAATCGTCATGCAGATCTTGTTAAACAATACGAAAATCGTATTTTATTCGAATTTATTTAGAAATAATAAAATTATGAACGCCCTTCCATGGCGGCTTAATGCGAATTCCCAGTATCCTAGCCAAAAATCCCCTACACGGGGAAAAAAGCCTGGACAAGTCCATTTGTTCGTGACCCCCGTTTCCCATTTGTTTTCATAGAAAAACCTAACCGCCCTGAAAAAAAAAGAAACCTCAAATAAAANTAACCCCCACCCGTTTTGGCCTGAACAATTTTCTGTCACCGATTGCGTTCAGCATAGTTTTGAAAAATTTATTTTCGCTTTCATCAAAAAACAAATTTTAGGCCATGAAATATGTGGATAATTTACTTAAAAAAATGTCTCTAGAAAAACAAAAACAAAAAATACATATTCACCGGACTGCAATGACTTGAAATACACCCTTTGGGTCAAATTGACCCAAGATTTACTTATCGGAGGTGTGTGCACTCGAAGGCTTAAACGAATGCGCTTTTGATAACGCCTACGGATGCAAATAGTTGATCCGATGTTCCATTCACTTATTATGATGAAATCGTCATGCAGATCTTGTTAAACAATACGAAAATGGTACTTTATTCGAATTTATTTAGAAATAATAAAATTGTAAATGCCCTTCCATGGCGGCTTAATGCGAATTCCCAGCATAACGAGGAGGAAGGTGTGAATAATAAAGATTTGATAGTTTTTACAGTTTTAATCGCAAAAATGGATTTCGGAGCTACTGACGGCTCTCGGTGAAATGATTAACGTTCGCTGGACACCTCCATCGAGGTAGCATTCGGTATTTATACCGTAAACTCATAGCTGGCCGCGAAGAGCAGCACAACGAGCAACACAGAGAGTGAGGAGATGAGAGAAATATTTCCGATCCTTTTTACTTCTCCTTGGTACGCTCCTGTACTCCATTAACATATTTCACTACTTAATTTATACCAAGTTGTGAGGAGCACGCAGCCGTTTCACGGGGCATTAGCGGTAAGACGAATCTTCGAAGTATGCGCACGCGTACAAAGAGAACTCGAGGCGACGTCGTGTGAGTATTCTTTCAAAAGGTTCACGCCTCTTCCATAAAAAATTCAAAATCATCCTGGGGATGCCAATTATTTCGGAATGATCGTATTATTGAAATTGATTTTTCCGACAAGTGCAATTATCATTAAGGTTCATTAACGTCGCGCTCCAGACTTCAGGAGCTTCAAATTTATTCAACAATTTCCATTTGTTAAATTACCTTCGATTTGCCCAATAATTTCGTAATTGTTCGCGTCCTCCCAACACACCCTTTCAACAAGTTATGCTTATTCCCGAATCATGTCCAATTTAGATGAACTTTCTCACCCATCGTAAATGAGCGGACCAATGGAACGAACGTTCGAGCAAACAGTCACTGACCCTGCTCGTTCGATGCTGTTATGCGGAATAAACATTATTCCACGCGCGACACGTTTAACGATGATGTTGCAATATGCATACACCAAATTTGGAAACTTCGTTTATGAGTAAAATTTGTAAAATATCTTTTCATGTAGAATTATGAATTTCTATTTCATCAGCCAAATGCTGCTTAACGAAAAACGATTTTCTGAAAGATAAATCTTTGGGAAGGATTCTCTAAAATGTATGTGCACGACAGTAAGAAGTTGGTGTTTCAAAATAAATGATGGCAGTCGAAAATATAGTGAGTTTGTGCAATTATTTATCATCTTTAGCGATAATATCGTTGACAGTTGTTTAGTGCAAAACAAACGTCTTGGGCAATTTCTCGCGTTCATAACGTCGAGTTGATAGTGAATTGAGGAGCGAGAGGACGGTTGTCGGTCTGTCGGAGGAATGGGAGAAGGACGTGGAGCTGCATGCCCAAGGCAATTCGTTTCTTCCAGAGGGCGAGAGAGCATCCAGTCGAGACGTCCAGCAACGCGGATAATTAGGCGTGACACTGCACCGAGGCGAAATGGCTCGTGTCGAAGTACGCCAAATAGTCGCGCGCTTTTGCTCTCTCGCTCCCAACATAATAAGCTTCGAGGTCCCTCGTAATTTCCCCTCAATTAGCGTCCAGTGAGAAGTTACGAGTGTCCCCAAGCTCGAGTCTCTCAAGCCTCATAATAATCATTGAGCGACTCTTCCTTTTTTCACCCCGTTTTTTTTATTCCACTAAACTACTACATCCTTACAGTCCGCTCTGTAAATGATGGCACAAAAAATTCCCTCCATTCGCGGAGTCTGTTTTCGTCTTTCAATTAAACAAACGATTAATAACGATTCTCTCCACTTCTCCAAATTCCCGACTTAGATCTCTCTTTCTCCTCGTCGTCGTCTTCTTCTTCGTCTCGTCGCCAAACGACCGTTGAAAGTGTCGCGACGTGAAATTTTGCCTTAGCATAGCGAACCTCTCGAGAGTGCAACGAAACGATCAAGGCTGCTCTCATATTCTCGCGACTACGTTATTTTTGTACCGTACAAATTGAAAACACGTGATAACTGCGCCGCCCAGAGTCTCTCCTCGTTCCGGTAAATGTCGATGTATGCATTTTGCTCCAAAGCGAGCCCAATTTTTTTATTTTCTCACTGTAATAGCTGTGCAAATCACGACCCTATAGACACTGATATTATAAATATATCAAACTACATTTTCCGATTCCAAACTGTGGCCAATACATGACTTTGAAAAACAAATACATGTCGTCGCTCAAAATACTTGAGTGTATTTATTAATTGTCTATTACCATGTTGCTCGTTCAATTAATTTGGTGAAACGTTCAGTCGACACCATATAACTATGTTGAGAAAAGTAAATCATTTCTCGATCCCTAAGGGAGCCCAGACTAAACATTTTCGTTAACGTCGTGGGCTAAAAGAAATGGGGGGAAAGTGATACAAAAAAAATGATAAAAATAGGGAGAATAATGAGCTTGAGGAAATAGGCACAGCCGTTCGAAAACCGACGGGTCTGGGAGCCTGGAGTGCTAATTGAGTCATATTCGTTCGTTTAATTCTCCCCTTGTTTCTTTTTATTGTTGAATGTTTTACTTGGTTGCGAATAAATTTCGTACTTCTCGGAGTTTGGCGATAGTAAAAATTACGTCAGGATAATGTATGTAGAAGGGGAAGCGATTGTTCCTGGATACCGAGAAGGTGTTCTGGTGTTAAATAAATTACAAGTAGCTGGAGGCCTCGCGTGGCCAGAGATTGTCAAGAAAACGACGTGACAGTGCCGCTCTCCCTGCGACGATCCGAGCGTCCCCTCAATCCGTTTAGATATTCTCATTCCCTTGGGTATCTACATCTCATGACACGCAGCGAGTAGAATCCTTGGCATGTTCGAAGGACGCTATTGCGACAAGATATCCCAACTAATTCAAATTGTCTGACTATTAAGATAGAGCCCAAGGCACGAGACGAACTAAGATTATCTCGGGGTTCTGTCATATCCTTGTCTTTCCCAATTAGACGAAGCAATGATTCTATGAATAAATTATAATCTCATGTGTATCGAAACGTATAGTTTTTTTTTCTTTATATCAAATGAAAGAGGCAAGGGTGCCAATTAAACGATACGCGATCCTGACGAACGGACTATAAACATTGTCGTAGCATTCCAAACTTTTAATTGACCAACTATTTTAAAAAATGAGTAAGCAATTGGCAATTTTTTTGCAACAGTTTTTGCAAACTCATTCAGGATGGAACTTCTGTCGAAAATCTGCTCTTGATCTGTCATCGGAAGACGAAATGGAGATATGCATTTTTTACTTGTGAAAATAATCAACTCCCATCGTTCTTGTTGCGGCTTCTCTGTCTCGCTTCCACTGATGCTACCTAAATTAAAAAAAAAAAAAATTTCCCTCGTTTTCCAATATTTTGTCTCTCTCCTTTTGTCTTTCTTCTCTCGTCTTTGGCTCTTATTATGTCACACACTCGGGGTCGGCCTCTCTCTCCCTCTCTTTCTCTTGCACTCTCACTTGTTCGTTCATTTCCGTCTCGTACTTGTTCACTTTTTTTGCTCGATTTTTCTTTGACTTGGAAACTTGTCTCATTGTTGTTATTTTCTTATTTGTCTTGCACTGGTTCCCATTGCTTACTTTGGCTCTGTGTCTTTTTTCAACGAAGCTAAAAGTGAGAAGTGGCATATAGTCGAGGCAGGAAAGCTCGCGTGGCTTGTGCTCATGACGGACGCGTTGTTGCACTTTGTGTCATCGAGCCTGTTCTTCAGTCCTCGCCTTGCTCGTTGGTTCCTCTATTACTACTCTCGCGCTCCCTCGCTTATTTCTCATCCTTTTATTCTTCATCCCTCATCGTCGGTGTCTGGATTCTATCGCACCATCGTCTGGCTGGCGCCTCTTCGAGATTCTCTCCCTGCTTCCCTCTTTTCTGCTTCTTCATACCTCTGGCTCCTTACATCGTACTCGTACGTACGTACTACGATCGTTGGCACCGTTGACGTTCACGGGTGTGGGAACGTACACGCATTCGTCGAATAATTGCCATGCACTTGGTGCATACAACGGCGCAAGATGCCACCGGGCATTGTCTCCATTTTCTCTTTCCTTTTCTAGCCACTTACTCTTCCCGCAGGCAACGTTACATTATAGCAAAGCCGCAATTCTTCCGCTGGTAAGATTGAGACAATACCAGTCGGTCGGGCAAAAAAAGTTAACGGACTCGTTCGATGTTAAACTTTCTAAAAAAAAATCCATATTCAAAAACACAAAAGACTACGTTTTTTTCAGAGTCCATGAGCTATTTTTTTCCCCTACAATTGCAGCTTCTTCGATAATAAAAAGTCGCAGGTTACGAAAAAATCTCAACGGAGATAGTATTGAAGATGCAAAAGTTCAAACGTGGGTTCATAGTCAATAGTTCCCATAAAATGCAAACCACAAATGTCACGGCCATTTTACAATGACACGAGACATGTTATTCCTTTCTCTTTGTGAATGATGTATCGTGAGATTTTATTGAAGCAATTTTTCGTACGAGCTAAATATGTGGCATGTTCACACATCGGCCCCAAATCATCGGAACGACTTGGACGTTGCCAACATTCGAAATTGAACATTTTTTTTTTTTTTCTTATCAAAAGGTTTCAAGAATTATGGACGCAAATGTTCCCGAGAAACTTGTTTGAAGATTCATAAAAAAAAAAAAAATATGTTCATATATTTATCGTGTTTGAAAATATAAACACGTTCGTGTAATTTTTCGTAAGCATTGAAAATCTGGTTATTGACACCTTTAAAAAATCGTGGCAGAACGTGAATACTGTGGGCTGGACCTGACGAATTCAACGTGTTCGTCGAGGGATAGATCGTCCATGCTTTAAAGTGCACTCTGCGAGTGTATTTCCGGCGATGGTTATTTATAAAGCCAAGGAGAAGCTGGCAACGGGGGAGTGAGACGAATGAATAAGTTTCTCCGTGTGTGCGTGTCTGTGTAAATGTACCCTGAGGCTAGGAGAGGCACGCAACGTTTTGGAACGGGTCAGAGGACACACCCCGAACTATCCACGAAATGTGATGCTGGGTCGAGAATTACATGCTCATGGTGACTCTGATTCGTTAATTTTCTATTAACGAACGCGAACAAATGCGATAAAAAAATCAAATGAATGTGATTGTAATTTTCCAATTTTTTAAATCAATACGCTGTAGAAAATCGACGTGCGAATGAGAAAGGTCGTTTTTTTCAAGTCAAAGATGACCAAGGTGTAACGGAAATTTCATTAAACAGTAAAAAATAATTAACCTTTGTAGTAATTTCGACGAAATTTCCAAAAGAATTTCAACTTGACAGTAAAAAATGTACGACCAAGTAGGAAGTATAAAATAAAATAGAAAAGGACGTATACAGGGTAATTCCAAGTGAGTTCTGGAAGGTGAAGATTTATTGACACCATTAAACACGATGTCACGTGAGCCCCATGAAAACGGTAATTCTAACAAGCCTAAGACTTGAAGCAAAAGTTTCAATCGCTCGAGGTGAGGTTTACCTATTAATGGCTCTGCATCTCGTCAGAGAAATCACTCGAGTCCACTCGCAATTAAATCTTACGAGCTTCACTCGAGAATTAAGTATTGTCCTTGCTAAAAATGGAACGTCTACCTTATGGGGATTAGGCAGAGATTTGTGTTTTGTTTTTCTCTCTACTTCATCGAGACTCTGCCATCATTTACCTACCAAATCTTCTGGTACGCGGAGCACAGCAATTTTCGCACATGGTGCGTGTACTGGCTCCGTGCCAAAATTAGTTTTGCGACGTTGCCAGACACTGTGTGAAGGAATATTCGATGCAAGTTGATGCATTTTCGTTGTTCCATCAACAAGGAAATTCTTTAATTACATTACAACAATTATGAATATCTCGTTCTCGTAACATTTAATGTACGAGAGAGAGTCGGGAAACGCCGGATAATGCCAGGGAGCCAATTTTTTAAACTGATTTATTTTGATAACGTAGAAAATTACGTGGAAGAAGTTGGCTGTCTTGAAAATTCTTGAAAGTGCATTCCATATCTCAAGTATTGGGATCACGGATGAATTTCCATATTTTTTTTTCACGATAATCGAGCATCTTGAATGAATAAAACCAAAATGACTTTGAGGGCCTGATTTCTAGTACTTTATGCGGAAGATTTCGATTCACTTAGGTGCGTGAACTCAGGTGCACCAAGCAATTCGATAAGTTGCACCCTCCTCCGCCCCTTAATATGAAAAATTCTTGCCGAGGGCATCGAGTTGCTTGATTAATCTCGCAGTAATTAGTTACCGCTGCAACCGCAAGTTACAGATATTATTATGCTAATTACGTCCTCGACGTTGAGTAATCGGTTGCACGTGTACGAACGGCGCGCGGCACGCAACCCACATATCTTCGAAATGTATTACGGTCTTGCTGATGCTACTCTTCGTCCTCGCGCGTACACACATACCACATATCGCATTGCTCGTTCCCGTTCACTCGTTTTCTTCGCTTCCCCAATCTCTTGTTAATTAAGTTCACGAACCACTGACGAGTCGGCAATCGTGAATAATTAAAAAGATGAAGCTCAATTAAACGAAAAAAATACTTTGCTGCTAATTTTGTTGCCGAATAAACTTTGGCGCCGGGTTGTCATCGAATCGCGTATAATTTGATAAAATGTAATGGAATTTTATCCGCCGTTTTCGGGGCATTTGTAGTGAAAAAAAATTGCAACTGTATTTGAAATTTGCAACGCGAAATATTCAAAGTCGTTTAAAAAAATCATTCCGTTTTTTTTACGAAGACATTGTGTAAAAATAGATGCCGAGACATTAACTCGATCCCAATCGTGCGGCATTGGATTAAAATGATATAAATATAAATATTAATGATTAAGGTCGTGAATTTAATAGGGGAAATGTCTCTAGCAAATGTCCACAGCACCGAATCTACAGATATGTAAAATGTAAAGCTCACTGATTATAATACCCTGCGATACTGTTTAATCACTACTCGTTTTTCTTGCAGTGGAAAGAGCAGGGAATATACGCGTGGAAGATAAAAAATAAAAGGAAAAAAGCGTGTTACGCAGAGGTAGGAGAATGGGAAGCTGTCCTGGAAGCAATGGGTGATGGCGGCTTGTTTAAGGCCCCACAGGCCGCAAAAATGATTCTTCCGTGCAACCGCAGGTACGATCTCTGGGTCCCTCCTTCCTCCGCTATATCACATCGGCCCTGCGTTGGTATTTGCGCGTCTGTCTCTTTCACTTCTTACCCAAGTTGCCGTAGTATTTACGATTGGGTTGTGCGGAGGTTGCGGCATCGTGCTGGACTTTTGTTGGGCCTTGTGCCACCGGAGTAAAACGCGTCAGAGACAAGGTTGCTGCTCGATGCAAGTTGCAAACGATCCCATCGATCCAGTGCAATAATAAAGAAAGAAAATAACTCGATAAGAAGCTGGACCATATGTCGTTAGGTTTGGGCTGCTCCGCGAGGATAGCCACCGAAGAAATACGGAATAAGAAAGAGAGAGAAAGAGAGAGCGAGAAAGAAAATGATCACGGACAATCCACTTGGGGAATCGGCAAGTTGCTCTGTTTGTGCTTCTCTCGGACGAAATTCTCTCAGATGGTATAACAAAACCGCGAGATCGAATTCCACGGATCTCCGTGGGTGCGCTTTATACCCTCATGCAAGACTTGCCGCGACTCTCTTTCTCTCTTTCCTTTTTTCTCTTCCTCTCCGTGATGCCGATATGGACGAACAAATATCAACCGCAAATACGCTATCCTCATTTTTTCGCGATGGCTCTCGAGGGGATCGGTTCTGATCTCGGGTGAACGATCTTGCCTTGCACGACGAGACTCTTTTGCTTTTGACTCTGGGCTCCTCTGTCGATCTTAAGATCCCTATNAATAAAACGACAACAATAACGTTCGAGATATATCGTTACTACCAACTTTTTATAAGGGGATATATGTATGTATACCTTATGTACATATCCATCGAAAGCCGTTGTGAACCCGTAATTGACTTTTAATCAGTTTGAAAATACGAATCAGACTTTCTGCCTATAACGGATGCAAGTCTGCCCCAGGAGATTTTTTTGAAGCGGCAAGGCTTATTCTCACCAGGGGCCTCCATCGAGTGGAAATTAAGTAATAAAGGATAGACCCTGAAGGATCGACCCGACCGATCGATCGATTATATTAACGAGAATCCATTGTGGCCAGAATCCTTCCTCCTCCTCTTTATAAGCTTTCTTCTCGATACTTTGATCGCTATAAAATCAAAGGACACCAGAGATCACAGGCTGACGACAGAACGACCTGTTTTGTGTTGCCAAAAGTGCATTGTTTCACAGTTATATTCCTTTTTCCTCTCTGTTCTTACAATCAACGTGAGTTCATGCGAGTGCACACCTCCTACAAGTGCAGCACGGGTCAATCTGACCCAAGGCGTTTTCCAATTCGTTGTATTCATGTGCATCCGCATTTTTTTTTGTAGAGACGTTTTTTTATAGCAAATTCTTTATGGCTCTAAATTTATTTTTTCGCGAAATCGAAAATTAAATGCCGAACGACCAGTGACAGAGAATCGTTGGGGTCAAAATGACCCAGTACGCACTCGAAGGGTTGAAGCGATTCAATCATTTCATGTTTCGCGAATAGGTGAAATAGACTTTTTTCTCGTAATTTACATTTTTTTCTGACCTTGGGGTTTCATTTCTCATAAAAGATCAAACTTGAGGCTCTTCTGATTGCGGCTCAGTGAACTAATAACAGCAAAGAATTGTTGTGCGGTTACAGGAGTGGGGGGTACGTGGAGGAAGAAGAAATGCGTGAAAGACAGGTCCAGAAAGGTGATTTCAAACGGATTTCTCGTCCCGACCCCAAAGGGCCAAAACCTGTTTTTCAGAGGGAACGAGCAGCCAACGGTTGCATCGGCAGCAAGAACGTTCATCGATCATCCATTGAAATGTAACTCTTGGCATTTTGTAATTAACGAGCCTGCTCCGTTCGGAGGCTCCGTCTCGTGCATTGCATAAAGCTCCGAAAGGCTCATGTCTATCCTTTCGATGGAATATTATCCTGTGCATTTTAAAACAAAGTAACGATCGAATTGACGATAAAATACCAGCAGGGGATGAAAAAAATAGGAAATTTGCATTCGAAAATTAGTTCGTCTTCAGTAAAAATAATGCGTTAAGAATAAAACGTCGATTGCGTTAGCCCCGAGGGCTCGTGATTGGATGAAGGATTGTCAATTTTTAGCATTTCGCAGTTGATTTTAAACCATGCAAAAAAAATTGACGCAAACGTGTAAAAACAAAGTTATTAAAATGTAAATCCTCCCGTAATATACATGAACGAGAATCGTAAATATATCCACTCAACAAAAGAAGCTTCGAGGTTGGGGTGAATCGAAAGGCTATCGGAAAAGTCGAGGGGATTACAGAAAAATCGAGTACCTGTACACAGCCTACCGAAAGCTATAGTACTCGATTCGTCGACGATGCGTGACACGAGTGTTTCGGTATATAAAGCCACCTTCTCTCGCTTTTTTTTTTCGTTGTTCCAATTCCGAATGAGTAGCCGTTTCTCGTCAGCAAACATGTCACGGATGGTTTGCCCATTAATGTGGCATTTCTATTGAGCTGAAAAACGCGTTCACCAAACTCATAATGCGCACGAAAGAAATTTTCTGAACAACGAATTTATTACAAAAAATCATCATAAATGCGTTTGCAGATTTCTGTTGTTAATATTTGGAACTTTTGGAAATTCTTCATGTAGCATTTTCAGGATTAATATGGTTTCGCTTGGTTCGGAACTGATTTTGTATCAAGCTTCAAATAATCGGACCAAATAATTCGTGTCATTTAACCCTTCGAGTGCATACTGGGTCGTTTTGACCCCAACAATTTTCTGTCACCGATTGTTCGGCATTTTTCGCTAAAAAATGATAATTCGACACAAAAAATGTCTCTGCAAAAAAACAAAAAAAAACGCACATTCTCCGGGTTACGACGGTTTCAACAACGCTGTGGGTCAGATCGACCCAATATGCACTTATAAGTTGTTGTGTGCACTCGAAGGGAATATGGTCACTCGTGAAACTATTTTTTCGCCATATCCTTTGCAAAACATCTGCAAGATGTTCAATAAATTCAACAGCAATTCTGGACGATTTTCCGCTAAAGAGCGTCACAAATTTATAGCAAAAACATAAAAACGATTTTTGCAGTAAGATTTATTTATCTGTATCACTCCACGGAGCAGTAAAATGCATTGGAGCATAATGATTCGCGATTAAATCTTAATGATGAAGTACAATGTATCTTTTTTTTTTGCTGTGACATTGTCGTGAGTTGAGTCTTTTTAAGGAACAAATAGGATGCCACTTATATACGATGTTCGAACGACGAAAAGGGAGTTCTTAAGAAACGACGAAAGAGTGATCTTGATCGGCATTGTCAGAGGTACAGTAGAGGAGAAAACCTCGAGAAGCTCTTCGCTTTTTTCAGTCACGGTGGATCCCTTTTTATTTTCAAGTACTGAGAGTGCTCACGCGCCTCCACTGAGACATGGGGCCAGTGGAAAGGGCACTCTTTCTTTATTCCTCGTCTCTTTATTTTCCCGAGTCCCCTCTCACCTCTGCGGTGCTTGTAAAAGAGCCACCCTCACGGCCATGACCGTGCGCAAGGCGGTCAGAGTTCTTTACTGTAAAATCGGCTTTGAGAATTTAATCGTTCGGCTTGTCTAGCTGTTTCGTGGTCGATTGCTGGGGGAGGATCCGAGCTACCCTGTCCAAATATCGGTCAATCCTCAAGAGCCTCCAGCTCGTTGTACAATGACCGAAAAGCTTACAACTTCTCGAGAACCTTCTGCTCTACTCGACCTCGATCTTTTTTTTTTTTTTTTTCAAACATGACAAACGCAACTCACGAGAAATATGCTGAAGTCGTGAACTCAATTGCAGTAACACAACCAGCAATAATCAGTTATTCATGATTACTGATTGTGGACGATTTAACAACAACAACAAAAAAAGCTAAAAAACAAGAAAAAATCCATTTTCCCTGCTAAAGTAAAGGGTATCGCTGCGTCAATTTTTTCTAATGTCAAAAACCCAGAGCATCACGGAGAATTGGTTGTGATTGGTAAGTTACGAATCCGCGAATCGATTGACTGGTAACAAGGATGTTCCTGACGCAGCGAACCTTTTTCTTACAATGTGAGCATGCGAACGATCGAAAGGAATCGAAGAAAATGGAGAACGAAAGTGACGACCTGCGTGACCGTTATGTTGTAGATCAATGTGTTTTGAATATTTCATTCAATATTCATCATTTTTTAAGGAGACAGACAGTAAAAAAAAAAACGAATTTAGAGTTTGGGATTTTTCCGAGAATTTCATTGACTTAGCAGATTATTGTTCAATAGATTTTTTAATCAATGAAGTAAAAGGAGGGTTCAGCAGGTTCCCGATAATTCCAAACCACGAAAGATCATTTCCGAAAGAGCACAGCCCACTTGGGGTTAAAAAGTGACAATGAATCAGTGGGCAAGTTTTATTGTCGTAGACTGAAATAGACACGCAGAAAACCCGGTGTTTGCTTTATTACAGTGCATTAAATCGTAAGGTTACTAATAAAGCCCCTTGACGTGGTACACGTAAGTCCCCGCACAACGAGGGCCTTCGGTAAACATGTATATCGAAATCACGGTCTCTTCTCCCTTGTCCGTAGGGGTTGAAACGAATAATGAGCCTTTCTCCCTTGCACGCCGATTCGTAGTTCGATGCTGGTGGGTAATCGATTAATATCAATAGAATTATGATGTGTGCGGTGTGTATCGACAGAAAGAAGGTTTTGGAAAGAGATTAGGGCTCGATACAGTCGTACGCGATAGTCTTATGAAATGTTTGATAGTTCATGTTTTTCCGAAGATTCATAAAATAGTTTCATCCTGAAAAAAGAAGAATGATAATTGTGAAATATTGGAAATCCATAACGATAAATAAAATAAATTCAAAGTTGAATTTTTAAATTTTCACTTTATTTACGACTCTCGATCTTTTCGTAGAATAAAATTCTTCAACTTTTCGTAATATATTTCATTTTCAGTTTATATGAGTTCGATTTATGAATTGGAGGTGGAATATTCCACACCAGCATGCACCCTTTTTCCATCAGATCAACCCCAAAAGTCCTCGAATTTGAGCGTCTCCTCATCGTCGTTGCTCGTGGGGTTTTATATATTCTGTTTGTTCGTGAACACAATAAACCGCACGAGGTCGTGCCAATAGCTCAGACCTGAGAATATTGATGAGCGATCGGCGGTGGGTTTTCATTGTTGTCATCGGGTATCGAAAATGACGTTGGGGCTGGTGCGACGAAGGGGTAAAAAATAGAAGAATAAATGTAGGCAGGTTAGGTGTACCGTTTTGTGTACAATATCCCTCTTGTTTCTCCGATCTATAGATCATTCACTATATTTTGACTCTGATCGATGAATTCATTATTTATAATGGAGGATTTATGAAGCCGAATGTAGTACTATTTTCATTAAACGATAGTTCTACTTCCTTTGGGCCATTTCTCTTTTTTTTTCAACTCTTGACTCGTGACCCGAGCGATTTTTCATCGAAGAGAGCGTTGCCGGAGCATTCTGCCTCCGGATCCTGCGTAGACATCAAGATGGGGTTGATCCAAGGGCGCGCAGACTCGTGGTACGTTTTTTTCGAGTGCCGAGTGTAAAGGGAGACAAATGAAAAGAAACGTGGGCCATATATAGACGAGACAAAAGGGGCCGAATTGATATTGAGCGACTGCGCTAGTGAGAAAGAGAAAAAGAAGAAAAGCTGTATTGAAGGTGAAAGGAAAAAGAATGAAACGCAGACATGGAGGGAAAGAGAGGGAAATTTATGCGCTCGCCAGCGGAAACTAGTATTATATTAGGCATATACGCACCATATACGCCTTCGTTTTCCATCTGTTTCTATTATCGTCGATTATTAATGTAATATGAATATGTAACGTTGGGCCTCACGCTTTTCATGAACAACCTTGTATTCTCCATATTGAATGTATACGTTTATTAATGGGATTTGAGCATGCGGAGGCTTCGGAAAGTGAATGAGTTAAACGCTGAAACCATCATGAAATTTAAAGAGAAAATAATGAAGTGTAATCTTCTCGAAAAAATGATCCGAAAGTGAAACGCCCTGATGTGCGTTACTTTCCATTGAATCATTAAAAAAAAAAGTTAAAGAAAGAAAACACGAGGACGTTCGCCAATTTTTACAATCCATAAAATAAATTTCAATTTGGTAATTAATTTTTTATTCTTCCCATAAAATTCAACGAAATGTCTAAAGGATTTTTGAGGAAATAAACCTAGGCAAGCATCTCATAAAAAACAATAAGGATCAAATTCATTGGAATGTTCTAACGGACTCGCAGCACCTCACTTTTTTCCTCGTCACACTTTGTGTGTATCACGTATCATCGGTTTATCGCTAATCGCCGATGCACACGCAAGCCGATCACGAGGGCTGCTCGATCGATCCAACGATAAATCCATCAAACTCATTGCTCGTGCTGGGGGAGTCGCTTGACACGACATCAGGACTGTCTACCGGAGAACGCCCCACAACAACTGGTTACTCGATGGCAGCACCGACTAGATATATATTTTATTTAAAGTGCTGCGAAAGTCATACCCAAGGTTTTCAGGGTGAATAGTCCGTGCAGAAAAAACGTGAGTTTCCCTTTTATTTGAGATTTTGTGAACTGCAGATCGGAAAGAAAAAAGGAGGCAGAATCATTGCCTCAAAACTCTCGGATCTGCTTGTTGCGTAAAATTTTAATTCGACGTTTCTAAACGACTAGTTGTGTCTGAATTTTGACTGGGCTTGTACGATCCCAACGATTTCCCAAGCATTTTCACTGGAAGCAATTCACCCGGAGGCCTGCAGCCGTCCACCAGTCTGTTCGGGTTTTACTACGAGAACTCCACCGCAAACACAGACAGTAGTATGTGTTCGCGCCATGACACAGACGGCGGAACGGCCCATCGAGACTGCTAAGTGGTCTTAATAAATACTTCATTAACGTAATTAAAGGTGGAAAAGGTATGTATGCTAGATGTTCCTGTGGATATTGCGCTTCCTACTCGAGGCTGATAGCACGCTTCGATTAACTAGCAACTCTACGCCGAAGGCTCGCTCGCCAGGTGCGGATTATCACATGTACTTTATTCCGTTTTCTATCACGTGCTAGTTGCGCTTTTCTCTCCACGATATTTCGCTATACGGTAGCGAAACTCGAATTGTGATTATTCCATATCGCTTTCATATATCTTATTGCAGGGGTTGTTGGGCAAGACTTTCGACATGAATAAGTATTCATTTTTCGAATAACGGATATTTGCATTATTCCTTCTTCCCGATTATTTAAATATTCAGAAATTCGATCAAGTGACAATTTAATTGACGAGCCGATGCAAAAATTCACGATTTTTAACCTTTCGAGTGCATACGGGGTCGTATTGACCCCAGAAGAGAAAAATTTAGTGCCGTAAAATATGGATAATTTACCACAAAAAATGTCCCTGCAAAAAAAACCAAATGCATTTTT
Source organism: Hyposoter didymator (assembly GCA_037952995.1). Lineage (NCBI taxonomy): Eukaryota > Metazoa > Arthropoda > Insecta > Hymenoptera > Ichneumonidae > Hyposoter > Hyposoter didymator. The sequence goes on along the minus strand of JBAJMU010000001.1, from coordinate 24,072,361 downwards.
ACCGGAATACAACGATTTGAAAAACGTCGTGGGTCAGATTGACCCAATACTTGGGGGGTGTGCACTCGAAGGGTTAAACTGAAGCATAACATTTAAAAGAAATGTGTCCAATTTTATAGTTTTTATCGTTTTTATCCCAAGAATCTTGACATCGCTCTTTCAAAATTCCCGGTCAGGCCATCAATCTTCAATATTTTGATAGATTGAACGAAACTTCAGGGCTAGCGCAGTCTACGTATGTTCATACACGAACTTTGCCATGTATAACAAACCTCCTCTCAGCGAACATATATTTCGGAGCATATCGAACGGTTGCACGTCACAGATCTCTGCTCAAACGGATACAGGGTCATTTATCTTGATGCCATCGACTGTTGCCGATCAAACACCCCCTCAGAAGAATGTATAGAGAGAGGACAGGTTGAGAATGACGCGTGAGAATACCCGTGAAATCGTTCCGGTCGGTCGTTGTACGGTTTGAGGGTGAATCAGTGTCGTTCGCCGGCTTATTCCGGAACGAGGCAGATCTTGGAAATTGACACGCGAATTGGCAGTTTAGCGCCAGAGAAAAATGCAGTCAGGTAATTTTGACTTTAGCTCAACTTTTTGTTCCAAACGCTTTTGCTGTACTTTTCCCATTCTCACAAAGTAACCCGACGATCATTGTATGCAAATAAAGTAGAGAATCGAGCAAGATGACAACGATTACCATCCAGGGATTCGCGATCACGTATCTTGACGTGAACTGTTTACGGTGCGGTAAAGAACCGCAGAAGCTAGACAAGTACTCGGAGGCGGCATGTTACGGGACAAACGTCGCTACTGCAGCAGTTGCAGTTGCAATCGTATAGTTACAAAACAGCGGTGTCGATGTCAGTGGTGAGAGAAGGAAAATATCCGGTAAGGAGACGCAATTCCAACGCGGTCCTTGCTCACCTCAACAAGAGCTCCGTTGAGCGCGCGGAGATGGAACGAGATCCGGCAGGGAATCAGAGTCAAAGAGCCAATACCGAGAGAACGAAGGGCGAAAGGAGAATGAAGAAGGAGGAAGAGTATCGGGCACGATTGTATCGCAGAAGAGTCAGATGCTCGCTTCCTCGAGCCTCCTGTCGCTTCTTTCTACCTTCGAATGTGTATATACATGCATGTATATGTATACTGCGATCTGGTAACCAGCAGCTTCGGAAACTTGCAGAAACCAGAGAGCTAAACCACTTTTTAGTACGTAACCATGCGAAGTGCATCTTTGTGCAGAAAAGGCAAAATAGAAGAGACCAGGCAGAATCTTTACTGAAATCTTGGAATGATTGGCACTCGAGGCCGGTGCTGATTTTGTAGATGCGACACAGCCTGCTGATAGAATCTCTACCACGTCCGATATCGCCTGAAAATCGTTTCATCAAATATCAGCTGCTCCTCCTCGACAAATGATTCTGCTTACCTCGAAATTCTGCCTCCTCGACAGATTGAGTATAATTTTTACCTCGTATGCTTATTATGCAAGTACGAGCTGCAATGAGCGGATAATAACTGCGATTAAATATAGTGGAGCCTTTATATAACAGAGCGCATTAGCTTGCCCTGCTACGAAAGTCGTTTCGCACTAACTGGAAAAAAGTTCCAACATCACTGCGAAGTGCTTGGACATGCACGCCTGATTGACGCTTTTTTCCCTTCTTCATTTTCTTCTTAACTGTTCTGGATTCTTGATCGAGACGGAGAGTCAATCAGATTTGGAAAAATTCAATAGTCTACACGGCATGCGTCGAGCGGTCGGTATTTAAATCTGTTTTCACAGTCAACGTTCTTCATGCGCTTAACAATTTTAAATCAACGGCCCTTCAGAATATGACAGGCACCTGAAGGTGACGTCGGGCCGCGTGCACTTACCCAAGAAGCAATAAAATTCAGTAGATAGAGTTTCGACGACGTATTTAGATCGATGGGCATTGGAATTCCGCTGGCTAATTGATGCTTTTTGGGGATTGGAAGATATACCAGCAGCCAGGTGCAAGGAGAAAAGGCACAGCCTAGTTTGTCATCTATCAACAAAAGTGGGCAAAAATTGAACAGTTTCTTTCATGCGGATCGCTTTGAATATCGATCGATAACGCATTCGAGTAAGCAAAAGGTTTGACGGTACGTTACGCGGTATTCTGGGTGGCATTTAGTTGGCTTGAGTGACGTAAGACGAGAATCGAGCAAAGAGCTTTCATCGTGTCTTGATTGATGGCAGCCCTTTCTATTATTCTCTCTAGGTTGCTTCTGCTCGTTCCATGTCGAGGAAGACTGTGGTAAGCAGCAAGATCTCATCTCGCACATTCCCTCCCTCACATTCTCCTTGAGCGTTTGAACGAGGACGAGACTCGCTGTACTTCTCGCGAGTAATCAACGACAATCCTCCAACCCCTTCTCCATCGTTTTTCGCCTCCTTAGACGATCCATCGTGAAACTCGTCGCACAAAGACACTGCAGGACGTATTGTCCTTTGAAATGGATACGAGGAGATATAAGGGACGAGAGACGATCGCGCGGTACCCGGTCCGTTTCTCTTTGAAGAATACTCTGACGGCACTCTGCATAACACAGATTTTTCTCTCCCTCTTTTTTTTTCTCGTTATGTACACATAAATTTTCACATATTTTTTTGTGCGTTCGTCTTTTTCTTATGCTCAGTCTCTTTTGAGGGAATATCCAGCCGTTTCAACGATTCCGGAGCGATTACGTAAAACATAAAAATGAAAGGACCGTCCGGTGAATGGAGAATGTTTCTGTGTATTATAACAAAAACTACGTCCCCTCATTGTACCGCGTGTTTCGCGCATTCGAACCGCTTCAGATGTCTGTGTCTGAAACTTTACAGACAACAAAACAATAAGAGAAATGGAGGATACTTTTCTTCTTTCATTTCAAATATAATATCTCAATGGTCCACCACCGCGGGACACCCCGTGCGATTAAATTTTGCTGTACCCCGAGAATATCTATATGGATTTACGTGTAAGTGGAAGGGTGTACTATGGCCGAGGGGGAGGCACACATTTACCTCGCCTCTGGGTGACACATTGCGTAAAAGCGAAGAGAATGAAGGGAGACCCGAAGGGCGATGGATTTCTGCAAATTGTGATGGAGCCATGGACTCTATTGTTGCTGGATGAATAATAATCATGCTATCTCGAACAACTGTATGCACCAATATATGTATGAAAAAATAAATACACGCGTTTGAAAAGTATCCGTAGCTTTCGGGAAACGAATACTTGTTCGAAATATTTTCATGACTGACGCGGTGAAGATTTGTCTAGGCACAAGGCACATTTTTACTTGATCCTCCAAAGGCTCGTGGTATCATGCTGGCTCGGGTCTCGTACATTTCATTATAACGTTTGACACGCACTGTTTTATTTTTTATTTTTCATTTCTAATCTAATGACACAGCAACTCGATTCAGTGGTAAATTTGTGATTCCATACATTTTTAATATTACTCACGTTTTTTATGTTTCACGAACCATATGAGTTGCACAGGCTGAATGGATCGTGAACGTATGTCAGACACGCCGTAACCATAGGGTTAAAAGCAGGGCCAACAGAACAAGCGCATGGAAGAAGAAAAATAGTGTAGAAGCTGGAGGAACGAATTAGACGTCCCGGAGCGGCGACCACTGCGTGGTTTCCGGTTACACGTCGGCCTCCCACGGACACGAGAATATAAAAGGTAGACGCCAAAAGATGGAAGCGTAAAACATTGATACACGCGGCTGAAGTTTCGGTCTTGTGCGCTTCCACGAAGGAATGCAGAAAGTGGTGTGGACAGAAAGATTGAAGAAAAGAGCCTCGAGCTCGGAAACTCAACACCCTAGTGGTGAACCCCCGGACCATGAGGCCCGAGCCTCATACACCCTTAACTTGTTCTCTTCTAGGCTATACAGGAATTAGGACCGTGCATGGTTACTCCCATCCACAAAACTTGGGATTTTGGCAACGCGTGCGGTTTCTCCTGTGAGATGACACCAAGTTTATTCTCCTTCGATGCAACTCGGTCTCGGCTTTCTTTTTTCGTATAAGTTACCATCTCGATCGCACAAATTTAGTCTCCCGCTCCTCCAAGCTGCGCTCTAATATCATTGAGGCTTAGTTTCCCGTTGATATTGTAACCCGAGTCTCTCATATTTGGGTTTTTCGATTTCGTGTGTCCAATACATTGGCTAATGTCTTGCTGGCGAGGACAAACTTTTTCGAATCAAGCAAAACGTAGCTTCGTGAATGACCTTTGACCGTAGCAGCGCTCTCATAATATTCCATGAACAACCAGAAATATAAATCGACTATCGAACTTTCCTAATTCCATTGACTTTGCTCAAAATCTTCAGGGGAACAGAAATGTAATTTCTCAAAAACGAAACGAAACGAATTTTTCAAACCGAGATTAACAAAAACTGAGTGTCTCCTTGAGGCTCACAAGAAAAGGGATTTTCATTGAATCCGTGACGATCAATCGTTATTGCCCTCGATATGGTTTCCAAGGCCTCGGCATCATAGAAAAAAGAGATAAATTAGCCGAGCGGAAAAATGGTTATAAATATTGCTGATCGCGAGGAGTGCATCAGAGACGTGGGATAGAAGAAACATTTGTGTCAAAGAAACGAATGATTGGTGCGCGCGTTAGTCGCACTTGTATCTTTATACGTTATAAAATCGTTTTCCGCTTCTGGAGATCGATCTGCATGTTATAAATACTCAAGCGATAAAACCGAATGGATAGATCAATAAAATCGATATTGACCGATAAATCTTGTTATTAATGCGGCTATACCGAAGCAAAGAAGTTAGATAAATTGTTCAACCGATCGTTTCACCGATCGCCAATGGCTGGATGATCGAGGTAGATGGCGCTTGAGATTCTCAGACGTTTAGTAACTCGACATATCCGCATATCGTGCTATATATGCGGGTCACCCGAGTCTCGACGATGTTGCAATGCACCACCAGCTGATTGTTGCGTCAAGATCGATCGGAACACTCGAGAGCAGACAACAAAACGAAGCGATTTCTTTGTACCAATTCTATTCATTTTCCACCGAGTCACCTTGCGATAAGAAATTTTCGTCTCGATGATGTCGCAGCATTATTCGTGATTCTCATTAAGTATTTCTCGATCACAGACAAAAAAAAACAGTACGGTCGCAGAAAAACGAATGGCAACAATTGGAAACATTAGTCAACACAAAAATCTACGAATTTTCAAACTCCGCGATACTGAAAACATATAGAAAAGCTCATAATCGACACGAGGCTCAAAACAGACCTTAAAGAGAGATTAATTATTCGTTTGCTTATCTCCTTACTCTCCGTTTATGGCTGTATCGAAAAGAACATGAGATTATATATAAACTGTTCGTGTTGCGTTTGATCTTTGGATAAATATACACGATGAAATATATATAGGGAATACTGTAAGGACGCAGCCGGCCGCAGGTGCACACATCGAGTGCCAGGGCTTTCTTCTTCTGGCTGCTCTCTCCTTCCCCAGTTTCTTCTTCGTCTTGTTCGATCGACGAGTCTCTGGTTTGGCTGGGGAAGCAAAAGAGCGTATACACTTTGCTACTGGCCGCAAGCGCCCAAGAACTACGTCGACGCCGAGTTTCGATCTCGCATTGTGATCGAATGATATAATACAAGGTAGAACGTCCGTGGGAACGTCGAGCAAGCGGGGCCACCTGACGCACCACCGGCGACGACGATACACGCTTTACATTTTGATGCCGATCCTTCCAAGCCTCTCACTCTTTTCTGCCTCATCTTATGTATATCCTACTTCTTCTTAGCCGGCAATGCAACTTTAGCCTTGAGGACTTACACCGTAAATACTATCTCGATATACCTGCTATTTTTTTTCTCCCATTTATTTATTCCACTTTCACACACACACACACATACACGCACTTGCAATTCAATGCATACACGTATTCATCCTAAAGTCCCATATGAATATAAATTGACGGACGTGTTGCCCGCTCGTTTCGGGAGAAACGAGAAGAAAACTGAATGAGAGATCGATTGGCTCGTGAACTTATTTCACCGAGTTACACACGCGTCCCAATCACCTCCTTTCCTTATACGCCCTCATTCTTCCTCTCTTTCTACCTGCCTCAGTTATACACGTTCATGACTCCTTAACGTCAACAGAAACGTGTATTCCTCCGAAACAAATTATACATCTTACACGCATTCGGTCTACCGTAAGTACGAATTTATTCTTTTCTTCACATCCTTGCAATAAAACACGAAATTAATGATTTTCACACGGATCCCGAACAAATTCTCACACGTTCTCCAGCCTCTTTGCACTCTCTGAAATCCTTGTTGCTAGCAGTCGATCATAACGTTTCGACCGAATTCCGACACTCGGACGGCGCATTGATCGATCACTTAAAAATACAGAAATTATTGCAGCTTTCATGTGTCTCAGAAATAAACGTGGCAGAGCCGGTCAATCGAGTCGGGCTATGACAATTTTACTCGCGCCATGCTCACGGACGTTAAATAATGCAGAATCCGTTTATTCAAGCGATAAACTCTGCTCGCTGCTGGAGTAGGAAACATAGTTTCGAAGAACGCGTGGCCTACTTAACGGAAAGACATTTTTGTTGATCGCGAATGCGGAAAGCTGCGAGAGTACACGCCAGGGAATCGGATTTTACAGGCTTGTGTTTCACGAGTGAGAAAATCAACCGGATAGCGGCTGCAGGATCAAGATATCGATCGGTTCGCGTGAGAGCTCGGTCGATCGTTTCTTGATCTATGCGCGCGAAGCTTATCGCTCAACAGACAACCTCTGTAAGGACTGCGTCACTGAAACCACTAAAATAGAAAAGAGGCATGTGAGAGTGGGGAGAAAGTGGAAGAGATTCGCGCGTGCCCCAACGTATTGATGACGACGCACGTGGCTGCTCTGACGAGTCATGAAACAATTGAAAAAATTGTTAACGGTTCGCGGTCTCGAGTTCTAAGCANGCGTGCCCTACTTAACGGAAAGACATTTTTGTTGATCGCGAATGCGGAAAGCTGCGAGAATGCACGCCAGGGAATCGGATTTTACAGGCTTGTGTTCCACGAGTGAGAAAATCAACCGGATAGCGGCTGCAGGATCAAGATATCGATCGGTTCGCGTGAGAGCTCGGTCGATCGTTTCTTGATCTATGCGCGCGAAGCTTATCGCTCAACAGACAACCTCTGTAAGGACTGCGTCACTGAAACCACTAAAATAGAAAAGAGGCATGTGAGAGTGGGGAGAAAGTGGAAGAGATTCGCGCGTGCCCCAACGTATTGATGACGACGCACGTGGCTGCTCTGACGAGTCATGAAACAATTGAAAAAATTGTTAACGGTTCGCGGTCTCGAGTTCTAAGCAACGACCGCTCCAAATGTACTCCATCTTACTAGCATTACATCCACGCGTTTGATCTCTCGCACTAGATTTATCCGCACACGTCGCGGAATTGTTCACGATTTCGATTTTTTTTTGTGCAATATTTGAGATCACGCGAACGAGAGAAATCGATAGCGACATAAATTCATTTGCCGGCTACAGGATAACGAGATACTCAAATCGTTCTTCAGCATGTTATTCGAACACACGATAGTTCTGGATTTATGTTTCCTCCATGAGCTCCACTCAGTTCTTGGCGAGTCGTTGCTGCACCATAAACGAGACTAAGAAAATATGGAAATTCGTGTGAACGAATAACGAGGAAAAGAATTTAATTTTTTAAACGTAAAACATTTTTGCACGCACAGCCAAATTATGTTGACCGCGACCGAAGGGAAAACAAACGAAAACGATAAAATGTGAACGTCGCATGAAAAGAATATTGTGTTTATTTTCAACAATTGCCTGTCACCGCTGAATCTATACATTTTCCTCGAGACATTTGGAGTAACAACCCTGTGGAGTACATTAATGAGCTGTCGCGATTTATTCGATCCAGCAGCGTAACTCTAGCACAACGTTTCGTAATCGGTCCGGCTTAAAGCAATTTTCGTCGCACAGACTGATCTGTCTCTGCTGGTTAACACACTAAGGGGTGATCACGTAACTTTTCCAAGCTGTAAAAGCTCCGAGCTTCAGACAACCATTTAAATTATTCCCGATGAACGACCCTTTAATGTCTTTTGGAATAGAAAACTGTCCACGTTTTCAACTGATTAATTTGCGACGCGAATTACGCAAGTGAATCTGCGTTCGATATTCCCCCGCGGTATGGCCCAATTGAAATTGAGAAGATATCGTTGTTACATGAAAACAGTTGCTGCCGCATCGATCGCGTGAATCTCGTAAAAGACAAAAATTCGAATTTCGATATTCATTTTCGACATATCGTTGTTCATTGCTCGATAGGAATGACGCATGTTTCATATTTAACGTTATAAAACTTTCATTGGAATGCAAAAAGGAGAGGATTCAAAGTTTGGATGTATTGATAGCGCAGGTTCTCGGATGTCTTGGCGACGTATATAGTGAGTCCGAATATCAATTACACTCCGGCATATCCCCGGGCGCGAAAATGTCATTAGAATCAATAACACGGAGAAGGCAATATCCCCTCCGTGTCCGTTTCATTTCTTGGTTGTGACCTTCGGGGCGCAAACCGAAACACCACCCACGTCTGCCTTCTTTGCTGCGAGTGTTTTTTATTTTTATATATATATATATTTTTTTCTCTCCCTCAGTCCATTATTGCTGGCTCTGCTTCTTGCGGCTGTTGGGCACACGCACAATAATAATATATTCCAACTCACAGCAGTTTCCTGCTCACGAAACTTTTCACTTTTGCTATCTCACTTGGTTCCTCTTGTGATCGCGAGCTCGCAAAGTCGAAGCATCAACGAAGCAGCCAAGAAAGGGAGAGAGGGGAGGAAAGAGCAGGGAAAAAAGGAGATATGCTGAACAGTGAAATGTACAGAGACGACGCGGGAAATTGCTTTGTGCGTGTGGGGTGTCTAGTTTCTTTCGGTTTTTTTTTCACCCTGTTCAACCCTCGACGTTTCATCCTTCGTTCCGTCCGTTCGTGGCCGGGGGTTGTTGTTTTTTTTTCTTTCTTTTCTTTTTGCCGTAGAGCATAGAATCGAGAGACTCGTACTAATTTTACGAGCTCCATCTTCATACCCCTTGACACATCCGCACGTAATTTCTATTCTCCCTCCCGTTTCCGCTCTCATTTCTGCTTCGCATCGCGCCAAAACGCACGCGGTGAAGTTGTAGACTCGAAAGATCCGAGGCTAAAGAGAGGATAAACATTGAGATCGTAGATGGCGTTGAAAAATCGTATATACGTAGAAAATATGAGTAAGAGTGTGACCGAGAGCCTCCCGAAAGGATTTGTGGCGAGAAATCCCACGCGTTTAGGGGTGCAAATTTATATGTACAAATATATAACTATATATTCATATGTACACGGTATTTCGAAGATGGGAGACTGAACGAGGCAGCCCATGCTCTCTGCCACCTTAATTCCTTGAGATAAGACGCGGCTCCCTCGTGTTACGGGACGAATAAGGAATATAAAACGGATTTTGGTCCCGGGTGTTAAAGGAGTGAATTAAAAAAAAAAGGTATATCTATACACTGCGAAGAGCTTATGCTACAACATCATCTTTCTCCAATCGTCCTTTTACGATCGATCACTGGAGGCTTTTCAAAATTTTCCTCACGAACCTCGCCGTACATTTATTGTGAATAAATAATCAAGCTTGAAAAAACAACGCAATCACCTTAGGTGCGCAATGTCATAAAGATATTTGCGGTGTAATTTCTTTTTTTGTTTTTTTTTTGTTTTTTATCGGACTCACGTCGCGTCCGGCAATTCTATCATTCCACCCACGCGATCCCTCTCGATGTGGGAGACGCGTGTGAGAAAAGGAATATGTATGCACACAGAACAAATGTCAACGGAACTGTGTGTGGCTTCTCGGCCAATGAGAATTTTAGCGCCCTTTTTATACATTGGCGAAATGTCCGTAATGCACGAACGATTTTTTTACGACCCGTGACTGATACGCATAAACGAGGATTTTTGCTCCGGAGTTTCTAAAATGTCTGCGCAGGGATACGAAAAACAGATTTAATCATTCTCCGAGTAGTATTCGCAGACGAATTATAAAAATTTCCACGTCAAACTACTCCGACAATCACAATAGAGAAATCTGAATTATGAGCCTCCGTAGATACACATGGGTTTGGGACGTCCTACCGTTTTTTTACTGTACTTGGGACTCGTTAGAAAAATCTGAAAAAATTCAGGAAAATAGTTTTCGATCTATAGAAAGAGGTCGTGCACTGCACGGAGAGAAATGCGGCGAAATTTATATCACAAATTACTATGCCCCATAGTTTTCTGGTGACAGTTTCGTCCCTCTGGGAAATTTTAGTAAAAACATAGTAATTTTTCATCTGAAATTGGGCGAAAAATGTCAAATTTCCGCTATTTCCGATAGAATTTCAATAAAAATTACTATGATTTTGCTAAAATTTTTCAGAGGGACGAAACTGTCACCAGAAAACTATGGGGCATAGCAATTTGTGATATAAATTTCCCCGCATTTCTCTCCGTGTGGGTGATGGATAAAAGTTATTTTTTATTATTGTTATTTAATGGTAAACAATACGAAAACGAGAAATTCACGCCATTGGCTAAATGGCATCGAAATTATGATTTCGATCAGTAAAAATGAATTTACTGATTATGAATGCTTGAAAAAATGATGGAGATACTATGGATGATCGATTTCCCCTTAGTGTCGAAATTGTCAAGAAAGAAAGATGCATATAGTACGTCAAATTGTGGAGCTTCTTGAAGTATTCCTCCTCCTCGCCTCCTCCTCCTCGCGCGCAGTCCGTTTGAATAAAAGCAACGATAAGCACATCCCCACAGTTTTGTGTATCAACTGTATGTGTATATGTTCATATCTCAAGCTCTGTTTCGGAGCGCGGCAGCAGCAACAGCAGCAACGCGAATTGTTTCCGCTTCTTAAACCCCCGACAAATTTATTATAATAACTACCCTCTTGGCCATCGCTCGGTTGCTCGAGCTCTTCGCGTTTCAGGTCGCTTCTTCTTGCTCCCCTCCACACTCGACGACATCGCAACTCTCACGCTGCCTCCGAAGAACACGAAAGCAAAGACGAAGGAGATGAGGAGGGCGCGAGTAGAGGAAAAAGAATGAGAAAGTGGAAAAAGAGGAAAGGATGCTTTTCCGAGGCTAAAAATGGGAGGGAAACTAAGAGGGAGGGACACGGAGGGATGCTGGATGCTCTTGCTAGCGGAGAAAAGAGGGTTCGGCTCGACGTGGTATTTACGACGTCATTTCCTAGCTGACTGTCAATAATTTCCCTTGGGAATAAGCGTGAGCACGGTTACGCGGACCAGCACTCTGTAAGACATGCGCGCGCATCCTCTCGTTATCGCGCTTTGTTTTCCATTTATTTCTCTTCCTTTATCACTTTATTTCAACCTTCTATCAACCACCGATTTTTCTCGTGTCTAACCGTCGAGTGAGCCTCGTATTCTGTCAAGACTTTTATGCATCTAGTCCAAGGATTTTCTTATTCCCGCTTCGAGAACGAGGATCCTCGTTTCTCGGTAGTTTTCTCGTTATTATTCCGGAAATGCGATATTGGTAACGTCACTACTATCAATGAAAACTAATGCCCTCCTTCTTTTTCTCCCCGTGGCTCTTCTGGTCAATAAAATCTGAATGTACAAGTATACGATTGGCATTTTGACGTTACTTGGATAAAACTTTGTCTCCTTGAAATCCATTCGAGGTGATTTAGTCTGTGTCACTGCGATTGATTCCCCAAATCGATGAAATGCTTAACCAGCCTTTCGAGAAGTGTGTCGAGCGTGAGGAATTTTTCTGAATTTTCTACGAGCCAAAATAATAACGACAACGTTAACGAATTTTGAAATTTTCATACAGGGTAATGGTCTTTTTTTTTAGTTCAAAAAACACGGGTTTTTGTTTATGAAAAAATAGCCGATTTTCTGCTCCGTGAGAAAATGCTCGAAGCAAGGCGCGAAGCATTGAAGTCTTAATGAAGCATCCCCTTTAAATAATTTGTAATCAGGATTCTCGGTGGGTCGTTTTACCCTCTGTCTTTGTTCTTGTTCATGGCCTTGGGATCAGCGCAGCGAAAAGGCTGTAAAGGAATCCGACGATTATCCAACCCCGAGAAGCTCGAATAAGGGGAAGTTGCTTCCGCCGGTAGTTTCAAAGTTATCCACACTTTCGTCACAAGCCTGAATGTCGTTTCCTTGATTCTTCATCATCCGTCCATCCTCTTGCCCCATGGCGTCGCGTCTCCGTGACCTACAATCTCTTTAATTTCTATCCTCGCACAAGCCCAACTACATTTCCTACCACAAGCTCGTTTTCGCATTCCGTTTCATCTGCTTTAACTCATTAAAGCCAATCAATTATACAGCTCGAGTTCTCGTCCTTTCTCAACTGTCATCGCTATGCCCCGCACTCAACTCTGTCTCCCAGAGATTCACTTGCATCTCTTCCTGCTTGACTACTACCGGCCCCATTAGCTTCGTATCAATAACCTCGTGTCACTTGACCCTTTATCCATTACATTGCGCAATATAGTGTGCTCGATGGCGCGTATTTAACGGATTAAAAGTTAAAAGACGTCGACAAACGTATTAGCACCTGTCGTTTAAATCCCTTCGCATCATCTCGATCTCCTTCGAGAGGTTTTCTATTTTTCTGCTGGATTCTGAGCTCCTGGGACTCATCCATACCTGTAACAAACAAAAAATCTGCTGTAGATTATGCCATCATTGGCTTTTCAATATTTTTATTTTCATACGAACTGTTTTGTAAAAAAAATTAACGATTCGATAACGCTGATAAGAATTAATGAGCGGATAAAATGAAATTTTTCTCGAAAGTTAGGACACTGCGGTAATAGAAAAACTAAAATAATTAAAATATTGACTAAGTGTGAATAGTTGTGTGACGTGAGTTTCGAAAATGTGTAAAAAACGAGTCGTTTTTCCAGGGTGTTTGGATGTAATCGAGTCGGTGGTACAGAGGTCATTCGTTTTCTCTCGAAAGTCTAAAACTTGGAAAGCCATAATGTCGTTGGCGATAAGGGTACCATGGCGAGCGGCGTTAATCTTGACGGGACGACGAGGACTTTGGCCTCACTTTCTATCGTTCGTCTCTTCGACGTCGCCATAGTCGTAGTATGTTAGTCGGCAGTTAAAACTTATCTCAACGAATCTAGAGTTATTCATCAGGGCGTGACGAGTGGGTGGAGAACCGAGACTTCGACCTCTAGGACCTCGATTTCTCCTCTCGCCTCCTACTCTAATCGCCATATTTTGTTTTTTTTATTTATTTTATTTTCCATTTGTATTCGGTAATGCCATCAATTTGCACAACCGAAAAGTATGAATAAATGTGCTTCTGAGATCATGTTACGTGAATCATCGAGCCTCAGTATTGAAAAATTATTCTCACGTAATCGACACAGTAATCTGCTGGCCGGAGAGAAGTGATCGTCCAGCCAAAGGGCAGTCATCAAGTTGAATTTCTTTTCTTTCTGTAAATATTACTTTCGATGGGTCTGGAATGGGTTAATCCTTTCTGAGTCTCCGGCAATAGCTTATCCACGAAACTTCACTTGCACATAACGGAACGGAATGTAAAAAGAAGCCAAAAGATCGACGACGATGTAAATTATTGGCATTCCATTACGAGAGTATTTATAATAATAATCGTGAGGTCTTTTTGCAATGGAGCGATAGTAGAAAAATGTGATGAGAAATGATTCTGCACGGGGTATACAAACGCAATATTAATTGAATTTCCAGGAGACTGGGAACATCGTAGAGATGAGTACGAGTAGTCTACGAACTCGGTTTCTGCAATGCACCGCGCGCGCGGAGAGGCAAAAAAGGGGAGACATGGACCTGATAAAAATTCGTCGAGCGTGCGAGTGGAATAGGAGCCTCCATTTTCTCTCACTCTCCCTGCTTCGTTCTCCACTTCCTCTTTCAACCTTCTCATTCCTTCACCTGTACGTTCTTTCATGGGGTTGGCTGACTGGCGAAAAAGCTTTTTCGGTGGAAAAAGGATTCCACTGAGGAGAAGAGACCGCGCAGGCACGTTTCCTCCGTTGGGGAGTGGTACTATATGTGCGAGGGTGTTGGAGACAGGGATAAAACCAACTTCCTACTACGGAGATACGAGATAGGACCTTTCGCGAATCGAAATGGGGCGAGGCATATAGTATATTTTACCGTCTTTTATCGCGCTATCCATATACTTAAAATTCGTCTACATAAATAGAATACATAACATAGTATAAGCGCCGTTCAAGTTTCGGGTTCGTTGAAAAGTATATAACAGCAAAAATGCGCCTCCTTATTTTCCTACGACACGAAAAACCAGAAACAACAAGAATTTAGACTTTATTTTTCGTGCACACGTTTTTGTTGATAGTTGCTCGAGTTTTCACGGTTCATTATGAAATTCTAAGAATTACGAGGCTGGAAAATTTTAGTGGACAACTTAATTACCATTAGAAAGAACGACGATAGTCTAATTTCGATTAAATAATTTTGATTGCTTAAAATTTCGACGAAAACTGTAAAGCTCTGAAAATTGACAATATTACGTGTGGAGAATGGAGAGGAAAAATATTTACAAATGGCATTTTGTTCTCCGTGTTGTGATGTTAGGCAGAACCGAGGGAAAAGTGGATGAAACATGGACGCTCGACAAGCGAGTGCTCTCGCGTGCGCGAGGGTTGAATCTGCTTACCGTTAATTTCTACGATAAAGGAATTATTGATTTTTACTTAGGAGTCAGTCGAGGGTGCGGGACAGTTACCAGAGCAGATAGGGTCGCGCCATCAGTATTCGATATTTAGTGTTATATAATGTACGTAAATTAGTTGAAATATTCGATGAATCGTGATGTATCACCTTACGAAAGATCAAGAAAATCGAGAATTAAATCGCACCGAGTGTTCTTTATTATTACCAGTTTCAAATCGATATTATTTAATCAACATTTTCATACAGGTGATAGCAGCTTATGCCGCATTTGCCATGCTGAGAACTTTCAACCATCACTCGTGTCTCGTCCTCCCAATTTTGTTCGTCCATCCACGGTTTTCTTTTACTGAGCGAAGGGCATAACAGGACGAAGCGACGCCCGGGAAATCGGCTTTGCGTCTCACGCGAGTGACAACGCACAGATGAAATTCGAAGTAATAGGAAAAGTCTGACGGTGGAAAAGAAGTTCAATCTGGCCTCGTGCCCTTCTCCTTCGCCTTAGTTCATCTTCGTCCTTTCCTTTTCGCCCCTCCCTTCTCGCCGAACCAGCCAAGCTTGAAGCTTGAAAAACCTCCTTCTGAATCCTTTGATTCTGGCAACGAGGCGCTCGGCAACGAGTTTCAGCTTTGGAAAGCTCTCCCCAGCAAAATCATCCCTACATTGCCAACCTTGCATGCCCTCAGCTCCCTACAGCCTCAAATTCTAACGTTTCCAACATCCTATATCCTTTATCCCTACTCTCCTCTCTCATCTTTCCGCTTAACCCCTCCCAACTGTGTCTCCCTTAAACCTCGGGCCCGTGCCCCAAGACTCAAATCTTTCTCTGACGACTTTATTTCGGTTCATCAAGATAACTCGCGGTTTTAACTTCCGAATATGAGATTCTCCGAAACGAACGCTCGTGGAAGAGATTTCAAAACAGGAATTTCAGTTGAAACGAGAAGTTTAATGTTTCAATTGTCTATAGAAAAATATTATTTATTCAGGATTCAGCGAGCTTGGTGCTGAGAAAAACGAACAAGAAAATTCAATTTATTTCTGCCACGACTATTTAATGAAACAAAAAGCCTAATCATTTTTTTGGAGCAAACAAAATCACAAAAGCACAATTATTTACTTGCTGCTGTAGCTTTTTCTCCATGAGACAAACTCTGAAAAATAAATGAATGGTTTGTTCTGTAGAACGGACAGAATCGTAAAGAATCTCTACCCAAAATTTCTTTGAAATCCAGTTTTGATTTGTTTAATCAAGCGTCTGTCATTTTTTCAAGGATTTTGACAAATCGGTATAAACTCCTTAATCACGAGTTCCACAAGAAACAAACGCCATGTAATAACCGGAGTTTGCCCATGATTATGAAAATAGCTATGAAGACGATGTGGAAAAAATCACAAGGTCCGAGATTATGAAAAATGTTATAAATGTGAGGACTCGTCACTGAGGGATCGACTAAGTGAAGGAGGTTGGGGTAGGAAACGAGTAAAGCAATAATGAAACTTGGTGGCAGGAAGGTGTTCACTTTATATCGACGAGGGTGAGATCATTTTATTCGTTCTCTACTTTAGCAGAGTTGGTATATTTACTAGGCATATATGTTGGAGCTATGGTCTGGACGAGAAGTGTGAGAAATGGAAAAAAGGACGAAGATAAGTGAGAATAAAAGAAAATGGTAGAGTGAGATGAAAATAAATTAATATATATGTGTTTGTTCGTGTATGTGGTTGTGTGTGTGTGTGTATAGTTTGTGTGGTACTTCCATATCCTCACTTGGAAAGAACGTCTATCGATTTGGTTCTCACTCTTTTCCTCCTGCGAGGACAGATAGGTGCGCCGAGAAAAAGATAGATAGCGCAAGAGAGACGAAGAATGAGAGTATAAAGTAGCGAACAACGCGAGTGAAGCGGGTCGTGCGCATTCGCGATTCTGCCACCCGTCGAGACTCGCTGGAATAAATTTGCGATTGCCAGAGAAAGGAGAAAACCGAGAGACCGGAGGGGATGAGAGAGGAAAAGGGGCGAAGCAGAAAAGGAAGAGGAAAAAAATGGGAAAAGGATGAGAGAGGGCGGGGAAATGCGAGAAGATGGAAGAAGCGGAGAACGTGCAAGCCACGACTAGAGCAGGATAGTAAACTTGGAAAAACCGGCGTATGCTACGGCCAAGTGCATTTTCTATTTTCTTTCTTATTTCCTTATTTTCTTTATCGTTATTCAGACGGTAATGCCTTCTCAACCTTATCAGCAGCATATGTTATTTCTTGTTTCATTTTTATGTTATTTTTGCTATTATTTGTTATGCGCACGGATAATTCACACTGATTATTCGGTCGTCCGTTGCATCTGAGTTTGCAAAATCTTCAGCTGGCATTGGAAAATGAAAGAAAGTTTAGTGACAGCAATGGAATTTTACTAGATCATTACATGAAGCTTGATTGAGGAGAATCTCGTTAGACGTTTCGTTTGAATAATCGCGCTCGGTTTTGTTCAGCCAGTGTAATAACGTCGCACGATTTGCTGATTTTTCTCATGACTCTTGATATCTCCGGGTAATGATGCGTGCAACGCTTTTGCTCTCTTTCCATCGATTTACTAATCCCTCTCGTCCTGAGCTTCATCCTTTGCTCTCATACTTTCTAGCCAGCTTCCTATCCCGTTCACTACTCAAGACAATAATAATTTTGGGCAAACTATTCGCCTCCTTTATCCCTCTTCATGCTTTTCTTCGTCTCGTTTCTTCTTTTTTCTTTGCTAACTCTGTCGCATCTCACCTCACGTTATTCCGGTTGCTCGTTCATGGATCTTTCCCATTGTAACGGGCACGCAATCGTTTCTCGTTATGCCCAAATTCAATTTTACGTTAAATATTCCTGAACAGAGAGAGAGAAAGAGGGGGAAAGGAACTCTTTCATTTCTTTTGCCCTTTCTTTCTCACATTTCTCGTTTGAACGCAATTTATGATTCTGCCTTTCGAAGATCTGCCAAAACTCATCCATTTTCTATTTTTCCACTTGTGCTGGACTTGCCGTCCCTTATCTTATGTTTAAAACTCTCCCACGCACACACGGACATATTTGATGCATATATTCGCGGAGGAGGAGCCATAAGAATGAGTCGAAACCTCCCAGCGACATTTGGGTGCCTTCACGCTAGACACAGGAGTGAATACTTTCTCCTCTTGTTCTTTATAGATCGCTCTCGCTCTATCCCGCAGAGTATCTCATGCTGATAAATCCAAAGATGTAGACGATTCTAGATCGAAAAGAATCTCTAAAAACTCAGCTGCATTTTCTTTTTCCATCTATCGAATGAAATTGTAACTTGACAGCGTTGCCAGTTCGGAATAAAATGCGAAAACGATAACAGAAACGAGCGACAAAGAAATCGAGAGATGACGAGGTAAATTTTTTCCTCTTCTGATTAAATTACGTCATGGTCTGGCAGTTTTTGGTGGCCGGACTCTGAGACATATTTTCATTCGCTCAATTCTCCGTGTACCGTGGACACTTTGGATATTTACATTTTTTTAAATACCATTCGTCAAAGTACGATTGAGTTATTAATCGTTGTGATCGGTTGTATTATAGACTCAAAATTTAGCGTTTGAATATTGAAACGCTGCTTCGTGAGCTTGGTTTCGTAAGGAACGAGGCTCAAACGCAAGTTTTATTTCAAAAAAATATCGGCTCTCCTATGGTTTCTTTTTCTTGTTAATTTAATCAAAGATTATCGTTGAAGAGTTGGATTTGTACGAATTTCCCAGTTCAGAAACCCGAATAGCCTCGATTCGGAGATTGAAAGTATAGCTGGCACCGGCGATGTGCAAGAGGATTGAAAAGCTCCCTCGGAAAATGAACGAATCATTAATCGGCTCTCCTGACCTTTTTTCGATTAAGTATCTCGAGGATTTTTAACGTAAACTCTTGAGGAAATGAACTTGTGGAAACTCAGAGTTCGAGGACGTGCTACAACTAACAAGAAAGTCCAACAGGAACGTCATAGTTTGTTCTTCAAAAAAGTTGCATTTACAATATGATTCGGACATGTTAGGAATTTTATATTGTTTGTTTGGGTCGAAAACTTGTTGCCTTCTCTGACATCAGATCTTTCGTGGGAGTCCTCGTGCGATACGTCGGTATCTTGTCATCGTATAAAACAATTCTGGCAACGCGCGACTTTATTCGCGATAATTATGCACAAGAAGGAAAATCAGCAGGAAGAAAAAAGGAAGAATGGAGAATGCTCGAGAACGAGTGCGGCTGCTTCGCAGTCAGTTTGAGAAAAACGATTTGTAATTCATGGAGACATGGTAATAATTAGTGAATCAATTAGCACGATTTTTTCAGTAAAAAACTCACGTTGGACCCAGGAACTGTTGATAATGTAACTGGACTGAATATATTTCAAGGATCTCAATCAAGTGAAGAAATATATAGTTATACTCGAGGATTTTTGAAAAAGTAATATGAAAGAATTTTCTGCGACGATGCCATCGCAAGATCGAACATTTCATTGGACTTTGGCGGCGAATAAGAAAAGTCGTGTATCGCGATATATTTTTCTTTACTCGAGGTCGTATCTTTGGACGAGTGGGGTACGTGAGTTACGAAGGGGGTGGAAGTGAAAAAGCCGGGGGCGGTGGAATGGAAAAAGGAAACTAGTCGGACGAGTGGAATGAGAGAAAAGGGGTAGAGAGGAGATGAGAGGAGGAGGAGGAGGAGGAGGAGAAGGCGCGGAGAAAAGTGCAACAGAGGCGAATGAGACGATAGCTGAAGAAAACGGAACGATATGTATGCCGAGGGCGAATGCGGGCAAGGGCGGATGAGGCTCGCGCGGTGGTCGGGGGAGAAAGTGTGGATGGGCGAAGCTAGAGGTTCGAAACTTTACTGGGGAATGGGGAGGAAGAGGGAGAAGGTAGGAAAGTGCGAGAAAACGAGAAGGTCTGCCATCTTGGAATCGATGTCGATCAAGCGGAAGGAAGGAACTCCTGCGCAGCTCCGGGGGGCGTACGCCCGGTGTGTGTGCCAACACAACCACCCTCTACCCTCGATCTAACCTACCCGAATAAAGTATGCGAGCGAATTTTACTTAGGGGCGGGGGAGGGGGGTTCGCGAGTTCGGCAAACCACATATACACGTACAACACACATTCACGTTTTTCTACACACACATGAAGAAATGCCGAGATGACTGCACATATATCCACACCCCTTGGAGTGCGACGTGAGGTGTGTTCCTTCTTTCTCCTCGACTTTTACTCACGTATACTCGCAACGGAACATTTCGATTCGCAGAGACGAACCTCCTCGTATGTGGGAGTATCTCGCCATAAACTTTTTTCGTGCTTACTTTTGGGTGGGAGGATTTATGGAAAACGTGTGGAACCGAGGAAAATAAAATGGCTTCCTACGAGAAAAAGGAATGATAATAATATTTGTTACATTCGTTTAACGCAAATAAGATTGTCAATTATTCGATTTCGTTTTTCTAGAATGTGCTGGACTGGTACGATCTTTTGAGAAAATTTAATAAAGAAAAAAAATGATGGTCGATTCAATGATTGGTTTGACGATGGATTCAACTTCGTACGAAACTTTATACCGTGTAGAAAAGTAGGGAGGTTTTGTCGAGAACGTGAATACCACGATATCACAATGAATCATCGAGGACAGGAGATAAGGGGTGGCTGATTTACGAAGTATAGTATTTCGACACGCGAACCTTCATACCTTCTTTACATTCACAATTTTACAACAGTATTCAGCCAACACTGGAAGAAACGAGAAAAACATTTTTTCTGGTTGTTTCGTTAGGATATTCTCCGGCGATATTATAAATGAAAATAAAACTACAAGTTGTAATATTTCTGTAACAATCTTAAACAGTGAACAATAAAAACTGCTCCGTGCAAGCTGTTAATTCGAAGGATTGATGGAAATCCGTAGGGTTTCTTTCTCATGTAGCGACAAAGGAAATGTAGCCCTTCCGGTCTGCCAGGAAGTACGTTGACTTTTTTAGCATAGAAAAAAGTGGTGACTCGGTATTAGCACGCACGTTTAAAAAAACATGGCCTTTCGAAAGCTCCTCCAGCTTCAAAGGCCGAATGTGATGGTCGGTCCGATAACTTTATTTTTATCAATATATAGTAATGAATAAAATTTACTATCGTAAAGTCTTGCCAACCCCCTTGCCTGTCAACCTCCGATGGCCAAATGAAGTCTCGCCACGCAACTACACACACGAGACGAACGTTGAATCTCGAACGATATTTCACTGAATTTTTAAGCTCCAAATTTTCAGAGGTCAGTTCGGAGATTCTTTCGTCGGCAATAGATTTAGCGCTGTAAAGCAAACGCCGAAGAATAAATGCGAGATACGAAGGAAGATAAAAATGGAGGGGAGAGTTTGATGCAATTATGAAAAAAATGTTAGTGGGATTACGAGAATGCCAAAGTTGAAAGTCTCGTTGGAGTTGAAAGTTCTTGGAGGGGTTTGAAGTCGGTCAGTGTGCCCCCAGTGGAGATATAGCGGGCTTGAGCGAAATGTATACTACGTCGAATGGCTCTGGTGAGCAAGAGAGTTGAATGGCTCGTGACCTTGGCCTCGAGGCTGCCTCTGGCCTGGGGTTGGCAAGGTAATTAAATGCCATGGACGAGGTCGTGCCTGCTGCTATAACCAAGCGGGCGCGCGCACTTCTCACCCTCCCCCTCAAGCTTCTCCTACTCTGTCTGGCGCTGCAATGCGTGGATAGAACGAAGGGTATCAGAGCAGGGGATGAGGCTAATTGCCAATGCAAGGAGAGGCTAGAGCGGGCCCCTCTTGCCTCTCACCGACACCCTGTTATCTTCGAGTCAAGGTGCTCATTCCTCGGATCGATCAACTGCTCTCGTACCATCACCTCATTATACTCCAACCTTAAACATTTTCCAGAATCACACTTTCAAGTTGGCTCAACACTACTCACCGCTTCTTCGAGTTCAAGATAATCGTTTGATTGCTACAAGAATTTCTATTTCCTCCTCGAACGCCTAAAGTCTAAAAAAGGAAAACTTGACGTCATTCCAGGACAAAGTCGTACAAAGGATCGCGGGACATTGATTCATTCTTAAGGCGAGGTGATGATTCAGAGATCCATCAAGGAATGTCATGGTTGAATCAACTTTTACAATGGAATCACCATGAAAATGACAAATGACTAGCGGAGAGCAAGAAACCGTTGCCTCATCAGTTGGTTTATAAATAAAAGCTGAAACAATTGATCAAAGCGCCGAGAACCACTGTCGCCGAAGTATTCCCGTTACAAATTAGCATCGAAAGTTTGCCCTTGGTAGATTGGTGGTATAGAAGGTTCCTTGGTGGAGAATCTCCGTCACTTGCTCATCCTCTCTCATTCACGCAGTCGTTGTCCTACTTCGTCTCGGGGGCACGAAGAGGCATCGAGTAAAACTCACCCTCGAGTACCCTACCCTTTCTCTCGCTTTCTGGGTTATTAAAGGAAGCCGCGTTTGAGGTCAGGTCGAGGAGGATTAGGTCATATAGCGTCACGGTGGGTAGCGTCTTATAATGTCGTCCGGGGTGATGACACGAGCAGCGACGACGCCAGCGCGAGACGGTGGGGAATAATGAGCAGCGAGAAAGTTAAACGAGAGTATTTTTTTCCGATAGGAATTACGCTACTGGCCTTTTTCATTCACTAACGCTTTCTTCGCTCACACTCTGAGTTCCTTCGCAAACTCATAAAAGATTCCACGAACAAATAAAAATAGTACTTATGAATGAAAAAAAAAGAGAGGAGGAGTGAAAGAAAAAAAAGAGATCCGTGAAATGAGCTGTGGAGGAGGTTGGAAGGGTGAAGGAAGGAAAGGATGGGCCTTGGCAGGGAGCGAGTAGGGAAGGAAGAAACGTCCCAGAGATGCAGGAGGAAGGGAGAGAAAGGAAAGAGAGAGCCTGAGAGGTTCGTGACATTGACTAACACAGGGTGTTGCCACGGTTGTGGATCCTGGGGTGTCTTTCATTCATTACCGCTGGTTACCCTTAATGGAATCTTCGTGTCCTCATCTTTCCACTGTCCTCTTTTCTGTGTCCTCGACTTTTGGTCGTATTTGTCGTGCTTGGAGAAGGGTCGGAACAACCACCGCGCACCAGTAATATTTATATTTTGCCGGGCAACGAGAAGTCGTTTATAGAGAAGCAGCTTGGGATAGTTGTTGTCTGCTTTCCTCTCGGCTCCGCCACTCAAACTCTCACTCATTTACGCTGCACAGAGCGCGAGACTACCACGCCACCAGCAAGGTCGCTAAAATTTTTTCCCAGACTATAAAATTACTCCTAAGAGCCTCCAAGACTGTTGAATGTGTTTTTTTTTTCTCTATTTGAGCTTCTCTGTTTTAATAGACTGTCTCCCCTCTCGACATAGTTGAGGCTTGTACAAGCATCGCCCTTTTTTTTTGCTTACATACCACGGTCAGTCTTCTCGTGCTGTAATTATACACCGACCAGATGGACAACTAGGGATTCCCCGCAAAAACATGGCGCATTAGAAATTACGTCAATTAACCGCGTGACTCTTTTCGAATCTTTCGTTTCCCTTTTTCTTCTCGAAATAATCGAAACTGTCGATGAAGCAAAATCATCGAAGATTTTGTGCAACTTGGCAGGGAGGCTCGAAACGTGGAAAACATTTTTCTTATCGATATCCCAAATTTTCAACCATGAACTCAAAAGTCATCGGGATAGAATTTTCCTGTTTATGCTTCGACCTTTCATCCTGTGTCATCTGGAGGAAATACAGTCTGTTCTCACACCCTTCCTGTTTACATAATATGTATAGAATAGTCAGTCAGTCACGGTCATTAGTAGAGGGATGCGAAAGGGTTCGTTTCGAAGAAACATTCAATTAAAGGGATATAAAGACAGAAGAAAAAAATGTATAACGCACGAAAGCTGCTAGTATAGCGGAATGACTAACGATGTAATAACATGTAATTCTTATCGCTCTCTCTTCCCCTATCGGGTGACTCCTTTTTCGTAATGCGACGACATTATATATCTGACGATTGTATCGATGAAGAATATATTAAAATTAATACACCAGTCAACTTGGACGAAGATACGCAATAATTAAATGTGCATCAGGCTGTATAACGCGTGTGTAATCTTTCATCAACTATACAGTCTCACGAATTATCGCTCGCAAAGTTATACCTGATTGTATATTTATTTATATTCAGTTACCAGACGATACAGATATTTCCACACACATACAGAAGGATGTTGATGTGTAGACTGAGTTTACAGTTGTGGAGCCTTTCGGGCGGATGTTACATGAAATTCAAACCATGTACATCGATCGCTGGCTGGCCTGACTGACTATCTGGGCTTGCTGGTAAGTATTTTACCGAACCTTATACTTAATACAAGGGCGAATGTTGCTCGGAAGGGTTGATGAGTCAGGTATGCCCATTATCTCCGGTATAGTGTCCTCGTCCGCGTTTGTATAGCATTCGTTCACCTTTCGTTAAGTATATCTCTCCCTCATCGCGGGGTTAACAAACGACCAAGAGGCCTTCCTTCTAGGGTTTTAATTTATTCCCAACGTCGACCTCTATACCCATCGGAGTAACGTGAGAAATATAAGTAATATCAATTCTCGGTATCGACTGCTCACACGTCTTTAATGCTCGATCCTTCATTCCCTCTCGCTTTCTCGCCCTCTTCTCCCATCCTCTCATTGTTGCATCTGCACGAATGCATTACGTTCTGCATTTTTATGCTGATTACTCGGGGGGGAAGACCGAAGCAAATTTCTCGGTGGAAAAGAAGAAAGGATTCGAAAACGAGCGCGTGAAACTGGGAGATTTTAATGGAAATAATCATTAAAAAAAATTGCATTTTATCGAGTATCGAGATTGAAAGATTGCCGGAACAGAAAATTGTAACTCAGATTTTCTGTGAGTAGGACATTTGTGATATCGACGCGGCGTTTTTCTTTTTTCTCCAAATTTTCTGCAATCGCCTGCATGATTATTCAACTAATTCGAATACGTCATAAAAATGGTTGTTGTTTTTTTTTTTTTTTTTGGANTTTTTTTTTGGAAAAGAAGTCCTCAAGTGCAATACCTCGAAGGGACAACTCACATGCATCGGCTTTCACGGAACAAGGTCTGAAAAGAAGTCTTAGAAGTGAAAAGAAAGAAAGCATGAAGTTTGGTGTCGTGTGACGTAAAATGAAAATGGTTCCTTCCTTGAGAGAGGTCTTGCATGGTACGATGGCAAACATTGTCCTATGCGGATGAGCGTGAGCGAGAGAACTGCGGCTCGTGTTTGTCGGGTTTGTTTGCACGGTGCCTGCTCGGAGATCTCATAGTACACAAAAAGTCAGTAACGACGTTAAAAAACGTGTGGCAAGGTACACAAGGAGTGACTCGGTCTATATCAGTCACTAGAAAATACATAACAACGAACGATGAGAGCTACGATGGGTATACAAACTGTAGGAACTCTTTCTCTGTCCCCTTTACAATCCCATGCTCGAGCCCTTCGACCCATTCGGGGCCAGAACAAATTTGTACGAGAGTGTAAAAAAAAAATGTAGCTCTCGAAACGCGATACGGCAGCATACGCGGAACACTATTTTCTTCGGGGGACTGAATATTAAGTTCTGTTCCATTTTCTGCCCTCTTTCGTTGCATGCCTTGAGTATATAATACTAAATCAAAAAACCGTCAATCAAAATATATTTATCGATTAAACGATATCGAGGTGTTTGCCAAAATTGTTTTGTCGCTGTATCAGCGTTGTAATTAATGAAAATTAATTTTTTCTTTAACTTTCGAATTTCCGTTGAATACTCGCGGTTGAAAAATATTTCATCAAACTTATCCCTAGAGCTAAAGGTGGAAAAACGTGGAAGCGCATTTAGTAAGAGGGAAAAAAACATGTGGAAAAGAGAGTTTAATTTTTGTTGTGTATACGCTATCTACGTCGAACTTTCTAATACAATTGACCCGAACGATCACTCGATTTCCTGCGTCGAACGGGTTTCCCATGGACTTCCGGGTAGGCGTTTACGAGACGGTTGAGTTTATATATGACGTAGTATAGTTCGCATACGTCTCTAGGTGCGCGTTATCCCCTGGCACACCCATGTCAGAGTTCAAACGGGTGAGCAAATTGCTCATAGAAGCGGCGACGACGGCGTCGGCCCTCGAGGCGCACTGAGAGAGCATGATATCACCGTCGGCAAATATTACCGCGTGGTTAATCGAGCGATTTAGGGTCAATCTTCTCGGGGCTTCCGTTATCTTGTGAGTTGACGCTAAACAATGAATTTACTAAGAACGTCTATTATCGCGTTTTTATCAGAGACACGAAGATTCAACAAGGAGGGAACATGATATTCAAACATGGCTGGCATTTGAGGAGAGAGGAGGGAATACGCGAAAGATAGAAAGCCAAGATCCCTCGAGGTGCATAATTGCAACTTTTCGTCGTTGGATTACATAGACTCTGGATGAACCTTGACCTCTCCTTCGGCAAGTATCACGGTTCGCAGGCCTCTCTGCTGCATTTCTTCTCCAGAACCAGCGAGCAACGCCTCTTGACGTCTTGAATTATTATATTTAGTTATGCATCACGCGACGTTGTACCAAGTGAAATGTTATTTTCCGAGTAATTAATCTGGTAACTTGAGAATCATTTCGACTGATAATAAAAATAAGCAACGCGTGTCTTGTAAAGTAACATGAAGATGACAATGTCTCGATGGTTTTTCAAGCGTGTGTTGAAGCAACTGAAAAAATCGTGGTGCCTGGAAAAACGATGTATTCATCGTTGGACGCATATAGCGAAACTGAAAAATCCGAGAGAAAAATCGAGCAATGGATGTCGTACTTTTTTCGTATTTTTGGTTTGTTTTTTATCGAGTTAAGTCTTCAGGAATTTCCGAATTATATTTCTCGAATCCTTTCACGCCTTGGCTGGATCAGCCGAAGGACTTATCTGTGGAATTTTCTTCTCCTAATAAGCACACACAAACCCACACCAGTGTGAGTAATCCAGGTTTGCGTGAATGTGGACATCGAGCGCGAACGGTATTGCAGTGACTTATGGGAAGCGAGGCTCTTCATTAATGAATGTCGTCGTAAAGGTTTATGTTCCGTTAGTCACGCGCTGTCTCGTTAGTCTTATCGATCAGGCAAGCCTTTCTCGAGCAAACTCACGCCGAGAGACTAAACTTTTGCAGTACATTACTCGTCAACGGGATTGCTCGGAAAATCTGCCAATGAACTGTGAAATTCTTCCCTTCTCAATATGTCTTTTCATTCTTTTTGTTTTCTTCTTTCAATCAAGCACTCACTCGTTACTTACACAGTTTGCATGCTTTCTCGCGTCTTGTCGATGCTGATGAATTCCTCAGCGTTAAAGGTCATGAACCGAGAGGGTTTAGCTCCGGATTCCGCAACGCCAAAACAAGACTGAATGAGGGTCAAGTCCCAAAACTGCGAGAATACTCAAGTCTTTCGTTTATATCATTTTGAGTGACGTATCAATTCTGGAATATATTCTTGGGCGATTCAATGAACCCATGAAGCTTGGAAGTTCATTGCCTGGGGGGGGGGGGGGGGGGGNGCTCATGATAGTAAACAGAGGGTTATCTATTTTCGCGGTTGTACATCAATTTGATGAATAATTAAGATGGTGAACCATCGGCTAAGAGAGTCAACAAGGATTTCACAACGATGTCATGTTTTTTTTCTCTGTTTTTGCACGAAAGGGCAAATGGCGCAAACACAACGTTTCATCGTCGTTAAGATTTCCACTGGATTGTTGCGTGCAGCAAATTTTATTACGATCGCAAGGCAATTTCTTCGAAAGTTGAAAAGAAGGAAAAAGGAGAGACTGAGATCGCGGAACTGAACAGAGATCGGCACACGCCGGGAGTATCATTGATGCTGGAACGCGTAACATGCTGACGCCCTGGTTCATCCTTTTTTTTCCAAGACCACTGCGAATTTTCTCCTTTTTCGGAGAGCCTCGCACCCTCAGGAAGTCTAGGATCGGTGGCTTCTGCCACGCGCGACAAGGCCAAGCATGAAGAAGAAAAAACCTCCCTCTGTTTCGAGCGGCACACGAGCCGCTGAGGCTGCCAACTTTCACGAAAAGTAACTATAAAAATAATAGAAAAAAATGAAATTGCGCCGTATGAAGGCATCGTAATTAAATGACGAAAAATTTCGAATGAATTTTGAGTTTCATGTAATTCAGCGTTGAGAATAAATGTTGCGAGAATTCCAAAACGGTTTACGTCGAAAGAAAAGTTGAATTTTCCACGGGATGATTTCGGAATTGAGTATCTCAGCATATTCTGCATATCTAGCCCTTGACTCGACCCTAACCCTTTGGTACAGTATTCTCCCCTTACTTAGCGCGACAAGAGCCAGAGATCGCGTCAAGCTGTTCCGCCCGAGAGATAAAACACGAATTTCTCCCCGATGCTGGTGGCGATTCTTTCGTTGGATCGATCGTTCAACCCCTTTTCCTGACCGCAGGATTGTGTCTTGTTTTTGTTCGCAGTTCACTTATTCATTGCTGAGATAAAACTAAATTTATTAGCGCGAATAACCAACGATTCGTTGGCTATGGAGCGAGGAATAGGAGGATCCGAATGCCCAATACCGCGACATTCGGGAGAGAGGAAAAATATGAAATTCTCGATTATGAAGGTATATAAAAATAAAGCAGCAACGTGTAGTCTTTCGAAAGCGCTAAATAAAATGGAATCGAATAACGGTTTAAAAGACGAGAGCAAAGCACAGAAGTGTGTATAACATTGCGAGTGACTTTCATGTCGCAAATCTACAAAGTGGCGGCGGTGAAGTCGTGGTTGCCTATAAAACAAATTAATCTCGTTAAGCGGAAGCGACTAAGAGCCTATGTTTGAGGCTTTTACCTTTGCAAAGGTTTTCTCAAGTCTGGACCGTTTGGAGGTCGCTCCTTACCAACCGTCGTACTTTCAACCACTTTTCCAAGCTACACGAGTCACGACCCCGCGGAGACGCGTCTTTTCTCGCTATTGCCGCTTCGGATCCCTCGTTGCTTATTTAACACTCAGCACTTCTCTCGTTTAAGCTTTATTTATTGAAGGAGCAAAAGAAGATCCAGCTTCCGCAAAAATAATTTGAAATAGAAAGCAAAAAACAAGAGGAAACAAAACGCATAAGGTAAACTAAACTCTTATCGAAGATGTTGGCAAAGTCCGCATCAGCTACCATTGGGTTTATGTAAAAAAACGTCCTACGAAACCAAAACTCATGTTCGAAAAACTAGCAACGTGTAAAAATCGAACTGTCCGCAATTACTTTACATCTTTACCCCTTCAAGAGCATGTGTACAGAGTCGTTTGGACCCGAACTATTTTTGGAATGTAATTTTCGATTTCGTGAAAAAATTCATTTACAGGCATAAAACATGCGGAAAATTTACTACAAAAAACGTCTGTACGAAAAAAAAAACAGAATATACAGATTTCCCGGAATACAACCATTCGAAAAACGTCTTGGGTCAGATTGACCCGATATGCACTCATAAGATGTGTGCACTTGTGCAAGTTTTGAGAACTTTTTTGGGCCCTTGTGTCATTTCGAATACGTGATTCCCAATTGTGAGAAAAAATATTTTTGGCATTCGGAAAAGGCAACCAAAGGTTGCACCAAATATTTAGGTCAATGTAATATGCGCTGATGTTTAACACTCTCATGCACGGACATCGGCTGCCCAACACAAATGCGCAAACATACATTGAAACGGGGGTGATCCGGTGGTCCTTATACAAGAAGGTTTTGTTGAGAGAAATGTATTCCATGTCAGGGGCGCATGCGCTAGTAAGAGCGTCAATACGCGAGCTCACTCCCCATACGCTACCCTTTCTTGACCCTTTGTCGCACACGGCCACGCGTACGCTACTCTCAGGTACGAGGATTCCACCCACACAAAAAAATACCCATTCGTGTTCGACTTTTTTATTGGAAAACAACTCCAACAGCAGGTACCTTCTAATTTTCATCCTCAACGATCATCGATTTTGCACAACTTATGAACGAAATTGCGTTCTTAAACATAGAATGAAATTTCGTGTGTCAGAAAATGAACATTTGTTTCTCTAAATCGATATGCACGCTAAAAATCGTTTGTTGAATGAACATTCGCAGGCTCTGTCATTTTCAATTGAATTACAACGAAAAGAAATATCTCGCACGATCTTTTATCACTGGGCAACTGGGCCTTCCATTGCGGGGTGTTTTGTTTCATCATTAACAAACATTTCATGCTGACGTTTGCATCGTTGGAATGCAACGAAATTCCGTTTTTTCTTGAACAGAACTGTTAATGATTATTCAATATTTGGTCTAGACGATAAAACGATCCTCCCTTACCACCTACTAACTCAATTGGCACGAAAAATTGCCACAATTTAAAAAATTCAATAAATAATTAATAAATCAAATATTTTTCGTTAAAAATCAACGATGCAAACTTCAGAGTCGTAACAAACATTCGGGGGGTTGGAAACGAAAATAATTCGAAAAATGGATTCTTTGGGACAGTATGGCATTCGCGTATAAATGTACGATAACTACGTACACCATATAATACCGCAAACGTCTATACGCTGTTGTTGCTACTGGTTTCCTCAGCGGTGGAATATCTTGTGTTTTTTACACCGCGGGAAAGAGAGAAAAAAGAAAGAGGAAGAAAGGGAAGCAGAGAAAAGAGAACGATTTGTGCCCCGGGCCATGCTACGGTAGTCGGAGCAGACTCGTTCGCAGATTCCAATTTCGAGACGTCCCAGCAGCGTTACAAGCACCGGTAGAAAAGTTCCTCGGCGGCGGAGCTAGAGGCAACCCAGTCTGCTATATCCTACACTACTCTTCTTGCATCTCTCGCGATGCGAAAAAGAAGAAGACGCTACCTTTTCTCATTTTTCTCTTCCCCCTAATGTTTTTTTCTCTTTTTCCTTCGCCGAGATAAGGGCCTTACTCCCATAGCAAAACAGAGCGGGAAGAAAAAGCTTTCTCGTCTGCGTGACGCACAATCCCTTCTCCGTTCAACCATCCGACTCTCACTCATTCTACTTCAGAGCTTCCTCTAATCAGTCCGCTGTATTTTCTTTTGTTCTCGCCATTTTTGTCCTACGGGCCCTTTTTTCCTCTCATGCACGATATTGACCTCGTGAAATCATCTGCCAGCGAATTCCTCGTCGCAGTCGAATCCATTGACTTTTCAGGGAACAATTTTCACTTTTTATTTGCGAGAGAAACGTTCCCGATTGGGTACGTTCCCGATTTCACGATCTTATTTCATTCAATTATGTACAACGTTGGAATTCATTGATAAATTGTTCAAGTGATGACTTTATAGAGAACGTGCGAATGATTCACAGTAAATTGTACAAGGCCCTTAATTCACTGGGAATCACGACACGAACAAAAATACACTCGAGCCTTCGTAGAGAATTAAATATTGATAAAGTTGTAAATACAAATTTGGAACAAATGAGTGAATAAATCATGGCACCGCAATTGGATTGCAACGAGTGTTTAATTTCTTGTTTATTAACTCATTCGAAATGATATTAACAATAGATTTTCTGGTTTCTCCGTGAATTGGCTAATGATGAAACTCGAATATCGCGCGGAAAGGGAAATTCAGGGTGTCAAGTTATGAGGTCAACAATAATAACTATTTGAGAGTCTTTGGATGAGATGTGAAATGTTTATTTATCCTGCATAGTACAATAGGGTTGATATACAGCTCGAAAACATATTAATATCACACCCATCCAATCTAGCGACAAACGTGGCTGGGTCGTTGCTTTAAAATATAAATTGGGTGACGAGCGCGGGGCTTCACTGCTGACGACGTTCCACTTTCGTATTCATGCAAAAGTTTGCTGGTCGCCTCGTTAACTTTACATAAGGCAACGCGCCATTTTCAGATTCGAGGCCTCGAGGTGCCACGCACCATCCAACATGCCCTAGCAATGTATCTTAATAAGGGAGGGTCCTTGTCCATGGACAAGCACCGAATTTCTTATCCTTGGAATTCATTTCTGTAGCATTTCGAAAACCTAGAATTCTGATGCATTCCAGTGACTTGGAATATCAAGCGTCATCATTTCTTGATCGTTCCAATCGAATGAGTAATCTCGGTGTAAAAAATTGTCGTGCGGAAAATGGCGGTTTTTTCATAACGTACGAGGGTTCAGAATCTTGCGAATGTAACTCTTCGGAGCTCTGCTGCAGTTTTCCACTCATGCTGAATTTCCATGGTCGTATCGTTTGAGCACCCGAACTAGGACGCTAAAGAGTTGATATCGCGATGACCTCAACAACCTCGATGAACAAGTGAAAAAAAAAATGGAAAAAGGCCGAATAAATCGAGACCAACCGCGGATATCGTTGGTATACGACCCACGAGAAAAGGCGAGAGAAAAGGTCATCGAACCGTGGTTCACTTAAGGAGGAAAAGACTTCACAGAAGACGGGAAGACAAGTTTTTCTTCTTGGAGCGTACGTTTTGCGCTAGCTTTCAAGAAAATACGACGTCCACTATCTCTTCCTCCACGGGTTGTGTTTCGTTATCCCGGAGGAAAGGTTCAATCCCGTGCATGCATATAGGATAGAATACACCGATGGGTACCTCTTCCGCAATTCTCTCTCGTTCGTTGCTCTTTCTCACTTTTTTCGCTATCTTGTCTACGAGTTAAGACGGCGGGGCGAGGAGACAACCGGTCTCGCGTTTACCAAGCTCCGTCGCGACGTAACCCGTAGAACAATCGCTCGGAGATGTATTTTTATCCGGACATTACCATAAGCCGATTGCGTCTGTGCACGAGGCCACGAAGAAAGCCTTTAAATTGAAGGAGCAGGAAGATAGAAATGCGTTCCTCCGCTTTTCCGGTCTCATCTTTTCCTTCCTCCTCTCGCTCTTCTGATAGCAACGTCCAGGGTTCTTATCACCAAAGAAAATATGAAAGTTGTTGTTGAAAATCGTGATATCTGACTTGAATCTCTATACGCTCTTTGCCTCAAAACCTTGCAGTTCTCAAAAAACGAGAAATGGACTATGAAGGAGGTTGATGACAAAATACAAGCAAATTTGATTAATTTCGTGCATAAACACCGTGTTTATTAATCTGATTCGAATTCCTCGAACATTATTTTCTATTTTTTTAGCAAAAACATTCATAAAATCGCACTAATTATAAATTAATAATGTATTTTGTGTATTTGATGCTAGCACAAAGGTTTATCACGCGGACATTATTAATTCTGCAACGAGTTTAAAATCGCAACTTTTTCTGGCCTGTAACAAGGCGGTGGAGAATTTAATTTTTTATTTATTTTGTTATCCCTTTTCTTTCCAGCACGAGTTTATCCAGAGCTCGACATCACCGTGAAATAAATACTAACAGCGTGTGGCTGCTGAGGGCAGCTCAGAGGGTTGAGGACCGAGAGAAAAACGGAGGAGGATAGAATAATAGTGTATGTTGTGTGTGTGTGTGCGTGTATGCGAGAAAGGGAGAAAGAGAGGAAGGCAGAGAGAGGGAGAGAGAGAGAGAAAGAGCGAGAGCTTTGGCCACACAGAGGCAGGAACTTTTTAAGCAAATTAATCAATATCCACGAGAGAGGCGCGCACAACCAGGCAAGTTTACGCGCGTGGAGTTGTGCGCCACGAGGGTGAGTGAAAGAACCTTCGATGCGAAGGTAAAAAAGTAGAGTAGAGAAGAAGAGAGATAAAAAAAAAAGCGAAGCATTACGCTGAGGCGAACATCCGTCCTCCCGTCTAATTTCTTTAAAGTAGTTTGGCAATTTATTATTTTCCAATTTTCCACAGAAAGCCATTCTGCTCACGAAATCCTCGACACAACAAACTTTCCTTTTTTTTCGCTCTAGAATTTTCAACAGTTTATCTATCCAACTCGGCTATTGTGTCGACAAAAGTAGAATGCATTTTCTTACTGTCACTAAACTCTGAAATTACGTATCGAACCCTTTCGTGCTACTTTTTTTTGCCACAAAATGTTAACAAACTGCAATTTTATTGGAAAAAATAAATCGAAAAAATAAACGACGTATAGATGGCGATTCATTTTTTATTGATAAATCCACAGCGTTCAGTGTTTAGAAAAACGGAAAATTCACGCGAAAACCTACTGTTTCTTGTGGGAAGACAGAGAATACAAATGTTTGGTATTTAATAACTGAAAAATATCTCGATTGCAATGACGTTTCTACGGGCATGACGTGAGCATTTGCATGAATCGATTGGAACGTCACTCTGCAAAGCACGAAACATAGAAATTGAAAGTTTTATTATGTTTTCATGAAATATTCATAGTTTGTTAAATAATCGACAATAAAATCCGTCGTATTTCTAGGATAATAAATTTTGGCACGTTTACGGGCTTTTTGTCTTGGAGATCCATGAGAAATAAAATGGAAGTATCTATGCATAAGGAAGAGAAATAAGGCGAGCCAAAAGAGCAGTACTTTCTTTTCGCTCGTTTCCGATTCCCCAAACGATTTCACAATGGTCCACATGGCGACATTGGTGAATCGCAGTCTCAGGCGCTATGACCGGAACTCCGGAATAAACAGATCCGGAAGATTACCTCTTCGCTTAGGTAGTGACGAAGACGGCAACCGGAAGAGAATCGTTTGCCCAAGTCCAAAGAAATTTGCATAATGGTTCGGAAATCTTTCGCTGCTATTGAAACGCGAGATGAGAAGAATGACTATTCGTGCTTTTCTTATTTTTCTCTTCGCATCTTACGCGGTAAATGTTTCTGAGAAACCTCTGAGCGCTTAAATGCTCGGTTTAACACTAAACGACAGAGCTGATCGTAAACATAAAAAAAACATACGATCGTCGAGCGGGAATAAATAATAAGAACGCTGTTACTTTCGGTTAACTGTTCGAAAACTAAGATGGAAATTAAGCAACATGAAACACATTGGTGGTTTAAAATGTCTGTTACATTTGTCTGTATCCACAGAAAAAAATTTGCAATAATTTTCTTGAACGAGCTCGAAACGTCGAACACGTTGAAGCAGTTAATTTATTTTCAACGAATCACACAACGTGGTAAAAAAAAAACAACCACGAAGTACGGGGCAGTGAAAAAAAAAACTAAAATGAAATTAAACAACAACAAACAAGGACGTGGGAGTATTCGTTAAACAATTCACATTGTGCATTTGCCTTAACAAAGTTAAGCTTTTAGTTGCCGTGAGAGAGAAAAAAACAAAATACATTCTTCACCCGTTTTATCCATCTCTTTATATCCTTTTGATCTGAATTCTCTTGTCGAGCTAGTGCCTGGCGCGCTCGTACTTTCTCGTCACTTTTCCACGAGTTTTCTCGCAACTAACGACCGCAAGAGCTCGTCTGATATTTAAGCGCGGGTAAAAGCCAACGGAAGGTTAGGGTACGGGACGAACATACGTATATATAAGTGAGCTGTGTGCACGTAGATTGTAAAATACGTATACACACACCGAGGTGAAGCCAAAAGGCGCGGACGAGGCAACTTTGAGCTAACAAGAGAAGCTCGAGCGATGGTAGACAGGACGACAGGGTAGAGGTATGTAAATCTCGTTCTCTGCCGCATTCGTGATGCTTATTTTTTGCTTTTCGTGCTTTTTTCAACCCCTTTCTTCCCTTTCTCCATCTATATACGCATCGATATATATGTGCAGAAAGTAACATGAATGTATTTACATGTATACACATTCTGTATTCTCTCTTTCCTGCTTCTCTAGCCGCCCTTTAGTCCAGCAGAGTCGGAGTTCTTTCGAAACACGCTTCTCGCTGCGACGAGAGTCGAGCGAGAGTTGATTCGAGAAGGGAAGAAAGTGCGAGCGAGATAAAAAGACTTTTAACCCTTTTACGTTCTCGGTGGTATCGATTTTTTTCGAGCTCGAGACGCCCGACCGGTGAGGCATCTAGGGGCTCCCTCTGTTCTCTCTCGCTCTGGAAGCGAATAAAAAAATTCAAGAAAAAAAAAAAATACGCAAGAGAACGAGAATGGGTATACTACGCCCGTGTGCTTATTCGACACGATAAAGGGAAGGGGGCACTCGACCCGCGACGACTCAACGCGATTTTCTCTTCCTCTTTCACTGTGCTGCTTGCAACCTTCAACGCCGCACCCTTTTTTCTTCATACTCCCTCCGTCACCTTTCTTGTCCTCCTCTTTCATCTGTTCCTCTCGAGACCATCTCTCCTCTTTCTTCATCCCTCCCATTTTTCACGTTTTTCACTCATTTTTCTCCCTTCTCACCACCCTCCGCACGAATCGCGTCCATCGTTCCGCGTCCCTTTGTCCTCGCATCCTCTTTGACATCACTCTCTACAATCGTTGAGAGGACGCGCGCATAACAGATATGTAGACGCTATGAGGACGAGCCAAGTGCTTGCAAAGGATGTACGTGTACAACGAAAGAAAAAAAAACGACTTTTCTGATGAAAAGAGTTCGAGAAGGGCATTCTTCAGCATGGAAGTGTCTTCACGACATCAACGATCCAGCAGCCAGCCTCCCGCGTCAAGCCTCGCACTACACATTTTTTTTCAACCCTTTCAAATGTATCACGATTCTTAAATGAAAGTTCAAAGTTCCCTGAAAACTGGCTATTCTAAATTATTCCTCCAACATTGCCGCTCCGAAACTACTTACACGGGATATCTCCGCTCCGATCAAAACGTGATGAACAAAATTTCAATTTTCAATCTCTAGCGCTCGAATATCGACGCCCACCGTTTAGTCCATTTTTCTCTTCGCCATTACAGTATATGGTGATTGCTTATAGTCAAGGTAAAAATATTCTCTTATGCATTTCCATAGTTCACAATTATCATATTTATTATCATGGTGGCGCGTGACCGTATAAAAAAAATGAATGGCGATGAATAGCTCAAAATTGATTATTAAGCGTCTTGCGAATTCTGTCTGATCCAAAGTGAAATATTACACAATCGAAGTAACCAGAGGAATACGCGTGAAAAGATGATTTTGCCAGATGGAATAAACCGTCATCCATCGCCTGCTCTTGTAATTGCTTCGTCTCACGTTTTTTATGCACAAAGAATATAAAAGAAAAAATTGAAACCTAATTGTAAATGAGAAATTCGAATAAAAATCTCTAAATTTTCGCTTCCATATTCTGTAAGAGCGAAAGATAATGAGGGTTCTAAAAAATAATTTTTCATCGGCTAAAACAATGTTTGGCTTCCGATGATCTATGATCAGAATCGGAAATTATTGGAAAAAGGAGAATAAATAATTCCATACGGTGTATACGTACTTTGCTGTACGCGCGCACACGCACACACATACGCGCGCACAGCCATGTACATTTATACAAAGAGAGGAAGATTTTGATTGATTGTGTATGGGTGGAGTCGAAAGAATCTCGGGGGCCGCGACTTTTATGCCGGTGGTACTGAGCAGTCTTGCGCATTGATGCTCACATACGTGCATCACGCAACCTCGAACTCCCGTTCGGCCGTTCTCGTTGTCAGGGGGTGCGGCGCCACATCAGACCGAGTATATCGTGAACCACACACGTATTACTATTCTATTCGTTTTTTTTTCTTCTTGTTTGTTGCCTCAACAGCGTATAGGGCGAGCGTAGACTGCTGCGGATTCGTGCCGAGCAAGCTACTTTTTCTTTCCACCCTCGGGCGCGCGAAGGGGTCGCCCGGGGATGATTTCTTTTCCCGCATCCTCCGCTCGTTCATTCAGAGATTTTCTTCGTCATCCCCCCTCCAAGTTTATACACACTAAGACGCGGCGTGGCAAAAGAGAAACGAGTTTTTACGATTCAGCTAGCATCAAACTCCTTTTCGTTTCTTCGCCATTCTTTCTGTGCCTCATTCTTCTCACTTCTCAGCTCTATATATCTGGCGCCGTGCTGAATATTCTACCTGCGAATATAGTATGTGTCAAGCGACGGAGAAACCGGCAGGACCAACCGCATCCTCGCACGATATCTCCGAGATGAATATATGTGTGGAAGAATGGCATGCCATTTTTGTGTGAGTACGTATACGAGTATAAGGTATGTGTTGAGGGATAAGGAAGGGTGTGGGCATGTCAGAGTCGAAGAAGCCTCCGATGTAGAGCGTGGGAGACGGGGAAGACTACAACCCCCATCATGTATGTATATAGCACACACGTAGCCATGAGAAGACGGTCGAGGGGGTTGGAAAAAGCAGAGACCAATCGGAAGCTCGGATTCTTTATCCTGCTCACGACTCCTGTGCCGCGTATTCATCGGGCAACCCGAGAACGAAGAACCACGTACGTTCAACTTCAAACTTTCCTCTTCCATACTTTCTCTTCGCTTTCCCAACCGCCCTTCCCTCTCCCCGACGCTTTTTTCCATCTTCTCCTACTTTCTAATATTTTTCCTCACAAGCTTTTCCGTAAGAGCTTCAACCGATCTCCTCCCTGTGTTCCCCTTCAAGTTGCAACGCTAACTAACGATATATATGAAAAGGACGAACGCGAAAGAGACATATGAAGGATATATTTCGTTCTGGTCTCCGCTGAGGCCTGCCGTGCTCTGATGGAAATGAGGACCGAGCGTGAAAGAAGAATGAACAAGAAACGAACAGAGCTGCGGAAGATGGTAGACGACGAAGCAAAACGCCGCTATATATACGTGAGACGAGCAAGATTACAGACTATCCTATATGTATGGTAATATCGATGGGATTCAAGGGGAGCAGGTTTGGTATACGAGGATGGAGGAGCGAGCCTGTGAGGGTGGTGACGTTAGGTATCCTCTGATCCAATACTCCGCGTTCTACGTTCCATCCTGCGTCGACCAGTTACGGCTTCCTGCAACCCCACCCCATCGCCACGCTCGAGGACCATGAGGAAAAANAGGAAAAAAAAAAAAAAACGGCTTCGGAGAGACGGAAAAGAAGAAGATAGACAACTCTCTAGGCGCATGTGCGCATCAGCCTCAGTCGGTTCATCCATCATAATCAGTACTCCCATGAGAAACAAAAAACTTTTCAAAAACACTCGCCCAATGTGAAAACTCGATGCACGAAAAAAGGAAAATATTTATTTTTTTATGATGCCAGCAAAATGAGTTTCGATACTCAAAAACGAAATGAAAATTGCAGAGTTTTTTCAGTTACTGAAAATTTGATAAGTTCACGAACATACAGATGGAAAAATGAGTTTAAATTTTCTAGTCAAAATGAAGTTTGCATTCGCGCGTTTGACGTCTCATCATCGAATAGTATATTGAACTCGGTGAATATAGAAAGAATATTCATACATCTGCAGTTTCGTCAGTCGATGGGAATCTTTAAAGTTGGTACAGGAGTCCGTTTCTTGGTGAGGAGTTACGGATGTACAAAAAGCGGGAGTAGAAGGTGTACGAGTAGGGCACACTAAAGAAAAAGAAAAGTGTATAGCGAGTCGGCGTCGTCCCGGGCGACGGCTCTGCCACCTTATTGGATATGTTGAGCAATTTATTTTATTTTTCCCCACTACCATTGCAGTCACCTACTACTCTCTCTCTCTCTCTCTCTCTCTCTCGTGCGGTAGTATTCGTCGTCGGCGTAGTCTCTGTCCCAGCAGTCCGTCGACTCTTTCACGTTCGTGTAGTTTCTGCGCCCGCTTTTTGCACCCGTTCTTTCTCTTGCCTTCTTCACTCCCTCATCCCTATGAGAGCAGGGGTGCACAGAAGCCAGCAGCATCGGCAGTAGCGCGGTTGTACCACCACCTTCGCTCCGACCTTCCGCCAACCTACAAATTCTCTCGCTCTCTTTGCATATACCTTCCTTTTCGTGCTTCCTCGCATTCTGGGCTTTCTTTCCCTTGCTACCATCACCAGACTCTCCTCCTTCTCCCCGCACACATCGACGCCATTTTCCAATATCACGTCAACCGACCTCTTTCCCTTCTCTTGTTCTCTCCCACTCTCAAGCTCTTTCCTCTCGCGTTTACTCGCTCGAATTTTCTACTTTCGCCAGCTACCTACCGTCGAGCCTTACTTCTTCACCCTCTCTCATCTTGTCTGGAACTCGAGAGAGTGTGGGTGGGTAGATATGGGACGAAGGAAATAGAGGCTACTGTGCAAGCCCTGACTTCAGCGAATAACCAACACATACAGATATATATTTATATGGATTACGCATGTGTATATATGTCTATGTATATGCAAATATGAAAAAGAAAAAAGAGGGAGAAGACTCGGAGGAAAAAAGGGGTGGCTTCTACCGCCACGTTCGTTCTATACTCTCGTAGAGCTTTCGCCGTGCTCAAGCTGAGACCGGGGCGAAAGAGGATGTAGGAACTGGCTCAGCCCAGCCACCGAGAGCGCGGCTAGGTGAGAACCGTACGTTCACTCTTTCCTCTGCCCGTAAATTGGCAATATTCATGCCGGGACGCGTACGCGCCGTGGCCAACCACCCTCTAGGAATCTCCCGTACACCCTCTTCGAGTTCCTTCCCCCTCTCGTCGACTCAGCAATAAATACATATGTATATAGTTATGAGATCTCGAACCACGAGCTTTATCCCTGTAGCTTTTCGCTTTTCTATTTGTAATTTATATTCCCATTTAATTCGTTATTATCGAATCTCTATTCGGAATTTAAGACACTGAAAGATGGACAAGCATGGAAACTTGGAAAAATGAAAAACGATCAACGTTTCCCATTGAAAAACTGCACAAATGATTCACAAAATGATTTTGTAACTAAACCGTAAAAACTCGAACGTTATTCAAGATTCTCGAAGATTCAAGAAAATTGTAAAGGGCGTGAGAAGTCTTTGATGCACAAAGACACAATTACTGCGTGACTTGTATAATTCATCAGGGTCAACCATACAGGAATTTCGGTACATTGTTGACTCGTAAGTCGTCAAT
Organism: Hyposoter didymator; assembly: GCA_037952995.1. Lineage (NCBI taxonomy): Eukaryota > Metazoa > Arthropoda > Insecta > Hymenoptera > Ichneumonidae > Hyposoter > Hyposoter didymator. The sequence continues at coordinate 24,031,556 of JBAJMU010000001.1, read as the reverse complement.
TAAGCTAAACTTATTTGGGGAAAAAACGCTTTGAAATTGGTCGCAACAACCCTCTTAATAATATGGTGTACCTCGCTGGGCCGATCCTCAAGGTTCCCTTCACCCTCTTAAGCTCCTTGTGCTTTCTCACCCTCGACGTCGTCGCAGTTTATGGGCGACGAGCTGCTGGCCGCCAAGTCACCCTTGCTACACAGCTACGATACTTCGGATAAAAACGTGAGATGCCGAGGGTCGAGTCAACGAATAACGCTTCAGAACTTCCCTGGCGATATTCAAACTTTTTAAAATATGTCAAATTATTTTATTTCCATGAGAAACGTGCAAGAGTACTCACCAGCAGTTGTAACCAGTATTTTGTATCTTGCTGTGTACAATGTGTTTGAAATATATTTTTGTATCATGTCCTTTTGCTCCAAGGTTTTATTTAAATATTAAATAATTATTTAAATATTTAAATATAAGTACGAAAAACGAATTGAAGAAAATTTACAGCTCTGAACTGTAACTGTCATCATAGTATCTCATCAAATTATAAAATCCCGAAAATTGACATACGCTGCAGCAAATATGCATTTCATTTGGATTATTTGAAAAACTTGCTTCACACGCTCGGTTTATTTCCGGCATTCAAATACTGAAGCAACGTGAAAGCGAAAAACTTCATTCCGACTAAAACGTTTCTCTATATTACCGATGGGTACGTTTTGCGCGAAGAGCGTGAATGACGAAGAGAATGGATGTTGAAAGTTCTTCGTAACGCGTGCGAGCAGTTAGCTCTATTGCTGAGGCGAGTGTGCTACGGCATCGGACGTTTTTAATATCGCTTTGGCTCGTCTCCTGCCTGACAAAAGTATAAAAGAGAAGGAGGCGTTAATGGACAACGTTTTCGCTCTAACGACCAACAAAAAAGAGGAAGGATGTGAACGTACCTCTGCTGGTCGTCTGTACAATTTTTCTTCCTCATAGATACGTGCAAGCTTTGAGCTCGATCCACTACCTCCACTATTCTGCCCTCCGCTTTTTGCTAACAATATATGAGATATTTCTCCGCGAACTCATCGCAGCTCCGAAACTCTGAACTACTTTCATTGTCGTATTTTGCAACTGACTTCAATATTCTCGTGAATGAAATATTAAAAAATCTTTTCATCAACCGTACATAAGATTTTGATGACAACTTGAAGACGCCGTTTCGCTAGAGTGTGCAGATGAAATTTATCGAGCACCAAAGTCTTCCATAAGATAATCGCCGAGGGATGAAATTTGTATTGCGAAAAAATCCGAAAACGATTGTGACGACGTTTCTGATAGAATTTTCAAATGGATTCTGTTTAGATGAGGTACGGTGGAAAATTTATTGACTCAACTGGTAAGCAAAAGTATGAAATGCGAAGGAGACATCGTTGCCACGACGAATAACTTCCGCGTGTTTCTTTTTAACTTTGAAAATTGGTATACGGTTCGCCTATGGATTGTACTCGTAACAGAGAGCACTTTCTTTCGCTCATTGTCATCAACAATACCTGTTTGATATAGTATACCATCGGATTATAAAAGGGTTCATGGGTCGAGAAAACACTCGAGACTCTTTCTTGCATTCAGCCGCAATAGAAGCAACGCCACCAGGATCATTGCTGTTCAGTCTCGTTCTCCCTTCCCCTTGTTAGTATATACATGATATATCGCACATTCTATACCTATACGGATCGATGAATATTGCCTCGCGAAATCCCTATTGTCGACCAGAGCCTAACAGAGAGTGTGTGGCAGATAGAGAGGGAGAGAGAGAGAGAGAGAGAGAGAGAGAAAGAGACAGAGTGGTGTCCATTGTGTACTCAACAATGCTACAATGATCCGGAGCGGATACCTGCGTTATATCTATCTCTTTATCTCTCTCCTCCGGTAGATATCTGTCGTGTACCTGTATATAATACACCTGCACTGACTATCGATCCGTTTGAAAACGGGAAGTATCTATGAAATTTACGCAACGTTTTTATACCGCAAGGCAAGTCAATATTCGAGTGAAGGCCTAGAAACAACTCCTTAACGCTTTTCTCGGTCAACGATGAAAAATCAACGGAAGAAGTGGAAGTAAGACTGATCGACAATGAATTCTGCGATGATTGGAATGATTTGGAGGAAAGCCAAGTCGACGACAGGGCTGACGATTGTAGAAATCTACGAAGATATATGAAGAAACCACGATATTCGTTGACACGGATTATTTAATCTATCGAGCGAGCAAAAGCCATGGAGGTGTGTGGAATACGGAAACGTATCTTAGAGTGACGAACTGATAATAAAATGGACGAGCAGTATGCTGCCAGCGACGAGGAGAAGGATGCTTGCAAAATTCTGAGAAATCTTGCTTCTCCTTTTTTTCGTTTTTCTTTGGCTGCTGAGTGTCCACGACGAGTTGAGTAAAGATGATGTCGCTATATAGTCGGGGTGCAAGGGGCAACTCCACGACTGCCTCCACCGCCCTGAAGGCTCTTCTGGCTTTAAATCCAATCCCGCCACGTGGATTAATAAAAGGATTCGCGGAGTTTAGGCCGTTCTTATATTGCTTCGACCTTCTCTTCGGGTTCAAGCTCTTGCTCCTCTTCCTTTTCGACTCGTTCTATCGTCAGAAGGCGCGCAAGTGAGGTAGAGAACTCCCTTTTGCCTTTCCTTTTATCCGTCAATAACGGAGTTAAGGCGCGTTACCCGCGAGAGAAATAGGGAGAGCTGGGGGCATAAGGAGAAACGAGAGAAGTGCTTTTTCTTTTCCCTTCGACTTCCTCGCGCCTCGACCATACCCGCCGCTTTTTTCTCTTTATCTCTGCTGCTTTTCTTCTTACCTTTCTCCTCTCTTACCATTCAGAGATATAACATCCTTGCAACTCGAGCTTTTTGCCGCCTTCTAAAATTCATGAAATATAAACTCATTCGCTTTTTTCTCACTTTTTTCTATAATAAAGTGCAAAATATTGCACGGACTCCAATAATCTCGTTTACAACGTACCGCGATAAATTTTGATTACAGAACGAACATATTTACGGTTAAATTTTTCAAGATGCCAAGTCACGTCTTTCATGCTTCACAATTGTTGCTTACTCGCCACAATTACGACTATAAAGAATTTCACTTATTCAAGTCCTGATGAAAATCCTCGATGTTTCATTTTTATTAAAATATTAAAAATGATCTTTTTTTTCCGAGAATATAATTTGTCATGTCGGATTAATTTCTATGAATCATCTGAATAACAATTGAAATCCAATGAGAACCTGAAGTTGAAGGTCAACTCGATCGAACCCTCTCAGAGGAAAAGTAATAACGGTAATGGTCACAATCTTGAGTTTATCTGAACGAACAACGAATAAATTATTATTCGCACACGATACACGGATGGGTGGAAAGAAGTCATGTGAACAACCTTAGAAAGCCTTTGCGCTGCTTACTTCAGGTGCCGTTCTCGGTAGCTCGGTACGCTTCTTCCGAATCGATTAAAGCAACGTGCTCACGAACACATTGAGGAATCATTGTGCTGCAGAAGTCAAGTACGAGAAAGAAGGAGAGGAAAGCGGTTGAAAAAGGTTGGGAGGCTAGCTGTGCTCGAATGAAGTAGCAAATACTTGGCAGCAATTAGCTGAAGCGTTAATACCTGGTTATCCTCCTCTGGTGACGTTCCTACTTCGGTTTTGCAGCCGTGGAAAAATGGTGACGAACCTGACCTCACAGTAATGGCAGAAACCGTACACGGGAGCCACGAGATGTGTCTTAAGGTATAAAAGCTTTTCTTCTTCTTCTTCTTTTATTGCTATGATACATCTTAGCTGCATACTTCAAGAAAAGATCTGGTCTGTCGACTTTTATTTCTTTCCTCACACGAATGACACTCAGGTATCATGTTCGAGGCTTTTCTAATGCATTACATTACGTACGTGGAAAGGTACGAGTATTCTTTCGAGTATTTTTGTGATTTTACTGATTTTTTATCCAACTCGTACGATTCATTATTTACTGCGATTTTCGGAGGAGAACACGAATTGAATGGAGTGGACTCCATTCCAGTATTGATCCAGAATCGACGAATCGAAAGAGTTGTTCGAAAGAGAAAGAAAAATTGGCTAAGAAAAATGTTGTTGTGGCACTTTTCCTTCGGTTATTAAATTCATATGATCAGAAGCCCAGAAACGTGAGAAACTGAAAGACATTAGCGCTTATCGAGAACGTGAGAAAATGAGGAGGCGATGTGGCTGAGTCGTAAAGCCGCGAATGGAAATGCCTCAGGTGTGCATATACAAGACTAAGCCCTAAGATGACGATCCAAAAGAGCTGCCAAGAAGACCGCAGGAGTAGGTTCTCCGAGTTCTCCAAGTTGGATCTTAGGTGAATATTTTCTTGGCAATGGAGGATGATGCCTCGCATGTTTCCTGGACAATAGGATCGAGCAAGCTCTTTTTAGACTGTCTATATCGTATCCCAACGCTTTACGATCGACTTTTAGTACGCGCTCGGCGATTATTCCTTTATTCTTTAACTTGCTTCCTCGTGCGCTGTTTACGACAGTGGTTCGACGCGGTGAAACTCGTAATAATGGATTCGACGACAAGGAGCGAGTGCACCGAGTTGACCCTAAAAGGAAGCCTTTTTACAGGGACATGGACGACTGCTGTACCGGTATTCCAGTACGGTGAACCTTCGAGTCGATTTTTCTCTATGGATTTCGCTCAACCCCGACGTAATAGTCACGTCACTCAACTTGTCTCCTGTTCCAAGAATTATGCAAGTATTTAGAGCTAACAAACACATTCTAAATGCTTCTTCCTACCCAATATGCAATAATTCTACTGCGCTTTCCATTTGTTTTCTATTTTTTTTTCCTCAGTTTTTGTTTCACCATAGTCTCACTTCGTTATACATAATGTAACCAGCGAAATGATGCCTCTGCACATATTACGCTCTTGCGGACTACCCTGTAATATGTTGCGAAGCTTCTTCGAACTTGACCGCATGAATGCGTTGTTCGGTACTCGCGTCCGGTGCATTCCGCTTCCTGGTACACCTCCATCTCTTTCGATACCTGAGGGGAAGAAGATGCACCGAGTCCCGCGAGTGCCTTATATATTTTCTCGCGCTCCATTCGCTCATCTCGTTTCTTCGCCGTTTTTTTTTCCCGCTGCGAAGTTTTTTTTGTAGTTCCTTCACGCACCGTTTTTTTTTCAAGCAACTTCTCTACGCTTCGTTGTGTTACACGTAATTCGCATATAATCGTGTGGGATATTGCGGTACGTATAGTACGATCGAAAGCAGACCATCGGACTGCCACACTTTGCAGAACAGGCCTAGACACTTCCTCATTGCATTTTTCACTAAATTTCAATAGCGGAAGCGGTAAATTCATGTGGAAATGACTGATTGCATTAGCAATTATGGCATTTCATGGCAACTGACATTTTAGCATTTAATTTTCGTTTGCGTCAAAAAAATTCATTTCGGGCCATAAAATATGGACAATTTACTTCAAAAAACGACTCTACATAAAAAAAAAGCATTTTTACCGGAATACAACGGTTTAGAAAATACCTTGGGTCAGATTGACCCAATATGCACTTGTAGGAGGTGTGCACTCGGAGGGTTAACGATTTGATCAACGTCGACACTCAGAGAGATAATTAACGCTCGGAAAACGCCTCTTTCCTGCTCAAACTAGAAATCTTCAGTTTGGCCTTCTCGCCAAAGGGTGATGAGAGCTTAATCAAGATATTTCATACAAAGCCGTCTCGAGATGTTTTTAATCTGTTCGTAACTGTTGCTCGAAACTACATTTTGAACTGGAAGAATATTTTTTAGAGATAATTGCTTTTTCATCGTAAAAATTGGAAGGTAAAAGGGCGGAGTTTCATGTCAAGAGCACATTAAAGAGCATGGGTAAAAGTTGAACGTTTACACACACAAGCATCAAAAGGAAAAAGGATCAAGAGCATTGTTACCATTTGTATTCATATGAAAATATTATCTCCCGTCGTTTCACTCGCCGTTCTCGTGGGGATGCTCTTCAGAAATCGTTATTGGCTTTGCATAGATACTTATGCATGAAGGAAACATGTCATGGGCTGTGCCACTGGATCTGGAGCTTGAGCGCATTATTATGCAACCCATAGATCCGCAATAAAGATCCCATGGCAAGGATGCAGGAACAAGAGTATGCATCCGATTGAATTCATTCCAATTTTCAAAGCAGCATTCTTACGTTCTCCCATTGCCGAGATATGTGTGGGAATCAAGATGCACTCCAAGGCACCACGTAATTGGTAGACTCAACGTTCTACTAAAACAATTTTTCGCCAAGTTTGCTAAATTTGTGTAAAGAAGAAGAACGAAATTACGAAGTGAAGGAATTGGAAACAATAAGAGAATGATGAAAACCGTTCTAAGTAAAAAAAAAACTCAAAAATTGATGTAGGCAAAATTTAATTGTCTTTTTTGACATTTCAATTTTTTTTACTGTGCATCAAAGTTCTTCCAAGCAAGAAACGAGTTTCTTTTTTTTCAAATTCTGACCCCGATTGAAATTTTGACTGTAATTCTGAATGCGTTTGGAAAATTTGGTCGAGAGGCAATCAATTTTTATTCATCCTCTTCACAATGATGAATTGAGTCTTTTTTGATATTTCATTTTTTTTTTTACTGTGCATCAAAGTTCTTCCAAGCAAGAAACGAGTTTCTTTTTTTTTCCAAATTCTGACCCCGATTGAAATTTTGACTGTAATTCTGAATGCATTTGGAAAATTTGGTCCAGAGGCAATCAATTTTTATTCATCCTCTTCACAATGATGAATTGAGTCTTTTATGATATTTCTTTTCTTTTTTTACTGTGCATTAAAGTTTTTCCAAGCAAGAAACGAGTTTCTTTTTTTTTCAAATTCTGACCCCGATTGAAATTTTGACTGTAATTCTGAATGCATTTGGAAAATTTGGTCCAGAGGCAATCAATTTTTATTCATCCTCTTCCGGAACTATTTTGCTTGATTTTTAGGACTAATCGGACACAATTTGATCAATTATTATTAATTCTCAGATAATTTGATTTTGCAATAACTTTCCGAAGAACGGAGAATTATGTCGTTTCAAACGAATAATTGGTATTTGTTTATACCATCCAAATGAAAATCGCATTATGGTAGAGAATTCGTTTCTCGAATGTTGTTTTAAATGAACGCATTGTGTTTTTCACGTGGAAGGGCGTTTCAAGTTTCTTGGGTATTGTTGGTGCACGTTTGCCCGATGCACTTGGCGCTCTCATCTGCTTCGTCAAGTTCGGGTATGCCGGAGGAACGACAACAAAATTGGACATGAATTACCTGGCACGATTATAAGGTCGACAGTATGTGCAAACAAACTGTTGGCCTGGGCGATGATTGAGGGAAAATTGTTACGCTGAGCAAGCTGGTGCCAACACCAATAATGCGTCTCTGGTCGGGATCGTTGTATTTGGCGTTGCTCTGTGCCGCGGGCACGGGAAATGGCACTTGCGAATGGGACTTTCTTCAAACGAACTAGAAGCTGTTGATAATAGTCTGGCTCATCGTTTTCTTTCGTACTAGGTGTGGCATACGAAGGTGAGAGGTCCTTTCCACTTCCCTATAATTTTCCTTATGACGGAAGTAAACGTCGTTAAATTTAAACCTCTTGTTTCATTCTCGCTGCAAGCAACTAATCGTGACTGGGTTTTGAAGAGGGATAATGACGCTGACGATTTTCAACATTCATCCAATTGTACCGTGACCACCTTGGACATATGAAAAAGGTCTTCATCCTTAGTACAACGTTTTCTCACTAATCTTCTCTTTTTCTTGGAGAGTTGTGACATGAAAATGTGGGCCAAGTTTTATTGGACATTTTTACGAGGTAGAAGGATTCTATTGACGTTTGTCATCTGCAGTTATTAAGAGAATTCGACAATGTCTAGTTTGATCGAACTTTTTAATGGATAAAACTCGAAGCAGTGGATGGAGCAGGCAATATGTTTGAGTGCAGTTTTCGTAACAGTACGTAAGAGTACGGCACTTGCAAGGTCAGATGCTGACATCGAAAGAAAAGGGCGAACGAAGAAAGATTCAAAAAGAGAGAGTGCAAGAGAGAGAGAGTGAGCAGGAGGAAGAAGAAGGGAAATGAAAAAGAAGAGGAAGAAAAGAACAAAAGAAAGGTATGGAGGAGAAAAGGGTCGAGTAGTTCGCACGACGTATGGAGTTACCTTACATGCAGGCGGTGTGCGGTCTTCGTTCGTCTCACTCTGCGGAAGAAATTCAAGAGGGTAATTTCGAATAAATTTAATCTTGAGCGAGCAAGGGGGTTCCGAAGGTGCCGCTCAACGCGAATACGTGTGTTTCCGAGAGTCGCGCACGACTGTGAAACCGGAGGGGCCCCTGAGGGACGAAGGTGTATATCCATCGTCAAGGCAGGAGAATAAGAAGAAGCCGCTGCTGTTGGTCGATCCTACTCTTTTTCATGTAAATTTCCATTCGCTCCATCAGCTAGAGAAGTATCCCTAAGAGCAGTACTAGTGCCCGCAAGGCTGAAGTTACCACAAAAAGTTCCAGGTGTAGGAGATTGTGTCCTGCGCTGAGATCCATCGAATTTGAGGTCCTGGGACTACGGTTTCACGTTAAATGGGCCGAAAAAAATATAGTGGACGAGACCAGAAAGAATAGGTGCGACCCTGCATTTGCTAGTGGAGTTTAACAAGTTGACGCTCTTCAGAAATACTCGGATGACACTGTCAGGCCAACTGTTCCGAAAAAAGTGCATGCCCTTTTTTCTTGGCTACTGCTTTGTGCGAAAATTTTGAGCCTTTCTGAAGCAACTTTTGCATCGGAAAAGTGGAACTACAGCGACAGGAATGAATTTCCCAAATTTTAATTTCTACTGTTCGATTACTGTAAGCGTGACGAGCGAAAATCAATTGAAAATTCGTTTCATTATATCAAAGCTCATTAAAAATATTTATTCGATAAGATTCTAGTAATAAAATCTGTTCCGATATAAAACTGAAGATTGAAACCAGTGCTCGGCACGTCGCAGGATATTTAGCTCTAGCGAAATCTTAACATACTTGTTGATCACGTCTCGGTGGCACGTCCGAGACCATTTTCCACAAAGAATCAGGTTAGTCTCGGTGCCAATAACGATTAGCGGTAATCATGAGACGATGAGGAGGAAGAGAGAGACAGAGAGAGACAGAAAGAGACCCGACCGCCTCTCAGCCAAGACCCATCAAGACATTCATGCAAATTCTACTCGAGCAACTTGTTGCTACATCAAACCTCAGGCGTTTTACAACCGTGTGTTCAGAACAGGTGACGAACCGACAAAATAGAAACAAAAATGTGACATGAAACTATTATTTAACTGAATTTCCAATGGGAGAAAATCGATAAACACTCATATAAGTACGAATGAGAAATACAAAATTGTTTCATACGCCAGCTATTATAAAAAATGGCGATTAGAGCCTCAAACCTTCCCCCAAAAATCTTCTAAAGATTGGAAAGTAACTGGGGTAAATTTCGCAGAACAATTGGATTTACAATCAGCATTTCAGAAAAAAAAATTTACCAAGTTTTCGCCAGTTCCATGGAACCTCGCATTCAATTTTTATTTTTATTTTTTCAAGTTCGGTCGTATGCTATTTGCTCTAAATAGCTTCAGGAATATAGAGTTGTCGCCTGTCGACGAAATGATATTTTGTGTCGACTTCAAACTGTATAGCTTCAAAATATCGTTTGGAAAAGTACCAGGAATACGATTTTTGTCCAATTCCTGACGGTAGACCCTTCCATGAATAACCCAAAGGGGAATGGACGGCAAATACTGCGCTCTGCAACTGACCTGCTATTTGCAGTTCATTATATCATTTATAGGCATAAACGATAGTCAAAGAGAGGGATGCGACCGGTCCACGTATTTACATTATTTTTGCGCATTACTACAAATACTGAATGTTTGCTCACTCGATCTTTATTGATGAGTCCTCTAATCGCCGTATCAATAATAATAACAATGTAACAATAATAATTAGCAACTTTTGTTACATCGATTAGTACAAAAAAATAAGCCAAAACTTTTTTGATTCCCATCAGATAAAAACTGTTAAATAATTTGGTATGTACAAATTTTGGGGGACTGTTCCATAGTCTTTTACTCTCTGAATGTCATTAAGCGATATAGCCTCATTTGTGATATTTGTATATTGTCGGTAGTTGACGTTAAAAATGCATTTCCCTGGTGACATTGCAAATGGAAGTTTTACTACCTGAGCNATTCTTTAGAAAATCTTTTCAGAAGCAAATTTTAGTCATTCCACTCGTAAATGTACTGTCAAATAAACAAAAATTTTGAAATTATCAAAAAATATTTAGTTCACCGTATTCAACAAAATATCGACCATTTTTAACAAAATTTCATTCTCAGTGTGTTCAATAATTTTGTATGTACAAATTTTGGGGGACTGCTCCATAGTCTTGTACTCTCTGAATGTCATTAAACGATATAGCCTCATTTGTGATATTTGTATATTGTCGGTAGTTGACGTTAAAAATGCATTTCCCTGGTGACATTGCAAATGGAAGTTTTACTACCTGAGCTTTGAAACGTAACATCGAATTTGTGGACATACTGTGGTAATCACTACACGTCTGCACTCTCGATTGAAAGGTAGCCAAACAAATTGCGGTCTGATACTTGGATGCATCAAACGTGATAGTTAAACATTCGTAATTGGTACGATGGCAATTGACACGAACCGTTTGAGGACGGGCCATCGCACTTTTTGATTGAAATGAATTTCGTGCGTTGGAGAAAAAATGTTTGTGACTTAATGAGCGAGACTGAATTACACGCGAGAATGAGGGAGGCCTTTATGGCCTGGCGAAGCTTTGGGGCAAATTTGTAACTTCTTGTCGTACGTCGCACCTTATTAAAGCCTCTCAACATTCCCCTTGGACTTGCTTTATGCTATCCTATTCCGTTTGTCTCTGGTTTGATTACCGCGACCCGAGGTTGTCTCGCTCAGCCAACTGTCAGCATTAAGACACTTGCTACAGTTGTCATTCGCACCGCCTGCATTTAGCATCCATCTGAAGCGACTACGACCAGGAGAATCGCACCAGCGACATCAAGCTTGAACTTAGATTTTACGAGTTTCCTCTGAGCCACCGATAGTCGAGGAAAAGCTCGTGGAGAAATCATGGTTGTGTGTGAAACACGCTCCCATTGCGAGTACCCAAGAGATTGTCAAAAGAAACTGATAAGAGAGAGGAGAGAGGGACCTCGATATGAGATGAAAGCAGTGCACTCGATAATATTAATGTTGATGGTCTCGTGGCGAAGTTATGTCAATTTTTGTAGAACAAGGCCATCCAAAAATCGTAAAGTTGAAAAACGATGTAATAAACTTTTCCACCTTTTTCACATCCTACGGTTTATTAGCACTTTTATTACAGTCCTGATGCAATAATCGTTGAATCAACACGAAAATCGAGGAATATTGCAACGTAAAAAGCTGGTACACACGAGTGCATACGCTTGAAGTAAACGAACCAGTTGATAAAAAGAATCTATAAATGCATGATGATGGTAGCGAAACTTTGCGAAATGTGCGGCTCAGCCGATACCGAGTGTTGCTAGTCTGTGCAGGGACTTAATGGAAAGGCGAAAACCCTCGCAGCAGAAGCAGGAAATTGGAATTTTTTTCTTTCCTTCGCTTCTCGCCTTCCTGTTTTCAAACTGAAGAATATTCTGAGGAAAAATCCTGTCATGATCCGAAAAGAAAAAAGAGATGCAGACGAGCCTCTTTAACGGATGAGCAGGTCCCACTTTATAGCATCAGTCCGCGTTGTTCCTGGCTTCGTGAACATTTCATGCGCAACACTTTGAATTAATGGCGAGATTTTTTTACATTTTCTTTAGGCGACACAATGACTACCTAGTCCCTCAAGTTCGGCGCTCCTCTGTTCGCCTATCCCCAAGGATCAAGAGCTTCGCAGACGTTTCGTCTTTTCCCTGCATATCGATTCGGAGCTTTGGGAATCTATCGTTTCCCTGGTCGCGCCAGCGGCGAGACCGAGGAAATGTCTCTTAGACGTTCATGGAGTTGATACTTTTTTTTTCTGATTACCTCAATTCCTCGTGTACATTGGCAACGATTTTATTTCACTTACTTTTGCTGTTTTCTTTTATTGTTTTAAATGGTAGGAAATTATTCGCGGCCACTTAATCGAGTATCGGGTTGTTTTATGTGAAGGTGCATTGAGACCTGTTTTATTTATGCGTACGTGACACAGTCGGGCGTATATGAAACGATAACCGGGCGTGCATGCACCTACGGTCGTGTCAGGCAAGTTTGTGGCCTGATGTCCAATGGGACACGAGCCGGCTGGACACGGGAGCAGGTGTGCTACCATAACACGAAAAAAATAAACGTATGCACGTTTACTCGCTCTCCTTCTCTATTTAAATGCATCTTCAGGCTCTAACATCTCAACGAGGGTGGGATATCGCTTCAAGTCGATAAAAATATATATATTTAAGTGGTAAGTCGTCACAAACGGTACATTGACTTTTTTCAACCTTCCGTTTGCTTCATCTGCTCGTACAAGTAACGAGAGAATTTGAGCGTAGTCATTCTCCCGATTGCTGCATCGGAGAAAAATTATGACCTCAATTTTTCGAAAAATATTTTGAACGCTAATCATAATTCAGCAGCGTTGCTTAACGATTTCCGATTGCAAAGGCTGTTTTTCGCCTTTCGCGGATATTGCGAAACTATCACAAGTTGATCACTACCTCCACCGCTTTTCGTACACAGCAACATAATAAAATAAAATACAACAAATTATGGAAAAAAAATTCAATTGGAATATCTTTGAATAATGAAACTTCGTTACTATTTTTGAAATATGCTTTTGCATTGATGGACTCTCGAACTGGACTGCCAAAAATAAAATTTCTCGACTGATATAACAATATTCATTAAATTGGAGAAATAGATTTTCTGTTCAGTTGGCAATTGCAGCATCGACCGAGACTTTTATTTGACTCCCTTCATCTTCATCTCGATTCTCTTCCTATTTCTCATAGTTATTTCTCTCTTTTTTTTCGCGAGCTGTCACAAGAGACACAGTTGTTTCTTATGCCTGAAAAAGTACACATGTCGGTGATGTTGCCTCAAGCATATCGGTCTTCCACTCGAGCAAGTCAGCAACCAAGGATTCTCTGTTATATTTGTGTTATACGTATGTCTGCGGGTAGGCAAGAGCGAACGATGACTCGCGTAGACACATCATCGACATATCTTCACGCGAACACACATCACGAACTAATTTATTGATTAATTCGTGTCGGACGTACGCAGCTCACCAGAACGAGAGAGAGAGAGAGGGAGTTCGTCGTTGATCGAGAGGATTGGTATCATCGCGCGAAATCGTACACGGCTCGACATATATATGTATATGAGTTGCCAAGTCCAGAGGCTGGATGGAGATTACGTCACGTGTGTCAGGCGAGCTTACATGTGATTCGAGTGTAGCAAATTTGTATGTGCGTGTATAACATCCATCCATTTTTTTGAATTACAATTTCGTACGTTCTCTATCGATCCCCATTACGATGAATTTATCGTCCTGTTAAATTCAAATTTAGAACTCTGTGAAAAGCGGTGAAAAAAAATACGTTTTTATTGACGAGATGTACCGAGTGTTTGTGTTTCAATAAATAAAATAATATTCAAGTGACGATGTCTTGATTCAATGATCCCATTTTAAATGCAGATTACAATGCTCGATGAAATGTATATAGCGAATAAAATGCCAATCGATTTACGGATTGTGCATATTATGGCTGCGTTTCCTGATTTGCCTCACTCTCAATTACAAGTAGAAATAATATCCGTGTGGGTGATGTACGATGGTGATATGAGTGTATATATCAGAAGCAGTGAAATAATTTTATCAATACTGATTTAATTGTATGTGCGCGCGTGTGAGCGTGAGCGTGTAGAAATGTTAGTACGCCGGAGCCGCGAGGGCCGAGCGTACTCGAAGTGAATACTCAATTATTTTAATTAAATTGGAAAGCCAAGAGACTGGTGTGCTTTTGCGCTGATGTGTGTACACGAGCTGATACATATGTATGCGTACGCAGTTGGTATTTGTACGTGTAGCTTGAGAGTGTAGTAACAGGACTGACTGAAAATATTTCTCTCAATCGTAACTCATTCCTTCAGGTACTGCATAACTATATGCTAGCCAGAACCGATGTATATGCAACGCATTATAAATGCTCAGTGACGGGGGTATATAACCCCAAGAAAGCGAGAGAGAGAGAGAGAAGTGAGAAAAAAGAGTGTGACGCGAGAAAATCAAGTCAAGCCAAGAGCATAAAACATCGTTATGGCTAACCCTCGTTTCAACTTCTGCCTCTTTCCCCGTCCACGAATGACCATCGACTTGGAGCCTTCTGCAATTAGATATACGAGCAACCGAGGAATACAGTTACTCACTCTGGTGAAGGCTTTTCCACGCAGTGCAACGACTACCAATGGAATAACGCGAAATGTAGATACAACGATTGATGATAATTATAACGGCATAAAGCAAAGAATAGCAGATGTAGATTCATGCCAATTGCAACCTTTTTCTCCAAGTCGCAGAGTCATGAGATCCGATAGATTTACGCGAACGGAATATATAGTAGACGTTATATTTGCAAGCTTCTCGTATATTACGACAAATACACAGAACAATCTCTACCGCAGCGAATGCTGTATATCTCATGGACCATTCTTCCATATGTGGGTGAATATTCTTTACATCCATTCCACACACATTCACATACGTATGTTCTTACTATACATATATATAGAAGTATAGACGGTGAAAGAGAATACCGGTTAGGGCGTGCCAATCTTGGCGAAGCGTGGTCCTCAGTTACACCCCACAGGCACCTTCGATGCACATATTTCTTCCCAGCGCAGCTACAGAAAGATGGATAGAGAAAGGAAGCCTTGGTAAATTACTGGCGAACCACGCGATCTCGACTGGATCAAGGATCGATAATTTGTTGTTGTTCCAACTTACTCCGCGTGTATACATAACCTACTGCATATTCATAACGTTTATAAATACATACATATTTATTCAAATGCACACATTTAAGGACCATCATCAAATAACCGAGTTCGAGTCTACGTCATTTTTCAGATAATTATCAGAGTCTCTATGTTTATAATCACGATCCATGCTAAGTACGTGGTGTGCGTTCCGCGATAACAATTAGGCTTAATATTGCTCGAGTATAAACGAGCATATAAACTCAAGTTTGTAAATATTCATCTACAAAGTATACTCGTTCCAATATTCATGAGTAAATGATCCAATTGCTGACGCTGTTCAAATTACTGATAACAACTTCGTTAACAGAAAACATTTCACTTTCATTTGGATTTGGTATTCAATTGAGGTGGAGAATTTGATTCTGCCAGGTGTTTTTCCGAACTGGTAACATGTGAAGCTTTTTAGAATTCTCTGCACACACTTAAAACCGATGGAGCAATTAATAATGAGTCGAGAAATATATGACAGTTGATTAATTATCAAAATTCCTGTATCAATTAATGTTTTCAATAATTATAGGACCTGAAAGTTGTTATTCCGGAGCGAGTAATCGATTACTCTATGCCTTTCTGAAATTGTTTCGACGATAATTTTGTTGTTTTTATGAAAACGTCAGATGGACCACGAAAATTAATTCGCAATCGAGTTAATAAGTGAATCTTGGAAAATTAATGATCTTTCCGGTTCGACGCAAGATCTTTAATAAGCGATGAGCAGAACTTCTACAAGATTTATTCCAACAAACCGCGGCAGCAGGATGCACACCACTCCTGGTAATATTTATCTTTCCACAAACACATAAGTTCTTATCACTCCGGAGTTAACGTACAAAAAGTAATGAATAAATTTTCATTTTTGGAAATAAAACATGTTTCATGGGAAAAAATTACGATTAAGGAACAAGATTCAGAGCGTGGTGATTGGGATTGTTTAAAAGTTGGACAATAATTCGAAAAATACGACGAAACGTTGATAGTTTGCGTGGTGGCAAGTATTCAAATAGGTGGAACTCGAAATAAAAGCAGAAAGATTGAGCAAACTACAAATATCCTGAGGTTGGATGGAATTGTTGGGGATTTAGTGGAAAACTTTGCTCGTGTTAATCAGCCAAATTCAAAGAGATACATGTAATTATGTCAAGCGCATGCAGTTGCGCTCTGACACTCGTGACCGTCATGCACCCTTTCTGCATCGCGGTAGCTATTTTTTTCTGCCTCGGTTTCTCAACCCTTGATGAAAATGGTTCTCGTTAAGCCGATAATATTATTCGGGTATTGCTTTGCCCATTTCCGCTGAAGCTCGTTCGCTATGTGTGCTTCGTCGTAATTTTCGGGGCACGCGACGCGCATCGCACGCTCTTTTGCCCACGAAATCGAAATAATTATAGACCTTTGCCTCCTTCGAATAGTCCATATACGAGAAAGAAGAAGCAGGTAAAAAAAAACAACTGTAGGACGAAAGAGTTCTACCTCTGGGTTGTTTTTGCATGAAAAGTTAAACGTCGTAATTTTTTCTTTCTCCCTTAATCTCTCCTGCTTCTCTCCGAATTGTTATACTCTTTGTTTTACATCCGCATACAGGTTTATATCGGGTTTAAAATCGTTTAGTAAAAAAATTTCGTTTACAAACTTTGCTGCTCGGACTATAGCGATAAAGTTAATTTTTTTTTCTTCCATTCATTTCCTTCCTCTTTCTCTCGCTTTGGATCTTTTTCTTGGCAGCAATTACGGTCTTCTTTCGCGAGAGCATCCAGCAGCGTACGTAGGATCGGCCCAATTTTTTTTTCTGTCGATCCTTCAAATTATTGCAAAATATGCATAGCCCGAAAAAAGCTAAGCGCTCGAAACTCACTCGTGTGTACGGCTTTTTGCGGAATTCAAAGCTACAGAATTAACGCGAAACTGAACGCGCATACTTTCTGACAGCTGCTTCTCATCCTGCTGGACTATACTTTTGGTGTTTATTTTAGACATACGAGAGATATATCGGAGATAATATTAGTGAGAGCCCCGGTGGAAAAAATCCACGGCCCTTTGCACAGGTGTATTTTTAACGAGCTATAAAATGTATTGTAAATAGAGTGCGAATTGGTTGCGTCTACATGCATTCACGCTCAGTTTATCGTCGGGCTTGCCATTCAAGTTAAAGTTACTCGCTCTCCCAGTTTTCGGTAGATTGTGCTGTTTCGGTAGATTTTCGATACCGGAAAGTATAATTAAGGTAAGACACATTATCATTTTATAAACGAATGCTCAATGAATATTCATCGAGCGAATTATAAAAGCGGCGTTGCGGTATCAAGACGAATCTTGATTCGTCAATCGCCTCCGAAAATTCCGTCTAATTACTCGTTGTCAAGTTGTGCGGCGATGTTATTTTATACGCATGGTGAATTACGTGAGCCATATTGTTGTTTCTATAAATTTGAGAGACTACGCGCGCTCGACGAAATCGCTTCGTCAGAGTCAGAAAGAAGCATCAGGGTGACGGCTAGTGTCTCAGCAAACGATAAATGTCCGGCTGTATTCTTACCGGCATCCAGTTAACGTTCGCGAGTGCGGCTACAGAAGCTCGCAAGTTCCAGTTTGTAGTTTGGCACGAATGCGATTTGTATATTTATATATAAAATTGGATGGTGAGCTGGGGGATACAGGAGAAACGGCAGATTACCCGTGGACGTATCCGTGTCCGCAAACCATAATTCCCTTTGGCTCATTCCGAGAGAAAGAGGGAGAGAGTTTTCTGACTGTACGACGCTTATGTGGTGTTAGAAATTGTGGCGAGGCAATGTTGGATGCTCCACGAGCTTTGATCTATTTTTGTGGATCAGCATAGCGACATGCAGCATCCACCTGCAAAATTTATACGTACTTTGCAACGTGAACGAGACGAGAGGGAACAGTACGCTTCATATATTCATGTATATATTTCTACACAAATGTGTATGTGAGCGTATACGTGTACCGAGATGGCCAAGGTGGATTTTAACCGCTCGTGAATCACTCTTGCGCCCGAGGAGGAAGTGCAAGTGAAACAAAGATACAGTAAGAAAGAGAAAGAGAGAAAGAGGAAAGCTGTGTGTCCAGTATTCGGGTCATTACGGGACAGAGTCAGTGTCGGCGCGGTGGAAAAGCACTCTGAATGGCGATACTTGAACACTCATCCATACTCTCAGCGAATGTTTTTTACGTTTCTATTTCGTAGGAGTCAGAACGATGTGCTCGGATCGTCTCTGGAGTCGGCAAGCATCATTGTGAATAAAATAAAATTCGTTCGATTGTTCACGATGGCGAATGTTGTTTGATTTTTTTAATTTCATTTGCTCGTTGCGATGAAAATTTTTGTTCAGAAACGACGCGATTTAATTTTTCGTTACTTTTTCCGGAATGACTTAATGATCGCTCGGAAAATTCGAGTTTTTGCCAAATTTTACTGAATTCAGATGGAATCAGGATCAGGAAAAAATGTACGTACGTTTTCTTACGTTGGTACGCCGGTTTTTTTTTCATCGCTAATTACGAAAGCGTGCGTGGCAGCGAAACAATTTAGACTCAAATTTTACAAGCGTTAATCTACCACTTTGTGGACGTAAACACAACACAGTGTGTACCGACACGCAGGATCACTTTATCTTTGTTTATTTTATTCAATTCCCCTCGCTTCCTTTTTTCAAGTTTCCAAGAACTATACATGGCGACGATACAGCCGATTAATGATGTCGCGGTCCCTCATTAATTTTTTCGTCAATGGTATACGCCCAGCCACATAACGCGAAAAAATTGTTGCGACCCTTTGACGATAAAGAGCTCAATTAACGTTTGAAACGGGGGAATTTGAAGCGGAAAAAACGTCCGGAAAGCTCGGAAACACGTGAATTTCCATATTCACACGCATACAAATTTCAAACTAAAACACTTTTGAAGTCGTAAAATAATACAGCATGCATGTTCGTTGAAACGATTCAAATGAACGTTTATTTATTCGTTGCCCAACTTACTGGCTCCAAACGTACTCAAATGCGATCAAAAAACTAGGGAAATATTTTACTGACAATTTGTGTGAAAAGTAATGAATGCAGATTTTTAGGCGGAAAATGCAAACGATTTTTTTTTTCGAAAGAGTTAATAAAAATTGTTGAACGAATATCTGGGAAAGTTTTCTCGCAGCAACAAAAGGCTGCACCACTTTTTCCACCGATAGGACGTTGAAGATGAATGTTGAAGGATTCGGAATAGTTGGAATTTGAGAAAGGCAATGGGTTCGGCATCAATCTTCGCTGTTGAGGTTGATGCTCGTGTAAAGTCGTAACAAAGCGTGCGCCCTGTCAACTCTCGCGCCCCTGAGCAGTTCCGGATGCCAAGCTCTAGAGAGGAACGCGAAGAGGAACGTCGAAGATTGGTTTTACCCGAGGAACGACGAGGAATGCAATAGACGTCGAGTCGTAACGCTTTTTCGCTGTGTCTGCGTCATGCTCACTCTCGACGCATCAACGACGTTCTTCCTTTATCACCCAAGATTGCGCAAACATTCGGGCAGCTATACGAGCCAAAACCATTTGAAGATCGTTCTCAAAATTTTGAAAATGCCTCCAAAGCTGAAAATTGCCTGAACATTTTGATAATGCAATCGTTCGATGCAGCGTGACAGAAAAAGTGCCAACCAACGGGCAACACTTATACATTGCGTTAAAAAGCTCAAAGTCTGCTTTGTATGACCTTGCGATGGTGACTTTTGAGAAAAATTGAAGAAATCGGTGTTTGGTTTTTAAAAATTCTGCGCACCGTGTACAGGAGTTTTGTCGCAGCCATCTTAGCATTGTATAGTGTGTGTTTCGCAATATGGCGCGGAGCTGGAAAAGTCCCGATATCTCGCGAAAGTTATGAAAAATAGGTTGCTGCCGCTCAAATGAGGCGGAGTAAGGGTGGGAAATGGAGGAGCCTCGCGCCAAAATGGAACCGTACAAAGTACCATTTCATAAATCTTGGCAGGACTAGAGCGTGCCGAGGGAAAAGAAAACTGCGTTGATAGATGAGAAGAGAAGAAGGTACGACGGGCGAAGAGAGAGAGAGAGAGAGAGAGAGAGAGAGAGAGAGAGAGAAAAGTGGAGAGAAGAACGAGAGTAAAGGTATATAAAGAAAAGCGAGAGAGATGGTGAGGGTATTATTTCGTAGGACGTTGTATGACATTATAAACCGGGAGGAGCTACGCGAGGGAGAGTTTCGCCAAAGACGAGGACATAAATTTATGACGCTCGAAGAGAGTATCTATGGTAAAATGACATACACGTACATTAACTCGAAAATTTTGTACGAGTGTGAGTGACGAGAAAAGATAAGCGAAAATATTGGGCTCTCACGATTATTGTTAGGTCAATTAATCATTTTTATTTTCTCCATAAGAAGTTTTGATGCATATTCATCAGAGAACCCCCACAGCATTTTTATAACGCAAAAGAATTGTCACGTTTTTTTGAAAATTTCGATGCAATTAGGCGCCAGACACGTTGGCCAATTCAAACGATCTAGGACGACTGCATTGTTCCTGCGCGGCGAAAAATACATTCTTCCCAGCAAATACAGTTCTTACGTAATCACTCAGCTATGGGAACGAAAAACTATTGAGATTTTCGGGAGATTTTTTCTTCTTCGCCACCATCTTTTCGGTACACATAGCAGTTGTTTGTTTCACGTGCGTTCGCGGATAAGCAAAGAAGCAGGAAGGAGTGTGAGAAGAGCTTGAGTGTCGAAGGATAATGCAATAAGAGTGTGTAAGAGCGCAATGGAAATAGGAATGAGAGCGAGAGAGAGAGAAAGAAGGAAAGAGAGGGAATCAGTGGGAGAATACGGAGGATAAGAGAACAATATATCAGCAGGGGTTGGCAGGAGGGCGGGATCTGCAGAGCTCGAGAGTTTCTCGAAGAAGAGCCAAGGCGTCGTCTCCACGTATTCTCATACCACGTTCCTTTTTTTCCCTTTCACTCACTACACACGCTTTCCTCCCTTCTCCATCCCCACGGACCCAAGAAAAATACCGAATAATCCGCCTGCCAGGATTACCCCACCGACCTCTGCTATATAACACCACATCGTCTGCTCCGCAGCGTCCTTTCCACGACCTCCGTATCGTATAACCTCTTCGGTCATATCTTTTCGTATATATTCGCGGCTCAACTCGCTATGCACTAATATAAAGCCTTGAACTATATCATATCCCGAGCCTTTTCTCACTTTTCTCTCAACAAATTCCCATTCGACGTTCCATCTACGAACTAATGTTTCACCACGAAATTTGTGCCCAGAGAATGTCTCAATTTTTTGGCAGCTATCATCCGAGCTCATTCTCCAGTTTCGTTCGTCTGCAGCCTGCTAAACGTTAAAGTACTGTAAAACAATTTATTTATTTTTTAAGGTATAACTATCGCAGAATGGGGTGATTTAGGATTTTCTTGAAATTTAGTGTAAATATTCTTGACATTAAAACGAACAACTTTCCTATGAGAGGAAACATTTTCTGCCGTCTAGAATTTGAGATATTTCATTTCCATTTTATATTTTTCCCATCTAAACGCATGTAAATTNATATCATATCCCGAGCCTTTTCTCACTTTTCTCTCAACAAATTCCCATTCGACGTTCCATCTACGAACTAATGTTTCACCACGAAATTTGTGCCCAGAGAATGTCTCAATTTTTGGCAGCTATCATCGGAGCTCATTCTCCAGTTTCGTTCGTCTGCAGCCTGCTAAACGTCAAAGTACTGTAAAACAATTTTTTTTTTTTTTTATTCAAATAAAAATTTACCGCTTCTGTCGTCTGGCACATTTGTTTGCAGTCATTTGACTATGATTGATTTATCCACACCGACACGTTCACCGATAAGTTTCGTTGTACATGGTCCCTGGTCATCGAGTAAAAACCAAATAATCGAGAGTCACATCGTCCATTGCAGGAATTTAATTTTTCATGGAACGATTAATTACCATAGTGAACTGCAATTAACTTTGAAGTGGCAATTTTTTCCAAAACCTTAACATTCCTAGGAAGATGTGACCAAATATTCGGGTCAGCTTCTAAATCAGCAACCCTGGAAAGCTCCGAGTAAATATATCCGAAAAAATGAGGAGAAATTGAATAAATAATGGAGATTTAATTGAATCTGAGGAACATTGACCTGGAAACACGTTCAGTTATTGTGCAGTACAAAGCGACACAGTAAACGTGTAATTTTCCAGCCAGTGACCTTTTTCGAAATATCGTTAAGAAGTTCGTTAGGGGAGGGTTACTCGAAGGCGTTTAAACGCCTTAAAACCCTCTTGGTACAGCCGATCCATTTCTGTACTGATCCTCTCAAGCAGCTTGCGATTATCCATGCTCTTTCTCCCTGACTTTTTTCTGTCTTCTCTGCCGACACTCCCTTTATCGATCGTTCAGGGCAGCAAACTCCTCTATCTCTGTTTCACCTTCCTTTTTCAAAGCCGCTGTACCCAGTCACCTACCCTTGCTGGGGATATCCCGGGCGCCCTTCTTACCGCGACTCTCTCGATCGAGACATCGAGCTAACCTTGTCGTACCTAACATAGCTTCGAAGCCCCGTAGCAGCAGCGATGCGAGCGGCGCGCGACAGCATGAGAAGCAACGTGGCTCGAGCATCGAAACCTTTTATCAATATACGATTCCATTTTGCAATGCATATACGAACTATCAGTCGGCTGACCCTTCAGCACGACAGAATGGATGTATAAAAGCTCTTCCCCCAAAACGCAATGTGTGTTTAATTTCAATATTTCAATCCCCGCCAATTAAGCAGACGTAATTAAAATTTAAACGAACTCCGTTGGAATATCGGAAATATATATGAAGCGAGTAATGATGTCTTGCGATCATTACTCCATTTTACATGTTTCCGACTAGTGGCGCTCACGTTACTCTCTTTTTATGAAAATTCAATCGCAGACTGATGTCAGATTGATCGTTCAATGAGTTACGATTTCTTTCATCAGCCGAAACGCCGTTTAAAAACTGTCGAATGATTCCCTTGATGTAGACTCTCGTTGATAGTGCTCTCTAATGATCTTAATCGCATGTCGACGGTTATGAGAGTCGCGTTTTTATAGCGATTATAATCTGACAAGGTGGAAGCGTGTACAATGGCTGAAATCGTTAGTTTACCGTTTCGCGTAGAGGATGAAAGAGAAGACGCTCAGCAAAGACTGAAAAAAAGTGTTTAGCACGCCGGGCGTGGTTCGATTGTTTTATTTTTTCGATCTCCCTGCCACTCGCCACCTTGCCAAACGTCGAGCAGCTTTTTGGCGTGTTTGCCGAGCAGCAATACCGTTTAATATATCGCGATGATGAAACCTAGTGGTCGGTTGAGTATCGCGTTAATTGTATCGCTGCAGGCTCGTAGCATTTTATACAACGCCACGTCGTGTCCATGGGCTTCCGTTCCAGCGGAACAAAAATGAGCCTCTGCTGTACGAGTTCGGCCATCATAACTCCCCTGTGCGCGAAAATGACGGGAGCGGAGGTGGAAGGAGAGGAAACATTTTGCATCGAGTCAAGCGGAAAAATCGAATCACGAACGCAATCTCGAAACATAAAGTTGTCATTTTGTCACGAGTCAAGCCAAACACGTTAACGAGCAAAGTTTTGCACTTTCCTGGTAGGAAAACTGTTTGATAGCCGCAATATTTTTCTCAAGGCTCAAGTATGAAGAAAAAATAAATAACGTGGTATTTGAACAATTGAAATTATGATAGCACTGTTGCGGAATTGTTTTACAACATGAAGAGGAGAAAAAAAATATGCCACAAACGTGTTTGGTTGCACAATCCACAAAGTGGTGCTCGACACGAGGGTCACATTGCATTGTCCTCCGATCGGTCACGTTCACGTTTCGTAATCCTTTATCGCCACGGTGTGTCCGTAAATCGCGTGTATACAATTCGAAGGCGTAAAAATTGGCGTTAAAGGCTTGAATCGATCATTCTTAAATCGCGAATCTATCATGAGCCAGTACCTTATCCATCAACATGATCCTGACGACACTGAGAAATGTTTGGGACGTGTTGAACACTGAACGGAACGATGGACATCGTCCTGTTGCTGCAATACAAATCCTGCTTGTTTTTTTAACTTTCAATTTAGTTCCATTTTGAAACAAGATACTCGAATAATCGAGAAATAGAGTCACAGATATTTGCGTGATCCTCGTAGGAAATTCATCCACATGGAAGACACACAAAAGACTCTCGGAGCCTCTCAGCACGTGGTCTACGAGACAACTTTTCTCCTTCTCTCGATGCTCTAATCGATATCTATGCCAGCAGTAATAATCACTGAACTATCCAAGTTTGACGTAAATCACGAAAAGAAAACACAGAGATACGTGTAATAGATCGAAAGTGAGATTCGACGCTTGGAGGCTGAGATTAAGATGAAAAAAGGAGCAGCGAGTCGAAGGAAGATACAGAAGGAGAACGACGGACGACGCGCTGAGCGTCGGACGGTCGGCGCTAGACTTGGCGTCGGTTCGTTCGTTAGCGAAGCCCGCTTGCCCGCTTGCCCGCCCGTATTAATTTGCTTCTCCATCTTGCTCACTCTTGGCATCTAAGGGGAAATGCGAGCAAGTGAGCGCACTAACGCAGAATGAGAAGGTTCCGCAATGGAGATGATACGAGTGCGAAAGAGAGGGAAACAACGGAGAGACGAAGAAAGAGGAGGGAAGACATAAACCCTCTGCACCCCTCTTGAACCACCCCGTGCTGAAAGGAGGGTGGTTTGAGTCGCCCCTGGTCTTAGTTCGGTATGCTCTGCTCTACAACCCCGAGACGTTCTGTTCGGCGCATGCGGCTTCTGTTAATCACACTTGAGTCTATATCTCTCTCTCGCTCCTCCCTCAACCACCCACTTAACCCTCGATATTAACTTCCTTCCTCTATATTCTTATTTTTCTTCAGCTACTTTTCTATTAAACACTTTCAATCTTGTTCGCTAATGTTTTCATGCTCGCACAAACATTGACAACTTTTTTTCTGTGCAAATCACTATATTCTCTCCTGCAACTCATTATCTCATTACGTTTCCATCATCTTTTCAGAGTTTCACATTTATTTCGACCCCAC
The DNA here is from genome assembly GCA_037952995.1 of Hyposoter didymator. Classification (NCBI taxonomy): domain Eukaryota; kingdom Metazoa; phylum Arthropoda; class Insecta; order Hymenoptera; family Ichneumonidae; genus Hyposoter; species Hyposoter didymator. The sequence continues at coordinate 24,006,271 of JBAJMU010000001.1, read as the reverse complement.
ACAAGTATTTGTGTGGGTAAGTTGATTTTTTTCGATTTAAAATTCGATCCTTTCAATTCTGTGCTTTTTATTATAGAACGAACTTTTCTTCTCATTATATTATCGATGCCCGCAAATCGCGATTCATACGAAATAATTTGGTGAATTATTTTCCGTTAAATGCTTGTCATTTCTGCACATATGTAAAAATTAGTGTGACTGAATTGAAGTTTGTTTAGCTTGATGCTATGTTTCGAATAGAGTAAATAATTTATTGGCACATTTTTGTACGCTAGGTGGTTGGTTCAATCGTTCGAGATCAATGGATGGCGTAATTCGTTCGCCTCGTTGCCAGGCATAAAAGTGGAGAAAACGCTTTGTCCTTGCGGATCCATCGGTTTTACGAGAACCAAGTTGCTCGTTCCACCCTCAATTTTCTTCAATTCACGTATATACCATCGGCACTCTAGAAATAGTGGATTGTACACGGAGGGTATACCTTGGCGCCAGTGAAAGTCGATCGTAATTCATGATCGCTCACCCTCCTCCGAATGTTCCTCTCTTCGCTGCTATCCCTTTGACCCTCACCGCGGTGCATTAGCAACCCTCGTTGCCAATGTTGAACGGGTAGCACATCTTTGTCGAAGTAATTTTCTCTTCCAACCTTTACTCCTTGCTGTTCTTCGACTTGCTCTTCTTTTATCTCTGGCTCCCTTAGATCTCTGACTTTTGTTAGAGCTAACGATCATACGGACAGAGTTCACTACGTCCCAAAAAGTACTATCGTACAAACGTTTTTCAGCCACAAAAAATAATCAAAGACTCATGCGGATGAACAAGACAAAAACTTTTCGATGCTGGAATATTCGCATTGTTGAACTAAAAAAATGTTCTAATTTTTTTTTCCACCGTTCCTGGAATGTCGTTGGGTCTTTAAAACTGAGATAACGATCGAAATTCCTTTGCTCAGGAAGGTAATAAAACGAGGCAGCAAGCAAATGGGTTAGCAAAGAGTTTTTTCAAATTATTATCAAAGATTTGTGTTTTTTTTTTCACGCACTACAAAATTGAGTGAAATGGATTGTAGTAAATATTTATAGATTATTTACAGTTTCACCTTCAATCAATTTTGTGCCCTCAAGGAATAAAGTATAAAGCGTTCGTACTGGAGAATCATTACGTGAATGGCAACATTGACCTCTTTCAGAGACAATCGTTCAAAGTTCAAAGATCCCTTCGGGTGTCGCGAACCCTTTTGCTTGTTGGAGAATGAGCTTGCTGTAGAAAAAGTCTGCGAGCTGCGTCTTTACCTCAATGCTATTCTCATCTCACTCATCGGTCGTCGTTCGACCGGTTTTCTCGAGCAGTCGCGATCGAACGAGGCGAAAAAGTATATCCCGAATCGTGCATGATCGCGCTTCGATCATAAAATTTCAAGTTGGACCGCGCATTCTTTTCTTCTTCGTGAACGAAAGGCCGCGAGGGAGTGAGCCGGATGACAAGATCGAAATTTAGTCGTGGAGAGCGGACTTGCATCAGTTCGTGATGAAGCGCCGAGCGCTCGTCGCGAGCAATAAAATTTTATTAGAACTTACGCGAAGGGCCGACGCTCTCTCTCTCCAATCTGCTTCGCATTTCATTGCTGATGCACCCTGCCGCGTTCAAATACGCTAATCGATCGTTCGCGATCGATTCAAAGACTCGATCCCAGCGTTTCTTGATGGACGAGCCGAAAAACTTTTGAAAACTAATAAATTCGAGTAGAGAACCATTCATTGACCTTAATTCTTCGTAGACGGTGAAAAAATTGAAGCACCTGAATCCCGAGGAGCCAAAAGACGGACGTCTGCGGCGGGTGAGAATGGGAAAGAAACTCGAAATTCAATATATCGACGACGTACCAAAACCCAAGTTTCCGTCCCCTTCGAATTCATTTCTTCATAATCGCTCAAATATAATAGAAGTAGTGGCTTTACGTTGCTGATCATGGACAGAAATCGTTTATTTCGCATGTAGGATTCATTTGATGCAGCCAACTTGTCCAGCCAATTATGCGCAAGTCGTAACGGTTGATGTCTGTATTGAATCGTGTTTTTCAACGAGCAGCTTCGACCGCTGTGAAGATTAATGTAGCATCTTAGAGACCACTTGATTCGTCCATATTTTTCTCAACGAGGCAATGGATTAAATAAACCCATTGAGCATCGGACATGACTTGAAATATGGCAAAGAAAAAGCATACTCTCTTACGACAGATTCGTATTCGTGTGACAAATCAGAAATAATCACAAGTCCGAGCTTCACCATTGCAAATTGGACATTAAATTGCGCAGAGAACAGCTTCGAATTTATACTCAACCCCCCAAGCATTTCTCATGGTCTTCTGTCTCTTCAGAATTACCGATAATTGTGTAATGTAATTATATGTACCAGGTAGCCAATAAACTTTTAACGTCTTAATACGGAAACCGTGCGTGCACGTCGAACTACTCAAGGATTTACCATAAACACAGAGCTCTTCCATGTGGTCTCTCTCTCTCTCTCTCTCTCTGTCTCTCTCTCCGTTATCCCGTCGTCTCGTTTTTCTCGCCTTATATATCTTCCTTGGAGATTTTAGCGTCCGAGTATTTTTTTCACTCATTTCCCCTGGCGTTGCGAATGGAAAAATAGAGAAAGAGAGAGAGAGAGAAGGGCTGTTGATGATTCCGTGTGTCACGTAGCACTCGTAAAGATTTCTCCATATAGACCGAATCGGCCGCGGCTAGGAAACGAATGAGAAAACTGATACCGATCAAGAATACTAAAATGTGTTTTTTCTCTCATTCTTCAACAACATCCTTCCCTGCTTTTTTACTCCGAGTCTCAACCAGTCATGCTTCTGCGCGCATTCACACACACTTCGGGTGTGATTGCAACCGCCTCTTCCTATGTACTCTTTTATATTTATATTCATTTATCCGTATGCATGTGTACTCTAGTTACTACAAGTACAATTTTCATATAAACTATAAAGCTTCTACGTCCGGTTGCGCAGGTTGTTGGTGGATAGTTCATTCAGGAGAATCGATGGCGGCAATGACCAGCAGGAGGATAAAACTGCTCGAAAAGAGACTCGCGTGAACCTTCATCATCTAGTATTTTATTCGTACCAATTGCCAGCAATAAATATTTTTGTATATGAATATCTATACATGTATATGTGGGTTGATTCACCGCAAGTTGTAGCGTGACCAGCAAATCGGGCATTCGCTGTAACACGGTGCACTGCCCCGGGTGAAAGATTACCCCGTTTTATTCCCCATCCTTGCAGCTATAGACTCGATAAAGTATTAGCGATGCTACTTCTCTCCATAGCAAAATATACGTCTAACATGATTGATGTTCCCGTCAATAGTCATGTATAAAAAAAATTTACAGAACCTGATACGTTAGAATGTTTCTACGGACCGAATAGAAGGTGGAATAATAGAATTTGTTTGGCAAGTTTCGAACTTTGAGGTGCTGAATGAATTTGTTCATTTTTTCTGCTTTATGAAAAAAAATGAATCGAAATTCTTGATTACCATTCGAAAATGGGGTCTCTACGAATTGACAGTTTTTTCGAGGATGCTTTTACTTTTTTCAGTGTTATGCACTTGTACTGTGGGACAACATAACAAAGATCGATCGAACGCTCACCAAACAGTGAACATGCAGATTGGCAGGCACACAAGGCCTGCGATTGAGACGTTTTGAAGCGCGCGGCGAGCAGCAGCCACAATGACTCTTCGGACTGGACCACGGTTAGCAGCCCCGTGGCACACAACGGGACTCCTTGTTACACTCAGCGGAGACTGGAATCGGCTCCACTGAGTCGGCAGAAAAACAAAATGAACGAAAGAAAAAAATACGAAAAGGAAGCAACCGGCGGTCGAACCATGGCTGCATTAAGGGTTCGCTCAATCGCGATACTTTTTGAAAGAGCGAAAAGGAAGAATGAGAAAGGATAAACGCCAGGATTTATTATTGACCATATAGATTTACGTATTTCTCAAAATGAAGATTTCAATCATCCACTTTCTCTAGCAACAACCGGTGAAAATTTCTACCAATAAAAAAACGATTAAAGAGATGAAGAAAAATATATTTTCAACAATTGAAAAAGTATTTTTTCGTCTCTCCACGTTTATAGATTGGTTCTCATGGTTTTTAGTTTTTTACAGATTTAAAACGGCCGCCAATTTAGAGTCATTATTCATATAAAGCGTAGCTCGTGAAAGCTACTCTTATGGCTCTCATGGATGATCGTTATCTGGGCGAAAGAGCTCTGATAGATACTTGTAACACAGGCATATAAGTGCACACGGACATTTACAAAGTCAGTCACCTCATTTCCTAACCATTCATGGCGAACTCCTCTGTATTATGATTAAACATAAGAGGCTCTACTGTGCTTTTAACGATCATGCTAAATGTATTCATCATCGTATTACTTTAATCATCTAACTAATAAGTATTACTCACTCGAACAATTTTCCCGTTACGAGAATGCGTAGACTGGAAAAATGTGCATTTTTCCATATAACCCCATAAACTTTAATCCGTAGAGTTCGTTTATATTCATTACTGTTATTATTGCACTTAAGATTAACACCGTTCGAAAACACACTGAGCATGCATTCGTGAGAACGCTGGCTTTTTATCAGAGCGAATTAGCAATGAACGTTCCGTCGATTAATCAATCGAGATATCCGAAAGTTAATCCTTTCTCATCGGTCTTTGGTTTTGTATTATTCTCTCGAGTTTACACTTGTCCTGGTTGCATAGAAATTTAAAGGCTTGTCGAAGATGATGAGGAATTGATGATTTTCGTAGCGTTCGATCGAACAACGTCAACACGAAAGAATACGTCTATTTTGTTAGAGTGTAGCAGGAAGTACTGGAGGATACTGAAGTACGTGGATACATCTCATTCAAAATATCCTTTCAAATCCGTACCTGGCTTTGCGGAGATGAAAAGGGGTTGAACAATCCGGAAACCCGCCCTGTCTTCGTGCCACGAAAACAAGTCCCCCTCTCCTGTCGCTGTGAGGCCCTGAATCAGTAATGTTTATGCAGTTGTGCTTACGCGAGACCTGTACGTCAACCTTTGTGCCGACAGTTTCGCGTCTCTTCTCTCCTTACAGATCAGTAGATGAGTCATTCATGTATATAAATCCCCACTCGACCCTGAGGCGGCTAATCGTACAGTTCATTCGGCAGGTCAACAAGTTTCTTCGATTCGTAAACGTAAATTCTTCTCGGATGTCCTTGAAGTCAGAGTTGCGATTCATGGGTGCGGTGCTGCACCATGGAAATTAAGGGGTTCAGATATGTTGTGGATGAATGAATGAGATTCACGCTGATCGATGAATTCATTCTGAAAAAATCTGTCAACTCGAACACGTTCGATATCTACAAATTTCCATTATGCTCAGTCGTAATTAGTTTTGAATGAAAACAATGACGATGATATTTTTAGGGATCGAAGGAGTTTCTGGGTAAGAAAATCTCGTGGATGCGATGAAACCCAGGAAACGAGTCTTTATGTTGGTTTTTTTTTCTCAACTGCAACTTAGTCGAAAATATCAAAGGAATGTTTAGACAATCTCGAATGATGCTGGAGCATTGGGAAAGCTCGAGTTCTGTCCTTTTCCTGATTAAACCCTCGAGCCTCTAATAGTTGGCCTCTATGTCGTATGTAAATTTGTTGGAAAGGGTTATGGGAAAGTATAAAACAGCCGAGTGTACCGCAACGAAGCTAGAAACGCTATAAATGCTTGGGAGTCGAATAATAATGAATAGAAAAGAGAAATAATGGTTTAGCGACGATGGTCCCCTAGGATGCAACTAAGAGAAAAATAATAAAAGAATGGAGAGCCAAAACAGAGAGAGAGAGGAATAGGAAAGGAAAGAAAAAAAGGGAGAGAAAATGAAATAATGAAAAAAACGACCGTCACCCGTCGATGCTTGGGGGTCCCGCGACCGAGTGGCGTGCGAAGGCGCATAAAAACTAATGCTAATTATGCAAGAACATACCTGGCACTCAAATATGCATGCTAAACGCGCTGCATTATGCGTGACAGGCTGGTAAACGTACGGAACAATGGGCACTAGGTGGGTATAACCGTGAAACACACACACACACACATGCAGACGGAAAAACATTGAAATGAAACGAAGAAAGATTGAAAGAAAAAATAAATACATGGAATTTATGTGTTCGCGCTTGGATATGTGTTAAAAAAAAAAGAAGTTACATGTGTGCGTGGCATTGAAGTGTTGACGTCCGCATAGCGAATTATGTGAAAATCCGATGGGTGTCCTCGTCCTTTCTCTTCCTGCTATCCCTATTTTTCCCTCTCGGTCCCCAGCTACTGTCCTCTCACCTTTTTCAAATCGTTATCGTCTCGTACAACGACTTTGGCACACCATTAACCGTGACACTTTGCATATTTACGAATTATCTACAACCCTAGACTCTCGAGGGTGAATTTGACTGGAAGGAGCATCCAGCGATCCTCGAAATTGTAGTCGCATCGCGGATCGTATTTTACGATTGGTAATTCAAAAAATCTTTTAAATGGAAAAGACATTATTCTCTCACGCTATAAAAATTATAGAATAAAATACATTAAATGCAATTTCGCACTGTTGTCTCTGTTGTTTAGTTCATGGGTCCGGCGCTGGCAGGTTCTCCCAAAATAAATGATGAAATTAGGGGGAAAACAGCTCGTTTAATTAATTTACTTTATTAACGCCTCTTAGAATCGAAAGTGACGGTCGGTCGAAAGGAAACTCGTACGAAGAATGAGGAGTTCTGAAGCCTCCGCGAGGAAGAGAGAATCGCGGACTGTTCGATCTGCTTATTTCTGCAATCGTCAGTTTGATTTTCATGTCCGATCTTTGGAAACAGAAAATAGCGAACAGTCCGGACGAAACGAGGAAAGATTTTAAAAAATGTGTGGCGGTGTATTGCGCGAATATATGTGAAAACTATTCGTAACCGTAAATGTATAATCTCGCTCTGTCTCTCTTTCCATATTGCATATAAATAGTTGTAATGGTGATGAAGGAGGAATACGGAGGATAGAACGAGGAGGAGGAAGAGGCGGAGGAAAAGGGGTGTGGGTAGGCCATTGGCTCGCTTAAATTACCCGGACGTGCTCCGGTAGATAAGGCTCCCTGTGTACGCGCATAATGCGAACGTAATGTTCAGTACGCGGAGTCTCCACGCCCTGAAGGAGACTTGTATGTGTCGCATATGTGTGTTTGTACTTCGATGTGTGTGTACAGCAGCGACGGTGATAGTTGGAATGGTGGTGGCAATGGCTATACCGAGGCGGATGATGATGAGGTGCAGTAGGTGGAGGAGAATCCTACCGACGCTGGAGAAACACACCAGGAGTTGGTGAACCGACGAGAGGAATGAGCAAGGAAGGAAGCGATAGAGGCGAAAGGGGGCACACGTATATGTATATATATATATATATATGTATGTTTAAAGGTGATTTTGAGGCCGATTGCGTCTCTAAAGTGATTATTTTGAGGACTTTTGGCTATTTTGAGGACAGTCTTCATAATTTTTCCAACTTAAAGAATGTTTCGAGGTCCGTCTCCAAAGTTACTCCGATAGGTCCACTGCATATTTTGAAGACGTGCATTTATAGGCACTCATACAAAGACCATGTCCTCGAAAAAACATGAAAAGAAATGCATGCTTTGAGGACATTATTTTTATGGCCACTATGAAGACATTTCAAGGGAGAAGAAAATGTAATTGAATTTTTCTTTTTCGCGTTGGTTATCACGTGGAAATGTACCTGAGGAAAAAAGTATTATANATATATGTTCGCAACACGATGTATGTGCATTCTGAAACGTATGCTCAGAGGCTGGACACATATTGACCGATGCGTACTGCCAGTAGCAAGATAAACAGGCCTCACCAGGTCTGTCTCATCTCAATGGTAACACTCCTCTTTCGCAGTCTCAACAATCTCGTCTCTGGGATCTTCTGTCTCATAAAACCAACATGGATTCATCATCAACGTTGAACGAATATTTGCATGTTGTAGAAAAATACCCACACCAAAGAAAACCATCAATGAACTTCTGCCAAATTCCTTCTCACTCGTTATAAGGAATTTTGGTTCGATGTGGTCAACGTTTTCATAGACCTTATGAATACAATATTTGTAGAAATAGTCACTTATGTATGAAATTTTAAACGTGTTCCGTTTCTTGTTGCATACGTCTGTTGGCTCCGGGAATAATTAGTCATTGCTGGCAGCAGTTAGACGTGAACAGTTCCCAACAGACGTCCAGTACACCATCCTGCTTTTCAATACATAGCAAAGTGCATAGAAAGGGAGAGAGAAAGAGAAAAAAATTGATGATCGAAATGGTAAGGGCTGGAGTACTGTGCAATTACATTGTGAAGTGCCATTAACGATGTTGTAATATAGATGAACAATAGAGGTCAAAGGAAGGGCTAGTGCAAAAGGTACTGTTGCTCGATACCACGTTACGTGGTATATATATGTTTGAGGCGCATTAGTAGTCGTGAATTCATAGCGCATACTACTGCAACAGTTTTAGCCCGGATACCAAATGTTGCCGAGGACTAGAACAAAAAAAAGCGAAAGAGGGAGTAGTAGAAGAAAAAGAGTAGAGAGGAGCGAAGGAATGAGAGAAGTGCTCAACACAATCCCCCTACCTTCCCTCTCGCAGTTGCTGCAACGATACAGCCACAATATACCCGCTCATTGTAACCAATAATTACCCTGTCCACATGCTCCGTACCCGGCGTATTGTAATTAAACAAAGGAAACCGCGCCGTCTCTTTCCCTACAACCGTTGCAGCTCAAAACTCCGAGTGGTACGTTCCAGAGAGCCTCTTCACACAGCTTTGCAAATTCCGCCGATAAAACCACTCCCAACACCACGAACTTATTACTCGAGTGGACCTTCGCCATATTTATTTTGGCTGAAATTTTCACTCGTTCGAAAAAGTTTCGTCAGATACTCAAGTTCATTAAAAATTCTTGAGCTTTTACTAGCAAATCATAAAATCCAAAAAAAAGCATCTAATTCTACTCGCAGCCAATATTCGAGTGTTTTATTTTAATGGACAGAGAGACTGCTCTGAACAATTGAATCAAAAATTTTTTTTAACCATTTTTAAACACTCAGTTTTTAAATACCAAAGAATTATCGATTTTATTTAATTTGTTGGTCATCCGCTAGACCAAAAGGCGCGTATGCACCCCTAAACGACGGAGTTGGCTGCCAAGCACGAGTTCACGAGTTCTCCGCTGGTGGAACCACCTGCCAAGCGCCGCGGGCTCCACATCAGCGTCAGGGTGAGGAACCCGAACCAAGTGAAAGTGCCAACCCCCTACTACCTTAACACCAACCCATGATAAAACAGATATTCCTATTGCACAATCGTGCTACGTGTCGCCTGAGTTTCTCTCATAAAATTATTGATTTCTTCAATAATGAATCAGACGATTGCAAGAAGATTGAACCAACTGCAGCTCTCGATTTAACAATTTGTTTCGATTAAATCATTTTGCAAAGTACAAAAACTCATTCCTTGATTATTTTCGCTCTCTGTTCTCGCCAGATATCGAGCTTTTCCGATTTTGTCATAAAAACCAATCCGGAAAGCACGCCATTTGAACATTTACTCAAATTGCATAAATTAACTTTGGAGAATATTAAAAATCGATAAAAATGTGTAATCGACGTGCACATTTTGCGAAACGATGATTGTTCATAGTCGGTGTATCGAAAAATATAGAAAAAGTGTTAGAAATATGAATTGGAATTACATGAGCAATTCAATTTGTTTGTTTTTGTTTTTTTTTCCATCATTCAAGCAGGAGACGTAATAGCGATAGATTTGAAAAATAATGAGGCTTGAAAAATGTCGTTACGAGATTGTTGAGCACGGGAGATTCCGATCAATCATAATTATCACCGAATCGAGTTGACAAAAAATGTATTCGGATAATCGGGATTTATTGGAGGTTCCGAGGTTTGTGCGATCGTGAAGAGTCAGTGGAAGTTGGAGAACTAGTCACGCGATAGATGAAGAACAAAGGCTGCAAGCTTGTATAGGGATATAATGGGAGCTCTTGTGAAACCACGACGAGAGCTGTCGAAAGAGTGAAGAATTATGTGCACACACACAGAGCCTCATGTAGACACATGCGTATGTATTAATTTATAGCACGTACAGCTCGTAGATGCATTGTCTGTGAGTGTGTGCTGAAAAAGAGTGGTAGAGAGAGCACGATGTATACGAGTGGTTGGAAGCAACGCCATATTTCCTTTCGAGACTGTTCGCGAGAAGAGCGAGCACGCAATTAATTCGTCACGCCGGAGCAAATTCGCTAGTCAATTAGCGCGCATTTTGCCCATTGTTTCGCGACTTGTGCAGCGAATGATACGCAATACATGAACGCATATATATGAGCGTTGAGCGGATTGGATATTCCTGAACGGGTTTTGAGTCATGAAGATAAAAAAAAAGAAAATAGAAAAATGGCGCAAAAACACAAAAATCACAAAGACGGAAAACATCTAGTAAAAAAAAAGCAGCGTCATTTGAACGCACTTAAATTCTGCATTGAACAAGATCTCGCCCTGAGAATCTGACGCTCTGCAGGAGTTTCCACCACGCGATGCTAATTACCCGGAGCTTTGAAAAATACACCAAACTCATTAATCACGCTAAACTGAGACAAACCTGCGAGCCCTAAATCCCAACATGAATGCCCGAGGACACCCGCATCATTCGCAGGCCTACAATGATTCATTTATACTCAATACCACACATGCGAATACTAAACTTTTAATTGATATCGTGTGGGCGTGCCTCGCTGATTCCGTTACATGATTTTTCGTGCTAATTCAGAACATTCGTGTCCCAACCACGACCTATGCCACTGAAATCATTTTTGTGGCGCGTCTTTCTAACTGCTCGCATGTGTTGAAATGTTTGTCGGAGAAAGTCTTTATATTCCTTTTAGCGTCTGATTTCTAAGAACGATTGCAAGTTCCTAACCAACGAACGTGGCGAAAATTTGCGGCAGTTTATAAAAATCGAATTCGTTTTTATGTAAATGGAGCTTCGCATCAATCCAATCAAGATACTTCGTTTTTATTTCAATGCTAAATCGTATACAATTTTTTTTTCCTCCCCATATCCGAAAATACAGATTTCTATGAATTGCAAGTAAAAAATTATCTAAAAAAACTCAACGGATGTGATTTGTAACAATCGATAGAAACTTCAGTGTTTCGAGGTACACAATTAAAAGAAACTTTTGTTTCTACTCCTGACAGTTATTTCTTTCATACGAGATTGTTCAAAATTTTCCTTCGTGCGGAGCAGCTCTAGGTCCTTCGACGATTGTGATTTGTCAAAGGTGACATTTTTGTGGAATTCATTGCTAATAAATGATAATTAAGTTCCATTAATACGAACGATTTATTTAACTTGTTTTTATTGAAAAGTTATTATTTGGGTTTGAATGTCATTCGAACATATTGACGTTACATCTCTTCGACATATACATGGACAGTCAAAATACATGATGAACGAGGTTTAACATTCTTCCAATTGAAAGTAAGAGAATTGAACGAACCGGCAATAGAAACAGTTTCCAAAGCTTGATTCATCGCGAGATTTCATTTCCGTATTTATATACTAATGTAAATTATTTGATAGACCTGTGCGTGATTATTCATGGGAAAATGGCGGGGCGAGATCATCACCACAATATACCGCCAGTGAATTTGTATTTGTAATGTACGTACCGCTAGAAAAACACCTGCAAATACGAACTGGAGACCGCCTAGGGTTTTTAACTCTAAAAAGATGTTCGTCCTCTGTAAAACTTGTGGTTCGCCAATCTACCGTACCAACAGCATTGTACAGAGTGTTCCAAACGCGAGACTCAATCTTTTGCATGCCATGGTGAGCGAGTGCAAAGCTCTTGCACGGGGAACACGTTCCAAAGTGAAAACAGGTCGAGAAATTTAGTCTCAGAAATAAGTTGCACATGTTGTTTGGAGTGGACTTTGGAGACAGCCTGTAGAACAAGCATCGGGAAAATAGTAGTACATAAAAGTGACAAATGACACGCAATCTCTTAGCGTGGCTCGGCGCCCGTGTTCGCTGTTTCTCCTCGATCCATATACGTGTGCATCCTCGCCTCGTCCTCCTCGTCGTCGTGGTTCGTCGTCGAGGGCTTAGCTTAAGTGCAGCCTGTACAATCCCATACGTATCCCACATCGTCGAGCAACAGAAATCCTCCCATCTCCTCCCCTATCTCCCTGACTGTGTTCCCGTTAAAAATATTAATCGTCGATGTCTCGGTTCTCCGGACCTACCAAGCCACAAATGGCAAAATATATCCGCCACGCTAAAACCACACACCAGGATATTTCTCTCTCGACACGAACTAAGCGCCGACATTCACCGACTATTTTCTCTTTGCTCACTTCCGCATCTGCGATTTGCGGTTGAACGACAAAGAAAAAGATCGAGATTCCGATGTTTCAATTTTGAACATTTCAACAGATTTTTTCTTCCCACCAAAAAATAATAAAACGTTTTCAGAATAAAGAGTTTTTAATTATTTTTGCAAGTTAATTAGCAACGATCGGTCCATTGCTTCTTCTGTTTCATTCAAATGCTACCGAATATATCTTGAAAAATATGTTGAACATGAAACTCCAGAAAAAAATTGATAATATGCGAGGAAATGTAATCGGAACCGGATTTTTTAATTAGATGCTGAAGCGGAGCTCCAAGTTTTTTCGTGACTATTATATATTCCGATTATTACTTTTATCTGACAAGAATTTAACAACTTCGCTCACTAATTCCAGACAATGATCGATGGCGTTGTAAAAGTGAAATGATGTATCACGTCGTTCTTTTGTAGCTAATGTAATATCTATGAATTTATTTGGGGGAAAAAAAGTGAAAAATAAATTAGTCGCGTTGAACCGGAACCCGGAGAGTGTCACTAAAAACAGAGCAGTCGTTCGATCAACTTTACTTTAGATTTTGTGGGCAGCCTGACACATGAATTTTGTTATTATAATCGATATCAATGTGAGCTTCGCACGTCCTTAAATTATAATAAAAAGCAATGATATTTGTTCTCTCTGAATTTCTTGAGGCTACGAGCTATCTAGAATCACGTTCCAGAAGGTGATTTTCTGGGCGGAATAAATTTGAAGCTACTCGAGTTTTTTCAATTTATTTTTTATTCCGTTTATTGTTTTTTCAAGAAAACATTTTTTACAGTTCGTGAGTTTTCAATGAACTGTGCACTGGAGGAAATTCCTCATGAATCCAAACGTCATGATTATTTCCACTCAATTGGAAATTATCATTGGGATGACTCGTGCATATTCCAGAAAAAAACTTTTTCCAAGTTGCTTATCATGTTTTTTCTTTATGACATTTCTAAATGACTTCATCCTGATAATTTTCTTTTCGAATCGAGTTCTCAACAACGATACAGCGAAAAAGTCTTTTGAAAATGTTTAAACTGTAAATCCAACTAATTTCCGAAAAACAAGGAAAATCATAAAACGTCGGAATCTTTCTCTTACTTCGCGTTCATCTACATTTTAGAATGCCATATTCCAACAGAACTGAGCTGATGGTTTAGAAGGAAAATTTTCTACACCTGTTAGCATCCGTCAATTATGAATTCAAATGCTCCTGGCAGGGCATGAATTATACAATATAATCCAAAGAGTGCGGTGTGAGCGAGATTCATAAAGCGTAAGTCCTGGGCAGTTTGCTACGGAACGGCAAAATCTAACGTTATTACTAGCTCATAGAATCCGAAACGGAGGCTCGGAAAGTTCGAGGAAGTCCAGAAGGTCTGGGCGAGAGACTGGTGGGAAAGAAAATATGGAAATGTTTGCGTATTCAAGAGGTTGTTTATACGAGAGGTTTTAAATTACCAGATAGACAGAGAAACACGCAGTAATCATGCATACATAGCACTGTAATGGAAGGAAAAGAAGCAAGAGAGTAAATTATTAAAGAATTAAGTATTAAGTTGGAAAAAAGTAGAGTTAGGAGGGAAGCCTGATGCCGCAAGAGTTGCTATTGTTCCGGTAATTAAAGAATCACGGTGGCAGCCATATTTTCGTCATGAAAAAAACTTGATACGAATCTAATTACTGAGAGAATCATCTCCGCTCCGCTACTTCCTATACGGTGCATTGTAATTTTGGGATCTACTCGTAAAATTAAAAGCTTCCAGTATATAGCGAGACTCAAAGCATGTTTAATCACACGAATGAGCCATTACCCAAATCAACGGATAAAACTAACGAGCCAGCGTGAGCGCGTTTTCGCGCGGCGTTACGTACAAAATAAGTAAAAGCCGCCGTTGCTGTGGTTGATTGTTTGCAAGCTTTGCACACACGCATACACGGAAACGTGTTATCTCGAGAGAAACAAGTCTAACCAAGCTTCTTCCTCGTTCACGGTTTCTTTTCGCGCATTCGCTGTTGTCTAATTTTTTTTCTTTTTTTTTTTTACTGCGCTCGCGTAACGTACTAACGCTAGTTTTTTAACGACACTCTGCAGCAGACTGTTGATTGTATCATTACACCCACCTACATCCATTTTATATCCACCGCCATGGCTACATTCAAGGCTTGCATGCAATTCTCTCTCTTTTCTCTTTTGTCTTTTACTTTTCTTCATAAGAGCCCAACGTTTACGAATTCTCGTGGCTTGTCACTGGGTTTATCGTGTAGCTTTGTATTTTTTCTCTTCCTTTCAATCTCCGTGCCTAGAGCGGTACTTAGGGACTCCAGTTTGATTGTAATCATACTAATGCTCCCCTCAAGGAGACTGACACCCTTCGAGATGAGAACAAGACCTTCGTTGATTATTCCATCAAATCTGTAACTCTGAAAACTTTAGCAGAGGCTGATCGATTCAGTAGCCAGTGAAAAGCGAGCAATATTGCCGATGAATTTTTTTTTCTATGCTATTTACGTGAAAAAATTGTACTGTGGACCTGCATGCAAAAATTCTTGGTACACGATTCGTGATTGTAACGACGTGCGCTTGGTTTCATGACCGCGCGAAAACTTTGCTCATGAACAAAAATTTATCTTGGAAAAAAAAAATCAAATCGTCTCACGAATACTTTCACAAATTTTTTTAAAATTACGTATTTGAATTGCTGATTGTACCGATTACTCACTTAATCGTAGGCTCGCTGATGGAACAGGGAGAAATTGTAATGATTAGATATTAGGCTCGGTACGAAACAAACAAGTATTTAGTGCATTAAACGTGGTGATGAATGTGGTGCGCAGCAGTCTTAGCACGTAGAGTGTCAGAGTACCAAGGGGGCGAAGAGTCATTATCACCATCAGCATCACCATCATCATTATCATGGTAGCACCTACTTATATGCGCGATGAGCTCGCACGGATGATGAGAAAAGCGCGCACAGATAAACGAGGAGTCTGAGCATATAATACATCTCGCGTTCTCCCTATTCAGCTTGGCTCGCGGAGTCTCTGTTTTGCTAAGAGTCTCGTACAGTAACTTGGTGCATGTGTATACCGAAGTAAGCGCGCGAATACAACGAATGAAGTCATCTTCGCTAATGCATCGATGCTTATCCCCCTATACACCGTAACACCTCCCGCGCTCTCTTCGGTACTATTTACGACATTGCGTTACGTTGTGAACGTAAGAACGTTCTTCACTCTCGTGCACATCTCGGTACGAGGTATACGATGATGGCAAGCATCACTGACTACCAGTGAAAAAGATCTCCGAGCCTACGGGAAGAGCCAATCTCATTGTCGTCCTTGTTCTCCGGAGCTTTCATTTATCAACTTTTATTATTCGTACGTACAACTTTTAGAAAATACCCTCCTTGGCTCCCGCGCTATTGTTGCACCGCGTTGCATGTAAACTACACGTGTAATAATAAACCAGCTCTCGCTTCAATCCACTCGCACGTCACTCCCTTTTCCTCTACATCTCCAGCCGTTATAATCCGCTGTACATATAACTGGGAAGAAGTACAGCGAAAATAAAAAACAACAGCCGCGTACTAAAAGTTATTCAAGTATATACGAGCAGCCGTGTTACGACAATGTTTCTTGCAGCAAAATGCTACTGCAACCCGCCGCTTAAAATCCAACTCTCTACCTCTTCGAGATTCATATCACAGATATGCACATAAGGTTTCTATGAGCACCCGTGAGATGAGGCAGAGTGAGAGCATTATTGAACGGGAAGCAACGTGGGAGCGATGCTAAAGGATTTCCTTTGCTTTTGTGTTACCAGAGTCATTTACGGCCCACGCGCTTTTGCAGCATTTACTGCGAATACTGTATGCGACTGTGCGATGTAAGATATACACCGAAAGAGCACATGATTTTATGCTCTTGCCGGATCTCATAACCCCATTTTTTGCATGAGTTCGATCCCTCGAGAAAGCTCAGACTGCAATGATCTTTGCAAAAGTGTGTCCAAGTGTTTTCATTTTTTGAGATGCTGCTCGAATCGTCGATAAAGCTCCGATCCATGGTTAAGGTGATGGATCACTTGCCGAAGCTCACTTGGAGTTTTCGGAATGAAAATTCTTCCAGCGTACGCAGGATGATGACAAAATCCGCTGCCTAGAGCTTTTTGTAATCGATAAAACCGTGTGGGAAATTTTTAATTTCGAAAATGGTAGCTTTCCTTCTTGCACTCACAGTCGCGCGAAATACCGACTGATCCTTCACCTCAAAACAGAGAAAGCAGTTGCATCCTTCGGTTGAAGCAGAAAAAGTGCAACAACGTTCGATGAACTGTTGGAGCTACATAAAGAAACGTTAGGCTCGTGGATAAAAAATGACCGAGCGTTCAAAAGAATGATCAGGATGGTCAGCCAGCCTGAGAAGCAAAATCGTAAATCGTTTGGCGCTAAGCTTCATCCTCGGCGACGCGAGGAACACGGAGCTACGTAAAAAAAACCAACACCTGCAGGCGTGCAAAATCAAGAGCGGAAAATTTCTCGTGGTGCTGAATAAACGAGGACAAGATGATCTACCAAACGAGTTTACATCATAACGTCCTCCCTCGGGGTTTCACCGAAGCCAGTGAAGATCATTTCTACTACGAACGATAACAGGAATGACTATCCTCGATGCGGTGCGAGCAGAGAGTACTCTCTCGTGGATAATGAAGACGTACGTCATCTCTAAATTACTATGATTAAACTCCAACCCGCACAAGAATCATAGCCCCGAGTACTCCTTACTTGCGGAAAATCGGCTCAATCGTTACGACGCAAACTTATTTAAATCTCCCTTATCCTCTCTTTTCACTTTTTATCACAATTCAGAGGATGGAAAGAATGTTGGAACGTAAAGATAAAAATAAATAATAGCCACGAGCCTATGCCGAAGAAATTGGAACTCGAAAATAATAATCACGATAATTCACATGCCATTTGAGCAGTATAATTTTTAGAACATTCTTCTTTTCCTAGTGTATAATTAAAAAATTATGCGTATCGGCAAAACGAGAGTGAAGTTGAGTTTACGAAGCTGCAAAACTTCACTTTTCCACTCCTACTCGTTACCTGTAGCTCGTTAATTTACTCGTCTCTCATACTTTGATGCATCACACGAGGTATAAATCGAAAAATGAATGTATTCTCAATCTCGGATAAATTACAAGTTGAAACGTGGAAAAATGAAGATTTATCCAACTCTTTACCGATAATATCCTGTTGCTCTTCAACGTCATATAGTGTCAAGAATAATTTCGCCTGTGAACAAAACCGGTAAAGTCTATGACAAGTAGGCGTTACAAAGAACCACGTGTCTCCTGCTAGCGAATGTCTCGCCTCGTCTGTAGTAACATCACCTCGTGTGATTCTCCGCCCACTTTTTCCCTCCACTTGATTCCTCCTCATTACGTTCTATCGACTTTGCGATAAGGACATTAGCGTGGAGTCGCGCATGGCGCGTATACAAGCAGCGCGCCGCGATGCTCCGACGAAGCTTTTCCTTGAAGAGTTATGGGCGTCGTGTGTGCGAGTCTTATTTGACACTGGTTGAAGGAAATCTATTGGGAAACTGGCAGATACTGATTTGCATTATCGATTGTGAATACGGATTAGCCGCGGGTTGTTGATAAGCTTTTGAGATAATTATCGTTTCCGATGGAACGTTTGCCATTCGCGAGTTATGCGTTTACATGAGAAAAAATCCACGCGAGAGAAATAATGAGGGGTTTCATTTGTTCGGGGAGGAATTTGAAATATTTTACATTCGAAACGAGGCTCTCGTGTACGTTGAAGCCTGAGTGGCATTCGAGTTACGAAATGGGTAGGTTCTGCCTAAGACGATTTGAGGGAAAAAATATTCATCGTATCCGACACGAAGGTACGCGTGGTCTCGTATGTCCAATGTAATCGTCACGATCATCATGGAAGGCCTATATAAGTGATTGACTGCGAACCGTTGTTGAAAAAGGAAGAGCACGCACGAAAAACAAAGATGATCTAAAAACAGGTAGCAGCTGTAAGAAGCCGAAATATAGTTGATTTAATGAGGCGCCAGAGAAGTCGTTGCTCATCGGAATTCATGCGACACAACTCGCCGCGCTGTGTCAACCATTATCGTCGATCAAAACTCGACATGGACACCTCGTATGTAATTTCTGTTGGCGTGGAAGAGACTCGCGAGTCCCCCGTCAATCAGCGAGTCTTGTAGCATCTTTTATACACCAGTACTTGGTCTTCCTCAGTATTTTCTACGTATGCACATACATGCACACACGGTTATACGTCGTTGTGAAGTATATGAACGCGTGGACACGGTAAACGTTGACTTGTGGGGGCTACATCGCAAGCCGAGAAGCTTAGGGTATCGGGGCACATGCACCTGTACCGATCCATCAAGAAAACCATGGAGAAGGGTGATGCGTTGAAGATAGGGCCCTGTGGACATCGTCTTGCTAACCCAGACCGCAACTCGAGCTGACTTATGCCAGTGGAAAGAAGAACCTTTCGTGCACGTCTCTTCAACTGCTTCAAGATTCTCCACTTCAGTTTTCTCCTTCAGCCAGCAGTCGCATGGGTAATTTGCTTCCTCTCAAAGCCATCGCGACTCTTTTTAGTGATAAAACGCTTCACATTCGGACGGAGACGTATAGCAGCCCGAGAATATTTCAGTTCTGAGCTCGTTGATCTGAATTATCTCACGAAATGAGCCAGAGTTGATCATCTTTCGAAAAGACGCTTCACCGCGAACTCTGAATGTCTCGTCTCGTTGCGAGTAAATATCGAAGAGACTAATTGCCTCATGATTAATTGTCGACAACTTTGAGATACTTCGATATACATCGATTATCGATATGTACGATAAGTTAATGAGGCTCCTACAGATGCGTGTCTATAATTCTCTTTTATTTTCAGGAAAACCGTGATTACTGCTTCAGCCTTCCGTCATCTCGTGAAAGATGTAAATAAGTGATATGCGATGAGTGAAATACCATGCGGGCACGAAGCCATTAATCGTCGGAATAGAAAGAAAAGAAGCGAATAAAAAGCGAGGAGAACTCATTTATCCATGCAGCACCAACCTCAACCACAAAGAAAGAAAGTATTGAGATCGAGAAACCCGACCAAAAAAATACTCATTAATCAGTAATAAATCGAGAACAATCTCGTTGTTGGAATGATGGATGCAAGGGTTTAGAAAATTCTCAAGTGCACCATCGTAAGGCCCCAATCGTCTATAGAGACTGAAGTAACTCGAAATCTGGTCTATTTATACGAGAGAGATAAATCGATTCGCAATCCTATCGTTCATATTCTGCAACTGTGATAATTGGAAATTCGCAGATGGAACTAGCACCAAAATCATTTATGAATCGACTTTTGACGAGAGAAAAAAAGCGTCCATTAAAAATCCTGATTTGAGATTAAAAGAGATTGAAAAAACTTTGGAAGCTGATATAATGAAGCCAATGAAAAATGGAGACGGTAAAGTGAATGTAAAGATATCTCACACGAGCAAACTGGCGTGATGACTTGTTTTATACTGGACTTGGTTCCATTGTGAAAAAATGGAGACCGATGGCTTCCTTTGAGCATTGAAGGGAGACTGGGATTGCGTGTAAATGGAAAGGCGTCGAGGGTTGAAAGGGAAAGACATTATAGTTTAGCATATGCATTGAATATGAAGAGGATAGAGAGAAAGGCGTAAAAGTAAGGAACACAAGATAAGCGTACACTTCTCATAAAGTTCTTTACGATTCAGAGCACACCTCGCTCCTTTTTTGTCCTCTTTCTCCTGTCTTTCTCTCTCTCTCTCTTCTTACTTATCTCGTGTATTATTTTACGTATAGGCATAACATGATATGTATTACACCGTAGTGTATATTTTGCGGTCTTTCCGCGACCACTTCCACCCTCGGGAGAGACCGGACGACCAAAAGTCGTTGCCAGCTGCTGGACACAGTAGCCAGCAGGACGTACATTAATGTATCTCATAACGATCTTAATTTAACTCGAGCAAAAATCTCTTGTCGCAACTGAAAGATCTTTCATCGTTGAGATACACGTTGAAAAGCCTGAGCGACAAGAACACTTTGAATATATTTTTTCTCATCGATATTGTTTTTCTTTTCTTTATTTTTTTTTCATTTTTACTCGGCCCAGAAACAAAAAGACAGAAAAATTCAATGGCATCAGCAGATATTCAATCGAGCGAATATTCCGTAGTGAAATTTTTATCATCGGGGCTGGAACAAATGAAATATTTCTATTGATCCTATCGTCGCATTTACTCGATTTCATTGCCTCGAAATATTCATTACACCGCAAGCTCTGGATCATTTAATCATTAGTTATGGTGGATAATTGAGGATGCAGTTATAGATTAACTATTGGGTGAGTGTATTTGGAAAAATTCAAAAAGATTTTGTGTAGATCGAGAATACTTGTACACAGGATGGTCATTGCTTAACACGTGTTGCCTCAAGGCTCATCCTGATCTTTCTCCATACGTATGGGCTTACGCTCTCCAGACACGATTCAACTACTATTCTTTAGATTTCCTCGATCGTTCGTTACGGTTATTAAAGATTGATTAATGACCATGCCCGCGGTATCTACAGCCTCAACTCATTGAATTCGATCGCCCACGTGTAATGATATCATGAAGAAATGATATATGATCTGTAAGGCCGATAACAAATGATAATTTTAAAAAAATTGAGCCAAATTCATTAGGCAAGGTATTTTCTAATTACTCCATTGACTGATCGACCAATTAGTCCCAATAAAAACACCGTTTGTAGAGAGATATTATGATGAATGTTATTTACTCTTAAATTATTTATTTTTAGATTTTCCCGAAAGAGGACCCTCCCGGAGAGCCTGAGCCTCCGTTCCATGGAGAAATATGTTTCGTTACTTTCTACTCGTCCATTCAAGATAATTTTTAATATTTTTTTAAATATTCATTAATTGGATGACTGACCACTAATTAACGTGATGTCTCATATAGCTAATGAGGAAGAAACGTTAACAAAGCAGCAGAAATAATGGATGACTAGAAATTGCAGGAAAAACAACATTCCATCAATACAAAATTATCCGTTTTTTAATATTTTTTTTTGCGTAATCAACGAGGATAATTATCGAGACGACTTTCCATACAAATTCTTGGCATCTCTCATTTGACAGCTAACATTCGCGTGAGACTGCACGTTTAATAGTTGTAAATGCCTCACGCGCATTCCCCACGCCCATAAACGATATATCTCGCAACATCGGACAGCGGAAGGACTACCCACTGAGGAACACGACGCAAGACACTCGGTTATTACACGATTGCCGTAGGTACAAATAGTCAAAGAGGACCACCTCTATGATAGCTTGGACATTGGAAAGGCTCCGGAGACCCACAACGAACATACATCAAACTTATAAAAAGATTTAATCCGTAACCGCATTGGAGAAAAATGACTCTCTTGACATCAGAACTGCATTTTAGAAAAATTTTCGACCTCCTGCGGATCCGCGCAAGACAAGTTGATATTTATTGTCATTCCGAACGCCCACGAAAATTACAACTTACCATTTTAACCACTTTACTTTTCGAAACTCATGTTTTTCTTCGCATCCTCATCCAAAAAGTTTACTCAACCAGAATTATTTCGATACTAAATGCATGGCGCAAAAAATTCAAAAACAATGCGAAATCATCGGGATACTGGAAGCAGCAAATTCCAATAACACTAACGTTTACATAAATCTCGAAAAATGTCAATAAAATTTTTTACTCGTCTGAATTTTTCAAAACACAATATTTTCGATAAAATACACGAGTCCACCGGGTCTTTGATTTTCACATTAATTGTATACCAAGTTGAATACGATAATCCAATAAAAACCGCGGGTGGATTCCCGCCATGTGCCAAAATCTTCAGAACCCCAATAAATTAAAAATTGCCCGATGTCATATATTTCCGTCGTTTACGTAGTTCCCAAAAAGATTGTCAACATGCTTGAGCAACGAAAATTGCTTGGAAATTGTAATTGTAACATATCGTTGAATTTTTATTTTTCAGTTACAGGCTCTGCGAATATATATCGTCATTATTCAGGCTTGACAAGAAATATGCTGCTGTACAATATTCATCGTCGATTTATATGACTTTTATATTAACCTCTGCACGTAATTATATCGAAATGACTCTTTATGGAGAAGCCTGTCAAGAAAAATAAATCGATGGGACTTCCCGATGATACATATCACAGGATTTTTCGTTCATCCGTATGCATCGTAGAAATAGACGCAAAACACGCACCATGATTGCCTGAATCTTTCACATTCGCCATGGTAATTTAGCGAGGGAACAAGTTGATGCGACTCGGAATAACCGCGAACGGATGCCATTGCGATACACTAGCTCGCGCGGAAATCGCTGACTCCAACGCTATTGGTTTACGACCAATTGACAAGGGCTGCTGGTGTGCGAGCAAACCGCGTTGAAATTCCTCTGGTTGAGAAAGACGCGAGGCAACGAAACCGAAGGATCTTTACATTTTTCCAACTACTTTCGCTCGTAAACTACGCTTCAATCGTATTTCACGCACACTAATGTAACTTATCATCATGATATATGACTAAGAATAAAAATGCTCGAGAGATAACGCGCGTCCGACAAAAACTTTTCCCACATTTTCCATTAATTTTACCGTTCAAGTGATTGATGTTGGATTTCCATAATATATTACACGAATGTGTACTCCACGACTTACGCATGAATGTATGACCATGGACCCTTTTAAAATCAGCAGTGGAATCAAAATCAAATGAAAGCTTGGAGGTATCGCTTTATTGGGAACTGAAAAAAAGTGTTTTTTGGAAAAGTTCTTGATGTACAATGATTGGCATTGTATTGATAACCATTGCTCAAGAAATTTTTGGAACAATATTATCGGGAAGCCCATTTTTGTGGTTTTGTTTAAAAAATTTCAAAAATTCTAGCAACGATTACACAATCCGATATTTTCTCAGGATAGAATCCGGAAACCCAGGTGTTTGGTTTATCAGATATGAAAACATCTTGTAGCGAGATCGATGCTTATGGTGTCCAGAAAGCTATTTTTTGGCCAATTATTCCCCTTGACTCAAAATATTAGCATGGAGCTTCGATAATGATAAATAATAACTGCGCTTCTCAGCATCGATAAATTTGAAGGATAACGATCTCTTTGAAGTCCTGACATCGTGTCGATCGGTAATGAACTCTACCTCGTGTCTTCCTCCAGTTTTTATCGTGCTACGGACCACTTGATCTCTTTTTTTTCTACTGTAAAGAAAAGTCAGGTGCGGCCCCGGCGATGCTGTAGGTGGTTATAATGAATTTGTGGTCAATTTATCGGCATGTAACGATCGGCTACAGAAATAAGAGTAGGACGAGAGGAGAGGCGAACATACAAAAGAAAAACAAAAACGATGGGAGCAAGGGCTGTATTAGCGACGGAGGGACTGACCCACATATTTTTCACCCCGGCTACCGCCACCGCCTTTGGTGATGGATAGTCATTGAAATGGACGCTCGACGGTCACCTGCCACCGCAGTGGACACTCCATAAATGGTCGCGAAATAACCGCTCAACATATATTCATTGCAACTTATCACGAGCAAGAAGTCTCGAATAAAAACAGCAGGATCGACAGCTATCGTCGGTCGATTTGAAAATAATAAATTAAACAATAAGATTTGCTCCTTTGACGTCTACACTCCGGAGACAATCTCCTTGAGCCAAATTTCTTTGATCGCTAAAAAAGCGATAATTTCGATTCATATAATTAATGAGAATTTTCCCATTGGGGAATCCACACAAGCATCGGGATATGCAAAAACTAGAAGAGAAAATAACGCAATAATTCTTCAAAGAGTAATGCATATGTGTATGAAGAAATTAATCAAATTGTTTTTTTTTTTTTTTTTACTTCGATAGAAAATATGAGAGTTTTAGCAAAAGTGACATTGATTAGTAACTTTATGGCTGCCAATACGCAATGAGCCAGAAGAGTCCCAGCGTATGAAGCGTGTCATATTAAATATATTTATCATGTGCGTTAGTAGAAAGCGAAAATTTGCATGTAACGTTTCAGGTACAGAAACGCGGTGTACGATTGGTTGAGTGGAACGCATGAAATAATCTCTGGAACGCGTTCAGCATGTACGAATTATAATAAAAACTCACTGAGCCCGCTTCGTGCTCATTCAAATTGGCGGTAACAACAAAATAATTCAACTCATTGATTAGGTTGATTAATTATGATTATACAATAATGTCATCGCCCCCAAACTAATTTAAACGGCAGAACTATATCATGCTCACTGGGAAGAGGATTGATTTGAATTCTTTCTTTCAGCCCAAATTTTCAATTACTTGACCGTAAATCACGTGTTGATTACGTAACTGAGGTCAAAATTAGTAAATAAAATGGAGACAGCGATATCCATGGCTGAGTCATCGTACGATTTGCAATTTGCAGTCTGATTTTCGTTTACCATAAACCAACAGACTCTCATGACGTCGAATATTTTTCAAAACACCATTCAATAAACTATTTAGCTGTCGTACTTGTGACATGCAAATTTCCAAGATGTGCGGTCAAGTCGTTAAAGATGGACGTCAATTATGCAAGATATTGCTGAATAATGAAATTGCTGGTGTTCATAAAAAATTCTTATTATCATTCAATTGCCTGTGTGTTCACCGAGAGGGGACAAAACCGCAAAATGTATTTTTGTTATGTGAGAATAAATGTGCGAAGGATATGCCTCGATAACGTCCAACCTCTCGACCAATCATGCACGTGTGTTTCTTCCAACGAGAACATCGCGCACAATGTTTTGTCCAGAACTCGGTCATACCCATCAACGTATCAGGAATCGAGGCTGCCATGCATGTCCTCGTATACGATTAAAAATGGTCATATCCATTATTTTCCTCGTCAAGAAGTCCATACCGTACGAGAGACACATTTGCCACGAACTGGATCGTCGTCCCTAGGAAATGGCTTTTTGTCTCTTACGACTTTGACCGTTGGCGAATCTTTGTCTAGCGCATTTTGTCTCATTATTCTCTTATTTATGCGCCGAGGAGACAGAGGGTGAAAAATCGAAAAAAACGCACGAGGCTTTGGGAAGTTCATAATCCGCAATCCGCAGAGATTGAAATTTATAACTTTTTGTTTTAGAAACAGACGCTCACATTTTTGCAATTGGCAAATGTGTCTGCGTAATAGTTTTGAAACTGCTGCAACGATGCTCGCAATGACTGTCGTAGGATTTCTTCGACTCGCAATTATCGTGTCATTCAAACATAATGGAGAAAGTAGTCGGGTTGGGACATTGAACAATTTGCATGTAGGTCTGGACAATAATAGCGTATCTCGTACGCTCGTCCACGCAGCAGCAGAAAGAAAAGCGAGAAACTAAGACAAGCAAGTAGATTTATTCGCTACCGTAAAAGTGGCCGTCCGGAGTACAACGAGAGTACAACAAGTAAGAGTGATAAACCGCCCGGATATCTGCTAATTGCGTAATTAAAAAATGTCTTTGGTAAGTTGGCTGGTCGGTTGGTCGCAAGAGCCGAGTACCGCAAGAGGGAGAAAGATATAGAAATATACGTAAGTTTTGGAATGTTGGAGCGGCATTTATTTGCCAACGATGAACTGACAGTCGCCGTAGGAAATAGTGAGGAATTTTCAACAAGTGATGTCCGCGTAGAAAAAATCCGTTTCCCGTGAAATCTAACTCTCTCAGTGCGTGTGTTCGTTCCTTCGTGTTTGAGCGTGCGTGGGTTAGTGCACAAGTGTTTGTGAGTGTGTTTCTCTTCTCCGTCTTTATCTTGCAGTATTTCAAGGAATCTCGACTCTTCGCGCTTGCGATGATAAGCTCCTCGGCGCGGTTTCTCCATTCACTCGACCATTGCAATCCTCGCGGTACACATACACTGTTGTTAAATGTTTCTTTGACGCTCCGCAGCGTGCCCTTTTCCCAGTTGCGTTTTTTTTCTTCTCTTTTTCATGACAAGACTGTTTTATAGATCCTCGCTCATATAACGACTCGGCATTCTAGTATTTCCACCTCTTCCCAACAACATTTTCATTATACATGGATTCGTAGATTTTACTAACGACCAACGCCGAGTCTATAGCCACGCTCCAAGAGAATTACAGATACTCAATGTCTCTGAGAAATAATTCACATGCTTCGGGACTGGGAAATTAAACCCCGTTAAATAAAATGCAAAGTGTCGTTCTCAATAATGTGGACAAAAAAAAACAACGTGACATTTCGATTTATCTTTTTTTTTCAAAGCTAAGGGAAACGACGTGAGGATAAATTTTTTACAAGTTTCGAACTGATTTGATTTAAAATTTTAGCATCACTTGCGAAAAAATCGAAAATAATGGAATGTCGATTTTTCAAAACCCCTTAATGTGGGTGGTCCTAGTTGGTCACGGTGGAAGGACAGAAAGAAATAGAAAATTTCCGAATCGCGAGAATATTTTCGAAAAAAATTGCTGAAATATTGTGGAGAGTACATTTGGAAGTTTTTCAAAACAGTTGGGAACCTTTGGTGGGACCTTCGAACGAGCACACAAGTAAATGTAGCTTCCTTGATAAGTTTGTTTGAATGAGCATCGAAGCAACGCGATGACTCTCGTAGGCAAAGAGCGTTTCAAAGAGTGCAGGGAGGTTGTTGTAGAATATTTAATAGTTAAATTCATGAGAACCACGTCGGAATGCATCGGCGTTGTTTCTGAGAGCATCACATGTACGCAGCTGCGGTTGTAAGAACTTCTCCGATAAATGCATCCCGTCGATTAATAAAATGCCAATAAAACAAAGAGCTCATATAATATGCAACGAATCGAGCCTGAGACGATCCATTTAAGTACTTCCTCACACACTCCTTTATTTTTGCACTCTCCCAATGGCCAGCAAGCTCGTATTATGGTATCGCTAGAGTCGGCGTCATTGCCCTCTCGTTATGGCGAACGAGCTACAAAACGTTTCGACGCCTTCATAATTCATCGGGTTAAACAGTTCTACATGAGCCGACTTTGCCGTAAGAGAGATCGTAAACTGAATTACGAGTCGAATGTCTGTTTTTTTTTTTTTTTTTTTTTTTNAATATCCTCATGGTACTCGATGCAACGGAACAAAATTCTACTACTAGCAATAATAATGACGAAAAAAGTGATTCGCACCAATGCATGAGTTTCTGGTGGAATTTCCGAAAAATGCGTTGCCCACTCAGCATTTTTTAAATTAGACAAACGTTGAAAACTGAAACGTAGGAGAAAATCATTCATCCGTCAAACGACAATTTCACAGTAAATAGTTTTCCAATCTATTTTCGTATGTGATTTCGTGAATTGCATTCTCGACCGAAAAATATTTGGAAACTCTACCGCGTAATCCACACGGAGAAAACGGATTCGTTTTGTTTAGTAAGAAATAAAATGCTTTTGGAAAGAGTTCTATAAGAACTTTACGAAGCAAGATAATCGTAGCACCAATTGCAATAAAGCATAGTATTTCTTAACACTTCCAATTTTTCTCACAGTGAATTATAAAAAGTTCTAAATGAATAAGAAAAACTAATGCGCGTGGAAATGTTTTTCAGGATTTTTTTCATGAATAATTTACTATGTTAGAGAAGGACTAAGTAATAAGAGACAATATCTCTAAAATCGCAATTTGTCAACACCAGCATAGTAAAATTCTATTGTTACAATAAGAAAATATATTGAACATGTGTGAAATTTTACTACACGTATCGCATTGTTTCCATCGCTGCCGAGCCATACTTTGGCAGCGTATGAATTTTTCGTTTCCACATTGTTTATATTGCTCTAAGGATGATAATACGGAGTATATGCTATACGGAATGCGAACATCGTTGCAAATCAAATGTATGTTACGATACGGCATTGTACTTCCACCAAGTTCGATACCATCGTCGAGGTAAAATTCACCATGCCCATTGCGATTTTCTCTCTGAGCAATGACAATTGAGGGGTAACAAAATTTACATGCCAGCATGGTAAAAGTGCTATACACCCTGTAATAGAATGTATTTGAGCGTTTCGTGAAATTGACTGGAGGTGTTGCGTTGTTTTCATAAAAACCAAGCATATATTGAATGCCTGTATGTTAACAGACCACTTCGCAATGCCGTATTTATGATATTCCTACCTAGCATAGTAGTTTTTCAGTTTCTTATTATATTATTTGCTTGTTGAGGAGCGTAAACAGCTACGCTCCGAACGAGTATTTACAATGTTGCGCTTTCGTTCCACGAAACTGAGGCGAACGAGGTATACGCAANTGTGCACGCAGAGGGTCACGAAATATCGTGATTGGCTATGAAGAAAGTTTGATGAAAAAATAATGATCGTGAGGAACTAAAAGCGGACGAAAGGTCGTATAATCGATTCGTAATTGTCGAGGTCGGAATATGACGAATCCTATAATTGGATTCATTAGTAAATTACGTATAAATCGAAAGGCGGTAGTTTTAAGGGGCGTTGAAATTTCGATTGCAACTGTACGTTGCGGAGTGAATTATGAAGAGAAGGATAGAGAAAATAATATATATACGATAATAATTTAAGTTGCTGCTGATGGACCGATTTTTGAGGCCGCAAGTACGAAAATTACTGCGGAGGCCTCGCTCCGTTGCTCGTATTCCATCAGTCGTTGTTTTTTTTTTACTTTCGGCCTCAGAGATCGATTCTGTATCACCAAGAGTGGCAATCACGTTGGACTTCTGATTATGCTGCCTCTTTTTTTGAAATTCTTCTCCATCTACGTTTTTCCGTTTCATTCGAGCGAAGCGAGGAACGCGCAAGGTCAGCTTGGATTTCATTGCATGGCATGGCCACCCTTCGTTTAACGTATAACCGGACGCCCCAATTAGACCGCCATTGTGATCGAATCAGGAAGGCAAATCGTTCCAAGTCCTCAGCACTTGTATATTCACTATACCTTTACATTCTACCTACCATGGTCTCTTTTATTTCCTCTCCTACACCGTTGAAATTGATCTTAGCATCAACCTCGAGTAACTGAAGAAGGATAGAAGGCGGAAGAAAGGACTCGAATGAAAAATAAAAAGAACGCCTTAGCTAATCAGTTCTGTGTGTTTGCCTTTTTCAGTGCGAAGGTTTTTCATTCCCATCGGGTGAACCCTCGTTATCGAGGTTGATCCTGACATCCGAGAGCGTGAAAATAAAGCGATATTTGATATTTTTTTCACTAGTAAGTTTCGTTTTGCCAACGCCTCGCGAATAATGTTTTTCCATCAGCTGAGACAGCGATTTTTCTGGGTTCAAATAATTTTAACAAAATTCACCAGGATCCGAGAGGTCGATCGCGTGCGAGACCTTCACCATTCGAACAGAGACTCGCAGAAAAGAATTCTCGTACCCAGATGCGATTTTTTTCTTCATGACATACTTGAACCGGAAATTTTAGCGAGGGACAAATAATTCAGCGCAGGAAGTTCTCGGCATTGCTGCGCTGCGAACGAGCTCGCGTGGCCTTGCCTCATTGTCTCCTATCGTGCGATTATTTTATTTTTCATTTTCAACATTCTTGTTCTTTTTGTTTTCTATTTGTACAATAACCACGACGACCGTTTCCGGCACACCACGAGCAATTTTTAACTCACTTCCTCGGATGGTCCAGAACACTTTTGTTCTCCCCTTTTGCGAAAGAGAAAAAGTAGAACGAATTTTTTTTCTTCGCACACGCTCGCAACTCGTGTACGTTCTCTGTCAACTTCTCAACTAAATTTTGCACGCTTCGTCAATAATTACGAAATTATTACAAAGGCAATTACGAAAATTCACTAGTAGCGAAGTAATAATAAAAAATTTGGTTATTTTAATTAATATGAGTCTCAAACCTGGTCGTTAAATTTTCAGGGAGCGTTAAACAAATTCATAACACAAGTATGAAAAAAAAATTGCAAAGTAATCAAAAAATGGAGATTGAACGAAACTGTAAATTGAAACAACGCCTTCGCATGCCTATCTCTCATTCGGTGAAAAAAAAAGTACCAGAGATACAATGAGCCAACTGTGTGTCGCTTATTTTATCAACTGGCCAATTTTTCTTTTTTTTTTCTTTTTAAATTCTTTTCACCACCGTCCATCGAGTCTTCTCCTCCATTTGCAAGAGTGAAAGAAAGATCGAAGGAGAGAGAGAGAGAGGGATTCGAAGGCTGGCGGTTCCAAGCGACTGCTATGCGCCAGGGTAAGACTGGGACAAAGAGGCTGATTGTAGGATTCGAAGAGTGAGAACGAAAACGCGAAAAAGTAAACTCTCGTAGCGAAAGCAACGGACGTAGGCACAAGCTCGAATGGCACGAGAGAGAAACTAGAAGATAAATAAAAAAGAAAGGGTGCAAAAAAAACGCCGTTGAATGGACAGACGCGAGGAGGGGGAGGAACTGAAAGAAGAAAACGTTGAAAAAAATAGAAGCGAGAAGAATGTGAGTACTTTGAAGTACTGCCAACTGCACCACCCTCCAATGTGTGTTACGTCTGTGTATGTTTGTAAAACCGTTGTACACCCATGTACGAATATGAGACGCGAAGGTGCTCACAATGACCAGTAACGAACAATGATCGCTCGTTTTTGACAGGAATAAATTTTAACCGAGAGTTTTTGTAAATCCTATAAAAGAAATTCATAAAATCCATGCGGATTGGCTGGTCAAATGGAATGCAAGTACGAAAATTTGTTCTCCCTTAAAAAGCCAAAAGTCCGGAATTCGGCAACGCCGCTGAGTCAATATTCTGCAGATACATAAAAATATTTAACCTCATCGATTTTCTGCCACCGATCGTTTGGCATTGAAATGCAATCAATGTTTCGGCATTGAATTTTTGTTTTCGTCGAAAAATCAATTTTTCACATTTGGGGTCAAATTGGCCCAATATATGCATTTGATGCAGATGATTTTGAATTTCACGTGTTTCATCTTCTCCAGTTGCGATGGAGAACAACACGAAGATCGATAGACGATAAATTTTCTTGAATTGCTGTGTGAAAGTCGAGACGACAGACTCGGACTCTTTTTCGATAAAATCTAAAGGTCAAGTAAGCAGATTCGTGCTGTTTATTTGATCGGTTGTAAAGACTTCTCGATTGAATTGAATAATCATACGAGCAGCAAGATTTCAAGTACGTTTCGTGAGAACGACTTGTATTTTACGACGTGGAATTGCATAAATATAAAACTGCTTGAAAAAAGTAAATAAGTACGCAGCAGGGAAAGAAAGTATAGAATAAACATTGTCGACGATTCGGTTATCACCGAATAGAATTTAGAATCCAATTACAAGGAATTTATTGCTCGCCCGGACAATGGAATTGTCGAGATAATAATGTTTTAATGGATTGAAATATAATGGACAGTTGAAAATAATCGCCTATATGGTGGTCGATAGCAAGTTTCGCCGTACAGCGAGAGGATAAGCGAGGCTGAAAAGTCGCGCAATTAGGGACAAAATGGACGAGATTGCCGTCGCGCCGCGTGAGAGAAGCGAAAGCGACGGAACGACAGGCCTGCGAATCAGTACTCGACGACATTTACAGTTTCGACGATTACCTGCCACGTGTATATTTGCAAGCAAATTTCCTCACTTACTCCGCACTCGTCGGATAGGAACTGGCGATCCATGCATTTTTATTTATTATTTTATTATTTTTTCGAATCGTTGACACGTAGATGCGTAGATGCCCGAACAAAAAGAGTCGAGTCATACTTTCAATTGTTTTTTTCAATATATGAAGAAAACGGAAAATAATGAATTTGATCGTCGCAATAAAGGTTAACCAAATTCGTTGATACAGAAATAAACGATGCTAACTATTTATATCTGGACGGAATCAAAACTCGATGAAATCTTGGGTGGACAAAATTTCGTACCTGATGCTAGAATCGACAGTCGTTTTAGCTTTTTCTTCTTCCTTTCGATCTCATGGAATTGTTGTCGTGGTTCAGTATGGGATGTGCAAGTCAGGCCAATTACTTTTTTTTTCTGATTCCATAACTGAGGCTGTGAGAGATTCATGGCTCGTAAAAACCTCATGGTCGTACGTAAACATTATAAAGTGTACTGTCGATTGACGATGAGGAATTGAACAAGTAGAAGAACGAACGACGAGACGAAGGGAAGATGAATGCCCTACGCGACGTTTTCGCCAATTTCCGGAGTGAATATAAAATAGCAAGTTGTAAAATTTGACCTGGACTTTGTACGGGGTTCGGTCGAGCCAAGCAATCGAAACGAATGAAATCATAAAAGTCATAGGAGCCTTTCGAGTGCTTTTGTGGTTTTTAACGATAATTATTTGACTTCCACGCTTTACGCGCTCATAAAAAACCACAAACTAGCGAACACTCCTCATTCTTGTCTAACAATGCATTTTCTTGAGATTGATGTTTATATTTATTTTTTTATTTGTAATTGAAGTTGTCAAGGCGATTTTGAACGAAACAAAAGATTCATAACTCTCAATCACAATTTTCTGCCAAAACTCGCTAATTCATACGAACAATTTCAATATTTGGAGTAAAATTATGTTCAGCAAGAAATCAATTTTACAAAGTCGCCAGAATGTGGCGAACGATTAACCGATCTTCAACAATCTCTGTTGGAATGAACGGAACTATTTCACGAGCGCAGATTTTGTGGATCCAGCAAAGTTAGTTTTTCCCTCATAATTATTAATGAATTTCCTGTTTCAAAGCTGGAGTTTTTTTCCAACACACAATAAAGTTCGATTTTTCTAATTGAGCAATTTGAGAAAAATTAAAATTCACCCCGCATAATTTTTTTCCAACACTTAACTTCATTTAATTACTAATTATCGTATGCAGCGCCAGTTTTATCTGCTATTTTGAAACATCGTTCGCCGAGTGTCGCACGATTCCTACCACTTTTTAGACTTGAACCATATATATTGGTCGCAGGTGTTTTGCACACCGATGCTTCCCATAGAAAATGTGAAACTGTTCAGGGGTTAATAAGGGCTCCGTAAAGAAAATTAAAAATTATTTCGCTCCGCCCTAATAACGGAATAATGAGGGATATTGAGAAAGATGAAAACGTAATAAAGCAATAAATGCGCGTGAGCGATAAACGGATGCAGTTGCGTTGACGATTATTAAAACATATATTTGCCAAAGGCTTTGCGAAAGGCATACGGGCACATAAATAACAAAACACCTGGAGATTCGGTCTTGCAGGACGCATACCGATTGTCATCTGATTGAGACCTTAAGGCGATCGTTGAGTAGACGAGAACCGTTTAACCCGCATCCTCATAATCGTTATTAAACCGCAAAGTCTCCAGCACTGAAGAGACCAATTCGGTGGCTGAAAGTCATTCGGACCGTTCTCCAACTTGTCAAAACTATTTTGCATGTTAAATCGTTTCTCGGTGCCCATGTTTACAATTTCGTAGAAAATCTCGCAAGAATTCCGCATGAAGAAAAGAAAAATGGCGTTTTTTCGATTATTTGTGATATTCGTTCGGTACAACGAATTATTCGTTTTAAGAGCGAGTGCTGGAATTTGAGTAACGCGATTGGAAGAAAGGTATCGGATGAAAATTAGTTATAATGGGGGTTAATTTTGTTTGGGAAAAAAAGGAAGGAAAATTGTTCCTAGGCGTGTGTTTGTTGTTAATGGTTCGATAAAGCAAACTTTCACCCGAAAAGATTGAGATCTCGATCTACAGCAATGTAGTACTAAGTATACAAGCGATCGCGGATCGTGATCTAATGTACATGGAACGAGATTTATAATAAACTAGTTTGGAATTTAACGGTCAAGCGTTGAGTTACATTTTACGGTTCAGGTGTTAGCGTGTAATATATCAAGGTGAAAAATGAGATAAGCCCAGAGGGGAAGGTGGCTCCGGATGCGACCTGAATCTTGTGCGAAATGTTGGAGATGGAGGTAAATAGTGTATGCAACGCATGGTCGAACACGTACGGAGGTAAGGGAGGGAGGAGGTGAGGGAATTAAACAGATTCTCTCGACAAGACTACTCCGCTCCGTCTCGAACGTGTACGGAGTCGGCAACACGTGCTCTCTTACGAGTCTCGTTTAAACGTCACGAGATTCACTGCTCGCAGTTGGCCTTTTCGTCGCTATTTCTTTCTCTCTTTCCCTCTTTTACTCTTATAAGGGGACTATAGTAGAAAATCGCGTGGGAAGTTTTCACTTCACGTCTTACCTTTTAACCAACGACGAGTATTTACACGAGAAACCCCCTTAACCCCGTTGCAAAAATTACTGGGACCAAACTCGTGGGTGGATAACGTTACCACGTGCCTCTTAATCTAACCACGACATTCTACTCTTCGAACAAAACTTTTTCCATACTTTGATAGCGTTCAAAGTCCCTTAATTCATCGCGATCAATGACGGAGAACTAAACACGTCGAGAGCTTCGAAAAATAATGATAGTTCGAGCAATATCTCTGAAGAAAGTGCTCGAGGGATTAGAAAACTCGGAATCGGTTCGAACTTTTGCATTTCCAGAAAAACTCCAATCGATTGATAATTTTTTTCTTCTCGTAATTTTTTTGATTGCGATAACCCTGAACTATAAAGCTAACTTATCGTCTTTTAGCTGAGCCTACAGACCTTGAGAAACAGGGAAAAAAAATTCTCTCGACCGTAATGTTTTTTTTTTTTTTTTTCACGATCTTAAGCGCTGATGAATAGTCGTAGAATGGTTTTTTATGGTTTTTGATCCAGATTAAAGATTCACCTTTCCAGAGCAGAACGAGCGAAAAAATGGCAGTCACAGAGTGAAATATACCAGTGGCAATACAGGGAGAACTGTTAAGGTGGTTATACAGCTCATTTGTTTGAGTAACCGTCGGATTTATTACCGCAGCGGACCACCTGCTCCAGAGAGCAGCTTCTCCACCTCTTCTTCTGTCCGCTTTTTTTTCACTAGTTCTTATATATTTTGCATGTGTGCCCAGAAGCCTGACGACTCAACAATCAAACGCACAATACCGAAAAAAAAACAATGTTTTCCAGTGCGAAAATAAAATCTTATTGGAAACGCTCGTTTCTCACGTCAAATAGAGCAAACGAAGCGCTCGATGGTTGAAATTAGTTTTACGTTGAAAAAACGTAAAAATTAGTTTCAGCGAAAAGATGAAATTTTTCTCCAAACGTTTATCATATGGTGTGTTAATGAATTTTATTTTCAATCAGTAAAAAATGTCAATCGAACATCGGTCGGTCGAGCTAATTGTCATCGGACGTTAATCGGTTTTTTGACCTTTTGACTTTAATTATATACGAAAAAATCAGCAACCTCAGAATTCCATAACACACGATGATTTGTCATGAACAATGAAAGTTCTTTCGAGCGTTTGTTTCCGCGACCAAATACCTGGCATTAATATTGAAGAAAAAAAAACGTGCCGACCAAGAAACGTGTCGCTCTCGTGCACCCCAAGAATTTGCGACGCGAAGGTCATTCGCGTTGCGACGGTGAATTGCGAGCAAGCTAGAGTGTAATCGTGCAACTACTGCCCGTCTAAATAAGTTGGTCTATAGACAAGAACCACCGGTCAAATTCCGTGGAAGGCGATCGACGATGCATGACATCGACCGTGTCAAATATTTAGGCCGTTTCCCATTCCGCGTGTCCGCATACCTCGTGTCCGGCTTACCAACCTCTTTCTATCCCACTGTCTTTTCTTGCTAGAGTCACTCGCACCGAGACTTTACTTACCAAGTCAGTACCACATTCCTAACAAATTGCTGGGGAAATTTCTTAGCCAATGAGGGGTTGAAAGGATCGGAATCAATTCAGACATTCCAAAAGTACAAACCGACATGCATATTTTTTCCCGTCAAGTCACTATCATTCGAAGAAATTTCTTGCTATGAAAAATCTCGAACATCCTTCATTTTCGTTGCTGCGATGTCGTATTATTGCAAAAATTTCGACCAGCACTTAGGAATTGTTATATGTGCGAAGAATAAATCTGTAGAATTCTACGTTGGGCTCGAAGAGCTTCCGTTTTCGTCCCGGAAGATGAGACGTAATTGCGCGCACCGAAACGATTGGCCGAGGTATTGCGAAATCAAGTTATTCGTGAAATATCACAGCATAGCGTAATAAATAAATAAATGGCGACGTACAGCAGATTGTTGAATTTCGATAAACTAGCTATTCGTTGATTATCACTGTGTGCAGCTGCGCTTAATTAATAAAGGCTTGTTTTTTTTTCCGCGGGTGAATGTCGGAACAAAATATCTTAACGCGTTTTTATTGCGGCTTCGCGTCCCCGAGAACTTTCCATGGCTGTTCCCTGCCGCGGAAAAATTCCTTTCTATATATAGCTCCCTCTGAAAAATTCGCACCTTCCCATTCAACGTATCACGATCGAGAGAAATTTCCGGCTCCCATGTGTCGCGTACACACCGTGAGCGAGTTTGGTGGCGATCGAGTGAGAGTGATAGAGAAAAGCGGGACGGAGATATTATTTCAGTAAAAATGATCCGATTTTGAGCAACATATTTAGTGAACAATTTGGGAGCCTCAAAGGTCGTTAGATGAAGCAGTCGTCTTTGGCGAAAAAAAGGAACTCAAGGAAGTGATTATAACGTTCGTTCTTACACGTGGACTATTTATATGAACGGGTCAATTACATCCGTACGGCATGTTTGGGACAAAAAGAGCAGTATGCGATGATCTCAAGACGCCATCAAACCTACTCCGCCATCAAAAGCTTCATGAGCGTCGATACATCTCCGTCAGTGCGGTAGGATCGTTTCTCGCATCATTTCTGTCCTCGAAGCTCGATATCTCGGTTCAATCATGCCTTTCCTGGCCGAACTCTCGGGGCGATTTACATTTCAATCGAGGGAGCGTTATCGCAGCGCACCTTGTCACAAGCTGGATGACGCGGTTATGGAGAAAAAGTAAAAAAGTGGAGCGAGCGGGTCGAATGATTTACGGTGGTGATAAAAATGGCTCAAATACATTGTAAGCTGCATATACATGTGGAGGTTATGTGCATCGTACATTTGAAGCTGCTACGATTTCGAGGCGAAAATCAATTGGTCGTTGGGCACTTGTACTGATCAAGTTTTTAGAGGAGCGCGTTTCAAAGCGAAAAAACCGGTTGCGTGAGATGTTATTCGACGCAGCCGTTCTTGCAGCGGCTTAGCACGTACTCACGAGTGTCTTTAACAGTGTATACATTTGTTGATGGCTGCGAAAGCCAAAAGGGCTTGAAAATATTTCGCTTTGAATTCTCGACAAGCCTTTTTCTCTCTTGATCCATTTACGCCATAAATATATGTGTATATACATTAAACGGTATGCGATATTCTTTCGATATGGTGGACGTATTACCGGCTACCACGATTGCAACCGTCTGTACCAAGAGTCGCAACGGAGCCAGGCGAGAGAGCGAGCACATACGCACACGCCCCAAAATTGCTTCGATTATCAGGTGCTCGCGAGCTCTCTCGCTTGTACAGCCACAGCTGCGTATTATATTTCATTGGTTCAAGGCGCGGTGGCACTGCCAGCAGCAACAGCAAGACGCATCGTTACATATACACTCTGTTTCCCGGAAGAGAAGAGAAGGGAATATAACCGCGTGCGCTGAGATCGAGCCTCTTGCCACATAACTCTCGTTCATTGATTAATCAGTCCAGCTTTATAAACACATATATGTGTATATAAACGTGATTGCAGTATAATAATATTGAACCTCGGGGATACTTACGAATGATATGCATAGCCAAGTCCTTACCCAGAATCCATATCCATATGATTGGATTCTCTTTTCTCACCGGGATCCGGAATTCAGGGAATTCTTCGCGCTACCGGAGCCGGAAATTTCTACATTTCGCTGAAGAATTATTAGGAGAGTGACTCTGATTTATCGGCAGGATGTTCACCACCGTCGACCACCGGGAAACATTTCTCAAATGAATGCATTCTGTTTTATTTATTTTTTTATTTTTTTCAACTTAAACTTTCGCGCGTCCATGCACAGGAAACTACCATTTTTCCCTTTCATTGAGATTTTCATAGAGAAATAAGATTTTTTTAGATTTATGCCTCCGTCGATTCGGGGAATGTTTCTCAACGCGTAAGAACTTGGGAGCAATGCAAAGAAACCAATTATCGGTGAATTAGAATGCACTGATTGCAATATCTGTAAGAAATATGCGATTCGGTTGCTGATGTTCGATTTATTGAAAAACATGGCTTCGATTCAACGGGCTACACGAAATCGCACGTCATTATATTCACGGGCGGGCTCGACGCTCCGTTTTCTCATTCTTGTTTGCAATTCGATTCGTCGATGGTTTCGACGCAGACGCTATCAAATACACGTATACCAGGGCACCATGACGATGCCAGTTTCGTGTAGCCCTTAATTGCCTTGCTAATAGGACCTGCCGTTTACCTCGTAAATAAAAAAGAGTCAGTTTTCCATCTCACTTGCCCACTCTGTATGCGTTACTATACCTACACGCACTTGAAAAATCCACCAGATTCATGATACCCGCGGGAATAAAAAGGAAGCCCTCATTTAATTTGTTCGGCAAGAACCCGATCTTATCTCGATTGCATTCGATGCGAACGAACCTCCGTTGTTATCTTCGATCATCAATTACAAGGTCGTCTTCGAGTCGATTGACTAGGGGGATCTCCGTCAATAAAAGGCTCGTTGTGAGAAATTAACAAATCTCTGTTCGATATTTGATGCGAGACATTTTTCGCAACGTAATTCATTGGAATGTCACAACTGAAACATTTTTGTCAACCGTTTCCATCGGAATTCATTTTATTCGCGAAACTGGCTACAGAAATTTTACGGTGATGGATGTTCGCATCGTTGGAGCTCAACAAAAAATATTAAAAGCACAAATATTAGATTTTTGGAAACTCCTCAAATTTTCAATGGCTGCATGCAAATTTTTGGCTCTGCTTTAAAAAAAAAATAGAATAAAATAAGGGATTTCGTTGTATTCCAACGATACGAACTCCAACGTCATCAAATTTTATCCTTTTACCGTGTTATTATTTTGTTTCATACAACATTATAATTAAATGCTTATTCATTACATAATTATGATCCGACAACTAACGAGTGTGTATAGAGAATGAAAATTGCGAAAATGACTGTGCTATATAGATTGTTCATCTCGTCGGAAACGTCAATACCGCGCGCGCGCGGTATTATAAAGAGAAACCCTTTGACATGGATCGTCCTCACGGTGCCTGAAAGCCTGTGGGATTTGAGAGAAATGTTCCAAATTAATGGATCGTTAATATACTTATACATTTTTTTTACGCGGCGAGGAGTCTGTGCGGATAAAAGGAGGGATATGCGCGGGAGGGATGGGGGAAAAAATGAGACGAGTACCCTCGGTGTTGGGGCGGCGGGTATTTGCGAGGTTGGATGACTTTGTGTGAAGAAGGTAAAAGGATTTGCCCATCAAATCCTGCAGCAGAGAGGACAAGGGATGAGGGGGAAAAGCTGAAAGCAAGGGAGGAAGACGAGCGACTGATGGTGAGTATTTTACGATCTCGGTAGATGCGACGGGGTGGAAAGAGTGGCTTCGGAGAAGTACGCTGAAAGAGTGCATTAATTAATTAGGAATCTCGCTAATTCGAGCAAAAATGGCCGACTACTGGGCGTGGCAAATCGATAGACCGAAACACAACGAGTGAAACGTGTTTCTTTCGGTCTCTCACGCCCCTATGATTACTCCAGAGCCACTCGGCAAAAGCAGACGAGTCTAAGCACCCTCTGCTGTACGGAGTACTCGTTTTTTTTTGTTCACGGTTTTAATCATTCGAACGCCATATCGTTTGACCTCGATGATGGAAAGAAACAGAATTCGGCATGAAAATATACATACAATAGTTATTCAGATATTCAATAGAGATACAATAATTATTCATACTTTCAACAATTATCAACAAATCCTGATCATTCTACGAGAGCAACTGATGCACATTCATTAAAAAATCAAAAATATCATAAAAGTAATATTAATGAATCGGAGCAGAGTTTAAATTATAAAAAGATTGCTCTCGTTTATATGAACCTTTTGCTTTTTTACTCCATCAGTTGATTGGCAGGATCTTGACTCCGCGTACGGTATCGCGTGAAAAAAAATTACGAAGAAATTCTCGCCCTGAGCATTGATAAAAAGATGCCGAAAAAAGAATCAAGTTCAGCTGCAGACATAAAATTTGGGCAATTCGCTAGAATAATGGCGAACAACACATTGCGAAGCAAAAAAGTAGGACGAAGTTGAAAAAAAAAGAAAAAATGTGCAAGAAAAGAAGGTGCGATGATTATCGAGTTATCTGGACGATATAAACGCTGGATTCTCGTTAGCCCACGAAGGCGCGAGCATTCTCAAACTCATGGGCTTTGCGATGCAGAGATGGCAGAGGAAAATAACAACACCATCGAGCTCTCATACGCGAGTTTAGTGGCGATGTATTCGTTACGAATTTAACGAGCATTGAAATAAGTTACCGAATGGTTATCGACTGCGCTGTGCTATCCTGAATTTACATCGCCACTGTTAAGCTTCGCAATATGTACATATGCATATAGAAAACATTACAGCGTATACAAATAATAAATATTTATACAAAACCATCTATTGGACTTTCCTGGTTGCAATCATGAGCAGTAGTCGTTTAAAATACCGTTATTTATCCAACGAGATGGCATATTACGTGCGAGAAGCTGCTGCCCATATCTCTCTACCTTAATGTGCTTCGTACACCTCTTGTAATCTCAAGGATCACTGGGTTTTATGCCTCGAAGATTATTATCGATGTATTGAAATTAGGAAGTCATATCGAGTCCACCGCCGTATGAACATTCCAGGTTTAACGATTATCGAGAAAACATCGCGCGATTTTCGCTAAAAAATCTTATTTCATTCTGCTGCTCCCATATGCATGCGAACTGATTTTTTTTTCGCGCAAAGCTATCTAGGTACACGATGCTCTTTACGATTTTATGCACACATATATTTTCATCGCTGTTCAATTAATTGGACTCGGTGCTTTGCCAGGGTTAATTGGTATCCATATGATCGCTTCGAGCAGCAAAACGCTCTTTCACAAATTTTATTATACAATTCGAAATTTTTCGGCTCGCGAATTCGTTGGATTCATTTTTAGCTCTTATCAATGATTGAATTATTTTTATTATCATTTTATTGTGTTTTTTCTGAGAAACCGAAAGTTGAGAAGACCCCGCTTGACGTATATACTAATTTTTTGTACGCCATTTTTCAATCACGGTCTTGCCTCAGAACCAGCGATAAAAGGAGGAATTCTTTGATATAGGAAACTATCATCCATGAATATTTAAACCAAGACGTATTTCATGAAAATCGTAAAAGCCTCTTTGCTGGAGGACGTCGACGCAACGACGACGCCGCTTGACACGAGACCGCCTTCCCAACCTGGTTTTTAGTATGCAGCTGCACTGTACGTGCACCATTACCATCGGCAATGTGCCTACACGCCTAACGATGACACATGACTGTATGGGCTAACCCCGCGACCCGATAAGTCATAAATACATTTGTTACAAGGATTCCCCACATGCAGACGATACCCGAAGTAAGAGGAGCTCAGAAAGTTTTCTCTCAGTTAGGAGTTAAGACTCCGACTCGATTTAGCTTGATTCGTAATTTTCAATCTTTCACACCAAGTTCGATACTTATGGGAATCTGCTGTTCCAGATTTTACCGATAATAACCATAGAATGCTGATTTATTCCAAGATGGTGTCGGTATGGAAATTGGTTTCGAGTTTTCTGTCTGGGATCTCGATGTGTGCATGCTTTGGAAGCAGTTTTCTCCATTTTGTTCGGATCAATCTGGATTGAAAGGTGGATTGAAAAGAAAATGAAATTCCATAAATTAAGTAGAGGTATGGAGGAGATTTTCATTTGGGTGTGAAATTTACTACTTTTGAATAGGAAGTTGGTAATTTCGTCACGGTAAGAATAAGTATATGTTAGTCAAGGTAGAGTGGTTTTGCGGGCCATCCCTGGCCGTTGTTTGTTCGGTATCTTGTGGAATACAATGAGAAAGTTGTTTCCTCATATCTTTGCTTCGCCAATCATATTTAGCATAATGATCGAGTAGAGGCTTATTGGAGGTTTGATGGTAGTTTGTACGGAATATTTGTAAAGGGAGTGTCGTCATCGTCCATGCTGATCGGAGTGAAGCGCACTATCGGCTTCCGGTGGTCAACTTCCGGTGGATTGGCTGGTTAATTCGCGAACTGGTGGACTAGTGCAAAGGTGAATTCGGTCTACAGAACGATTATCCTTATTCCGCGAGTTCCCTCGCTCACCGATGCTTCCGGTCGGTCGGGGTAGAATGACGTTGTCATGGATACGAGCCCGGTCGTGGCTACACCCCCTGGCAACACCCTCGTCCAACATGGCCGCCAGCCTTTTGTATACTCGTTTATATTTTTGCGAGCCACTCCTTTTGCTCGTTATACGCGACTCAACACAACCCGAGCAGCCACCATTCACGCACATAGATATTCTTTGAATCTTTACATGTTTGACCATGGAGCACGACGCAGGGGTTGGACGGAATACGTATACTTTCCCCACCCATCACGAAATCCTGAAGCCCTTTGCTCTTCGATTTTTCACCCTGGGCTCGGCGCGAGCCTTGTCAGGCATGGCTTACGAGTGCTGGCCAACCGTTCGACCCTTCGCTCATGCCCTTTGACCTCGCAAACTCTCAAAGTCATATACCCTTTGGAATCCATCCCCCGTATATATTCCCCGCAAAACCCTCGCCTGTTCGCTCTCTTTGAATTACGCGGGACTCCAGCTACCCTTCACCACGATTCGCTTTTCTCGTTTTTTTTTCTTTCATTTCACCTGAAAGCACGTACAACCAGAGACCATTAACGTTTTAATTGAAATCGACGGACCGATTGGATTGGACGATCTCCATTGAAATAGAGAGACAGCGAATAAAAAAGCCATGCGGTAATTGCCACGGAGAAGGTTCATCGATGAAACGGAAGCGGCACAATGATGAAAAAAATACTGTAATTGTAATGGCTTCTGTTGGAGTCTGGAGCTTTGTCAGTTTCCATATTTTGTTCATGGAAAATCTATATACTTGAAATATGCAGACAGTCTCAATGGAAGCTCTGTTATAGAGCCAACAATCTCGCATGAGTGAATGAACGCGACACAAAGTCTTCTCTGGCATTCGAGTTTATTCTTCGTTTTTTTCTTCCCCATTTTTTTATTCATTTCGCACTGAATACAACCAACAGCCGACACGTCGATGGCGACAAAGAAAATACTGGCAGAAATGTTAACGTTCTACGAAGAGAAGAGACACAATGTATCGTGGTAGACAAAGAGAGCAAGACAAATGATGACGGGCGGAATGATTGGGCGAAAAAATACGCCTGCTGCGAGAGTCTTCCTCGTTTCCTCGTTTCCAGAAGAAAAAGTGAAAATAAGAAGAAAGGAAGAAAAAAAAAAGAACGAACTTGCGAGAGCCGAGGTCGAGAGGTGCTCGTGAAAAAT
This sequence comes from Hyposoter didymator, assembly GCA_037952995.1. Classification (NCBI taxonomy): domain Eukaryota; kingdom Metazoa; phylum Arthropoda; class Insecta; order Hymenoptera; family Ichneumonidae; genus Hyposoter; species Hyposoter didymator. The sequence goes on along the minus strand of JBAJMU010000001.1, from coordinate 23,962,007 downwards.
TTGGCGTCGCGCCACTCTCAAGTGGGTCGCGGGGATGCTGCTGTTGTCGTTGCTGGCGGCTCTGCTTGTTCAGGGAAAAAGTGACGAAAAAAATCCATACTGCGTGAACTCGGGACGAAAGGGGGCGGGGCGAGGTATCGCGAGGGTTGCACAGAAAATGTTGGAGTTGTTCTCTGCAGGAGAACCTCGAGAGGCTCGAAACAGGGGAGAAGGAAAAGGAGACAGAAAGAGAAAGATCATGCCAGCGAAACTAGGATTTGTTGCTATGGAAACCCGGCGTGTGCTCGGTGCGCCTGGCAACCCCCGGGATCGCCCCAGCCCTTAGACGAACCACCAATCTGTCGAAAGGTGGCGTTCAGTCTCTTTCTCTTTCTTTCTCTCTGTCTATTCATCCACCTCGTCCCTACTGAAGCGCTTCATTCGACATCGCCCCCCGAACCAATGGCGGTAGCTAAATTCTATTTTTTTCAATTTCGTAAATACAGCCTGATGCACCCGACTCTTGAAAACCCGGGCCTGCTTCTGCGGGGTCAAAGTCTTCGAGGTATGTATGAGCTGAGGGTGAAAAAGAGGGTTGATGGAGTTGGGCACCCGTACCGCGCGACTCGGGCTTCAACGAGCGAGACGGAATGAAAGCTCACTCTGCAAATTTTAAACCGCCGACTCTCGCTGCCTCGTGCTTTGCCAATTTCCATGGCAACACGGCCATGGCAACTAAAGAGGAAGCTACCAAGCTGTCTTCCGCTTCCACCCAACCTTCTCATTCCTAGCGAGCAGATCTCCTACGTGGATATTAAAGATGGATAGGCACGAACTTTCTTCGATCAATATCCGATTTAACCTTCGAGTCAGCTCACATTTGTGTTAAAGCCAACGAGAGCCTTTGGTTCAGCTTCGATGGATGCAGATAAAAATTTACTGCCTTTAGCGAAACTTTTTTCGCCGCCAAAAAACATCGAAAACAATCCACAACTAAATATTTCCGACCACCGCATCAAAATTCTCAAAGCTTATCAGTCTGAGTATGAAAAACAAAAAGAAGTGCAGGATGGAAAAAAAAATGAATCTGACACACTCCAGCATGTCAGAACGAGGGAGAGAAACTATTAATTATTATGAATTTCATGAAAAAGCATTATTCGAGGGATAAAAAACTCGTAGCAGCACCTCAGGGTAGTTCAAAGTAGAAAGATGGTTCAGGAAGATGATCCAAAAGCGAGACTCTAATAAAATATGCAATCTGCGAAGCGATTGTATGAAATAAAACTCGTTATGATTATTCCATTGCGGTTGAACATTTGAGTAAGTAATTTTTATTCTCTGGATGGATAATTGCGCAAAGTTCATTGCGTTGGTCTGCGGGGAGTTGGGAAAAAATAAAAATGAAGCTTCGTTGCCCTCAGGTCTTGATGAAAAAATGGGCGGTTCCGAAGCAGGGAGTGCAAGGGGGAAATTTATCAGAGGGTGCAAGCTTTTTGTAGGCTTCAGTCCCAGCGGGTTGCCATGGGAACGCTTCGACGGCTCCTGGTTCCAGCCCGAGGGGTCAAATCGAAAAAGGAAGAGAGGAAAGCGAGAAAAAAGAACGCACGTCGGGACTTTTAAGCTCAATGACGTCGGAAGACGTTCGACCTTGAAAGGGTCATTACCAGAGTACACAGGACCAACTGAACTCTTTTTTTTTCACTCGCTTCTCCTTCACCTTTTTCATATTCAAAAAAGTCTTTTTTCTTCTTGCATGATTCTTGAAGATGAAAGGAGAGCTCTCTGCGCGCCCACGTAATAATGAGACTCGATTCGTCCTAGCCGTCCTCGCGAAGTATAGACTGTGCGCCCTTGACCTCACAGACAAGCTTCTTTGTTTATTCTAACGTCAAAGCTTCGCATTCTTCAAATCCGAGCCTGTAACTCGGTTTCTTTTGCCATGTTGATTTTATGAACTGAACAAACCAATTATCCGAAACGAACCTTTTTTCTCTCCTCCTCCTCTCTCTCTCTCTCTCTCTCTTCTTATTTCCTTTTCTAGCGTCGCTATTACTTGGCTGTCATTCTTAACAAGCTTCTCTAACGAGCACGTGCACAGGCATCTGGTTTATGTTCTAGCCTTGCCGGGTAACGAGGAAACATACAAAGTCCTCGATTATACACATATGTAATATCCAAGAAGCAGCAAAGCTAATCGAAAGAGTCTTCGTTGTCAACCGGGACATATAGCCAATTTGTAATGATCTTCGATCGACGATTGAAATTTAAATTTCTTCCCAACTCGAGATCTTGTATGTGCACTTGAAATCTCGTTGTTAGACACATTTTTTATATTCTCCTTCTTGTTCGTACTCCGAGTCAATCCTTCTTCACTCGCAGTCCTATCGTACGTCTCATCGTGCCTTGAAAATTAAACCGCACGCCAAGCTCCCGCGGCATTTTATTCTCAAAGAAAAGCCGCAGTTGAATCTTCGACTCACGTTTAAGATCGCCAGTTGAATCGATATTGACCGAGAAAGAGACGTCCATACTCATCAAGTCACATCAGGTAAACCTCGTAAAGAAGTACCACGTATTTTGCTTACGTATCGCTAAATTTTACTTACCAATCAGACAACATTTGTCGCTCAATATATCCGCAAAACAACAATGTACTGAAGCTGCTGTGGAATTAGAAATTCCCACCTCGATCATCATACTTTCGTCAATGAAATCGAATCGGCCTTCAAAATTGATGGGAATATCTATATATATAAAATAGTCGCGTGACTGACTGACAGACAACGCACAGCCTAAACCACTCAAGTTAGGATCGTGAAATTTGTCATGGTTACTCCTCTCCCATCGTAGACGCTCACTAAGAACGGATTTTGTTCGTTCTCTATCCAAAAAAAAATTATCGAATTTTTTTTTTTTTTTTT
>JBAJMU010000001.1:23932895-23959068 GCA_037952995.1 Hyposoter didymator | reverse complement strand
ATAATAATCAATGACTGACTGCTTTCCCATCGTAGACGCTCATTAAGAACGGATTTTGTTCGTTCTCTATCGAAAAAAAAAAATTATCGCAATTTTTTATTTTTATTTTTTATTTTTAATAATAATAATAATCAACGACTGACTGCTTTCCCATCGTAGACGCTGATTTATCTATTTGAAAAATAAATAAATTCGTATTTTTCGAATAAACGAAATGGTTGGCGATGNAATTGACGTTTTTTTTATTTAACGAAAAATTAAGGGAAAAAGTATTTTTTTAGCAAATTTTGAACAGGACGATAAAACGATCCAGTACCACATAAGAAACACCTACACATAGGTAATGTGGAAATCTGTGTTGAATACAAACGGTGCCCAGCGAAGCGGGCATACCTTGGCTAGTTAATAAATAAATTAAAAAAAAAAAAGACAATAATTGTCCGGCAATTGGCTTGAAAACGAGGTTACCAAAAATTTTCGTCGTTTCGTAATTCAAATGACTATTGACGAATTAACACGCAGTAGACACCCATGGGTCTGGGGCGTCCGGCTCATTCAGCCCATGGCTCGAATTTCTCGTTTTTTGTATCGATTATTTAATTAAGAAAGAATAATTTTTGAAAAATTATCCATCACCCAGTGCAGGCTCTCTTCCTATAGATCCAAAACTACTTTCCTGAATTTTTTGTGGCGTAGGACGCCACAGACCCATGTGTGTCTCGGGAGGCGTGCGCTAATTGTAATGTGCCTACGGAGGTTAATAGGATAATATTCAGGCTCGAGAAAACTCCACCGAACCTCCTTGTCAGAAAAAATTCCGCCGAGTAATAATAATTATTATCAGGATCGATGGTTCAAGCTCTCGGGGCCATTAGTTATGATTGAAGAAATTAAACCTCTTTTTAAATACAAAGATGAAGGAAGAGATTTGAAAGGTTTTATCGGATATTACGGTGTCTGTGATCCTTGAAAAAAAAATTCAGCATGCTTCCATATTTATAGTAGGATTCTCTTTCATGTCTGAGTTGGTTCTGGTGGATTCTGGTTTTGGTTTTTAATTCGAGATCCAATCAAATATACATAATTGAGAGTTGGTACTGAGTGGCAAGCTTGAAGTTCCTCCGCAGGACGACTCGTTCGCTCGCAGTCGACTAATTATGTTCGCGCTTATTAATTAAGATGCTCGAGTTATATAATCGAGTTGGCGTTGGCGGAAAAGCGAGTTTTGTGTATGGCTACACTGTGATGCAATTACGATGGTGGTATTTTTGAAGGTATCGTGTGTGTGCAGGTATTCGCGTTATCGTACTATGGAAGCCAATGTTGTAAAACGAACGATAGACAGCCAAGAGTACTTGCTACACTTATTTTTTACTCTTCCGTTATAAGTGCATGAGGTAAGGAATAGTTGTCGTCGATATGAGCTGCCCGTAGGCGTATCGCCAGTGTCCCGGAACACATCGATTGAAATTAAATTGACGATCGATCGCGATAAGGAAATAATGATTTTCAGCAATTTCATATTACCGAGATAATGGATTATTATCTCGATCGACAATTTGCAAATCACTGTTATTTCTTATTTTTTTTTGTGAGACCGTCATTTCGTCCACTAAATTGTTTCAATTTTCGTTGCAGTATTTCGAGCTCTAATCTCGCGAAAATTTATATTTTCTATGTTCAGAAATGAATGGAAAAAGTAGCAATTGCATGGGGAAAGTAGAGTCGATGATATTGAATTAAGAGACCGCAGAGATCGCGGTAAATACATGGATAATAAATTGTTATCGCTGATACAATCATTACACGTTATTATGGGAATAATAAGCTATCTGATCGGAACAAGCTCGCGGAAAAGGTATGCCACGCGTTTGTATCTTATGCTCCTTCTTTGTCGCTTACCCGGACAACGACATAACTTGTGTCGAATCTTTACACTTTCTTGCGCACAACACCGAGTCTAGATCCTTTCCTGCCCGCGGTCCCCTTCCCAATTAATTCCATATCGCTGTACGAAATATGTTTTCTTTTAACACGTAACTCTCTGTGCGTCGGAAACACTTAAGTCTGAACAAAAACATGCATTCGATTCCGTTGCACCTGCATTTTTTCATTAACTCAAATTCCACGTCTGCTCGAACTTTCTTGCTAATCAAAATTACGATTCGACGTTTTGGTTTCGATACTCGAGTCTTGGGAAATCGGGCGTTATCAAAAGTCTTCCACTTTTTCCCATGAGCAGCGTTTCCCGAAAAAATAAAGAATTTATATTCCATCTGATTAAAAACAAAAATGGCACGTCCTTATATTACGACGTCCTAATACAAAGAGTGGAACGAGCCAATTAGATTAACTGGCTGCAGTGTCAGACAGTCGAAAGTACAAAACGTGTATAAACTACAGAAAAAAAATGAAAATGTTTGCGTTTTTGGATCAAAATTTGTCGTCACTAGACGACGCGATCAATTTTGATGCGTGATTCTGTTTCATTAATTCTGTACTTTTTCAGATAAATTGATGCTCCTATGCTCGACGAAGCGGGTACAGAGACGCAAGTTCGTAAATTTCTTGGCATGGAAATGCCGCGGACGGGTAGCATACGACGAGGGTGAAAAAAAATGGCAAGTAAACAAGAAGGAGAAGAAGATGATGAAGAGCAAGACGAAGGGTACACACGATCACAGCGGCGGTTAATCAACGCGGAGCGACGTTCATAGAGCGATAATTCATGAAAAAAAGAAATGGTTGTCGTCGGACTATCGGCGCGGCGGATACTCGGTACTCCTTTCGAAGGTAGCAAAGGTGGAGGAGAGGACCTTCGTTCTTTTCTCTCTTGACTCGTTGGTGGTTTGAAGTATCAGGAACCCCCTGAGCGGGAACGAAGATATACGGCGTACTTTGTGCGACGTACCGTCCACCCCGTACAGCTAACGATATATATGATTCTCGAGAACTCGCGGCACGGGCGACGTGTGAGCGTAATTTCGAATATGGCGCGAACACCTGGGCAACGGTAGCGCGCGGAAACAACCACTAAATGTCCTCGCATGACGTATGCACTTCTGGTACACACGTCACGACATTCAGAAAGATGTACAAAAATATTGCAAAGGGTGAATGCATGCACAGTGCGTGCGGCGTAGAAAAATGATGTACGGTGCAGTAATGCGTAAACAAGCAAATGTGTTCATACTAAATTTGTCAGAAAAGTGACTGGCTCCGTCAGCCAAACTGATCTTACGACGCGAGGGTAAGATTGGAATATTGGAAGAATAGTACTTTTCGTATTACGACCAAAACGAGAGGATTCTTTGGCAGGAAGCATCGTTCAGTTGTGTTCGCGTGTTTAAGGTATAACTATCGCAGAATGGGTTGATTTAGGATTTTCTTGAAATTTAGTGTAAATATTCTTGACATTAAAACGAACAACTTTCCTATGAGACGAAACATTTTCTGCCGTCTAGAATTTGAGATATTTAATTTCCAATTTTATATTTTTCCCATCTAAACGCATGTAAATTGAAGTCGCGTTTCTTTTGTTTTTTCTTGCAACTTTTTTAACGAAACGTCACTTCAATTTACATGCGTTTAGATGGGAAAAATAGAAAATTGGAAATGAAATATCTCAAATTCTAGACGGCAGAAAATGTTTCGTCTCATAGGAAAGTTGTTCGTTTTAATGTCAAGAATATTTACACTAAATTTCAAGAAAATCCTAAATCAACCCATTCTGCGATAGTTATACCTTAATCATCAATACTGGGGCTACTTGTAGCACACAGTGCTGTGCAAAATTGCTGCGATCGAACATATGATGGCAGCGTTTTGAAAAAATTTAATAAGAATATAAACACTCTATTCGTTACTGCGATGACAAAGTAGTTTAGCGACGATAAAAGACACACCCGTTCCGAAGAAGGAAACAATGATCGAAGATGCAATAAAAAGTGTAGTGCGCTGCACCCATATCGATGTAATAACGATATTCTCTTTCGTGATCCATGAAGCTTTTGTCTATTTATGCTCTTCGTAGTTGCAACGTTGTATATATATTTGCAACGAATTAGTACCAACGTCTGTATTACATCGGCAATACTCCAACACGACGTCCGGCCGGGTTCTCATGTCGTTTCGCACGCACGTTTAACGACGATCGTTCGAGATGTTTGTCCTCTGGGTTGTGCAATAACCAGCCCGCGTACGATCGACGTAGCAAACTCTAAGATAATTTAGAGTTCCGTTCACACTTTGATTTTTTTTTTCAGTTCGATATTCACGTCGTGTAAGCAAATAATCGTCGAACGTGATACTAAATTTATTGAAAAAAAAAAAAATCAAACTTCGGCAAATAAGTTTCGATTCTGATGGAGGATTTTCGTGACTCGCGACATAAAAATGATTTGTTTTTATATTTATCGAATAATTTATTCGTTGTAATGAAAATTCCCCAAACACGTTGGCGGCTTTACGAGAGAAATGAGTATTATTTTTAACTGAAAAATAATAAAATCCGATTGGGTTTTCTCTAAACAGGAAAGTCCGAAGTGACTACGTTCGTTTCTCAAAATATTCACGTCAGATTTCAAAGATTGATGTATTGATGATTCAATCGATTGAATAAACTGCGAGCACCGATTTCAAGCTCGAGGGCATATCGATACACACATGTTCCACGTGTTCATTTGGTTCGTATATATAAATGCGTATAAAAGCAAAACGAAGATAATGAAGCGTACGAACAATTACGAAGAAGCAACGAAGCCAGCGCGCTTAACAACGAGGGTGAGGCACACACGAAAATAATAGCATAGCATTAAGCGTTATTGGCGGCTCGTGTAGAAAAAAAGTATAAAATACAGGCCAGCTAACTCTGAAGTACGTTCGCAGCGTAATAAGAAGTTTGCCATTTGATAGGAATCTATCTCGCATTTTTTCGAATTAAGTTACGGTGTGCAAACATCATATTCGCCTGTTTAATTTACCTGCGTTCGGAATTGATTGGAGAACACTTGTTCGACAACTTTACGAGGCGTTCAAAGGATCGAGCTCAAAATTTGACCAACGGAAGGGAATCAAATTTCCATATCCACGTTCCCATTTAATAACAAGTTGCGTCCTCATTGGCGTCCATATGCCAGGCATTTAAAAAATATCTATGCGGCATAATGCATAGTCTGAAATTTCGCATGGATTGCCAAAAATGATCGACCTCGGGAAACCGCTGCATAAATTTGCCGCTGGAGCGAAAGACGAGAAATAAATATTACTGACGATTTTTTTCGCGTCAACTGTCGCGAGGGCAAGACTTATCAAGCTCACAGGTAATTAATTTTCTGGTAGAGAATAATCACGGCATCGTACCGAGTCCGAGACGATAAAAAGGGCAAAAAAATATTCCGGTAAGTCTTGATAAATGTTTCTAATCCATAACGTGTTACTCGAGTGAAAATAAAAATGCAAAAGTGACTCCTCATTCGAGTTGATCAGTATTCATGGCATATCGAAAAGAAAATGGAATCAGCGAGGAAGCGAATGACAAATGACGTTTAGAGAAAATATGTTGCTGGATGGAAAAGTTTAATGATATTCCAGGAAAGACTTGGATATCTAACAATGTAGTGCATGCTGCTAATTATAGATTGCATTTAGCCGAGTTGGCGTTGTAAAATGTTGATTGTAAAGAAATATCAAAGGTGTGTATATAATAGAGAGTCAGGCGGGCTAGCCAGGAGTGATCGCAGTCGTCCTATCTGTCTGGAAGCGACGTCCTCGTATGCTAAACCCGGACGGTTCGTTCCTGATATATATTCATTGCCATAAAAATAAAGATGGAAAAAAGAGGCTCGCTCACATGATGAATTAGCTCGAGGGACGATAAAACTATTGCGAATGCTAAATTTTCTTCTTTCTCACTCGATCTCTCGCGGTCTCATCCCTCTCTCTCGCTCTCCGCGACTATAAAAGATTATCATCTCTCTTGAATGCTTAGCATGTCCAGCCTTTCCATTTCCGTAATAATACCGATAACGAACCATTCTTCGCAACACGCTTGATATACCCATTTGTGTTTGTAATATACATTCTCATATATTTATGTCCAATGCACTGATACCATGAGCTCGCGGAGTTACGCTCAGCGTCGCCCGCGACTTATTTATACGTGCGAAAGCAGAAGCCATTTCCAATTTGCTATCGACTCAAGCACCTGCGGATCTCCGCAAGCGATTCGTCAAGCCAGAAATCATAGTTTTTCATCGTTTTCGCAAAGAGCTACTTCTATTGGGTGCAGGGTAGAAAAATCAACTCCGTTGAGCGATTAATGCAAAAAAATTCAAGACCCAAATAAGCGGCGTGTAAAAATTGTCGACGATTATTCTTCGTCAATTTGGAAGGTTCGAGGATCACATAGAACGGTCCTGTCTAAAAGTAACAAGGCAGGAAGATTATCGCTAGCAAAGATGAAGGAGGAGAGCGAAAAGTATCATGTTTTGATGAGACAAGGGATATAGAGACGGAAAGCATGAGGAGGCGGTTTTACGTGTGCAGGAGAATAATGATTTGGCATATATATCGTTGGAGACTTGGCACGTTGGACCGTAGGCGTTTATTTTCAATGATACATAGTTGCTATAATCAGGCAATTTTGTATATCATGTGAATAGATTAGGAAACACGAGTTATCGGTCTAGAAGACGCAGCATACAATTTTAATCGATAATCACGTGGGTAATCAATTTAATTGCGATTGGGAAGAGCTAAAAGCAGTTTTTCTCTATTTTCAGCAAAAAACCATTCTTTTCTTTATCACTCTCTCTGTCTCATTGATTGCTCCGCTTTGGTTTAATTGCAATGAGAAGCTGTACGACGAGCTCGACCGTGCTCGTTTGATCATACGGTCGCGTACGCCGATCGCTTCGGCAAGATAATCAAGTACACATCCGAGCAAAGTCATCGACACAAGTTATGTCTACTTACACAGTAATAAGAGGGCACGCTTTTTACCGACGGCCAGCGTCGGTTATTCCACCGCAATACTGCAAATAATAAGTCGCTGCTTTTTCTCTCTCCCATTCCTCGTCATCCTGTGTGATTGCATGGCTTCGCAATTTCTACCCGCGTTAATACTTATCCAAAGATGATCGAATCTCCGCAACAACTTACGGCGTGCATTTCTTTTCAACTTTTCACCATGTTCCCAGGCTCTTTGAAATACCACGTCAACATTTACATTTTTCAGCAGATTCTTTAACAAACTTTTCCATCCAGGCCTTGAAGCAATTCTCACACAATTTATAAATAAAACGAGTAGTAAAAAAAAAAAGAGCCTCCGATGAAAAAATGTGGTTTTTAAGTGAAAATAAAAAGATTGAAATAAACAGGAATATATGTTTTTGAAATTGAAGCTTGAAAGGTTTCACCTTGCAAACGGTACTCGAAGAAAATAATTTAACGCCATAGAGTAAAAAATAGTGTACGAAGTATGTGCAATGCATTGAAAGTTGTAAAAGAATTAGAAATGTTGTTGGAGTGTGTCGTAGAGTCTCGAGTGCGCGCATATTTAGCGAAGCTCTCTCGGAGCCGGGTTCTCGTCGGCGTCGAGAATGTGATGGAGGGAATGCGAAATGTCAGGAGAGAAGAATGGACGAAAGAGAGTCCAGTGGACGTGACAGCAGGCGAGCGACAACTGGAAAAGGAAGTAAGAGCCTTCTCTCCCTCAACGTCGAGCTCTCGAGCTCTCAGCTTCTTTTCTGCTTCCCTCAGGACCTTTATTCAACTTTAACAAACCGTATGGGGGCGTAAGGCTGAGGGGGGGCTGACGAAGAGGTAGAAAGAGTTGAACATGAGTCCGCGTACGTAGGTCGTGGCCCGTGGGTTCCAAGAGCCAATTGCCAATATTCTCGCCTTGTTTGCTCGTCTCTCACATCATTTTCCTTTTCACTTCGTCAAGCATATTTTATCAAACTCCATATTGCATTCGGTTGACACGGTGACGTTTCCAATGCCATTACGAACAATCGATTCTCCACGGACCATCGACAGTTGCGTTGAAAAATCAATTTTTTTGGAAAGATTCAACCCTCCGTAGACTCACTATACAATTAGCGCACCGCCCCAGACGCACATGGATCTGGGGCGTCTTCCTGTTTTTCACTGTACATCGTACTCGTTTTAAAACTCGGAAAAAATTCAGAAAAGTAGTTTTGGATTTATCGAAAAAAAGCCTGCACTGGGTGATGGAAAAAAATGATTTTTTTCTATTGTCATAGGAAAAATGAGAAATTCACGCCATTCTCTGAATGGGCTGGACACCCCAGACCCATGTGTGTCTACGGAGGCCGTCAAAATATTATATTGTCGAGCATAAGGCAGTAAGTTTGATAAATAATCGAAATCCTTAAGATTCGAGCAGCCTAGATTCCAAGTTTTCGTATCGACGCAGAAAGCACACTTGGTGCTAATGCCGCCCGGTTTTTTTCGCTCGTATTAATGAAATCGTCTTGATAAAAGTGACGCAAGACGCCAGCAATAAAGCGTGACGAGTCCATTAAGTATTTCATCAAGTTTGATCATAGACATAACATTCGCAAAACCGATGGAAATGTCGATGGAAAAAGTCATTAACTTGGTACAGAATTAGCATAATGGATCATTCGCTCGAGCATGCAGCTAGAATTTACTTGCAGAATTATAGTGAATATAAATTCGTAGTAAAAGTTAATAAATATACATGTAGGACGAGAGTTGATGGATGTTGCGTGATCGCGCAGCCATTCGAAGAAAATTAGGGCTTCATTACAAGTTTTGAAGAGGCAAGAAACTAATAAGATAATTAAGCAACCTGGTGGATAGTGCTCGTTACCATTTTCTTCGCTCCAGTATGGAGAGCCACTGCTAATTCCCTCTTTCCGCCACTCCACTTTTTTTCTCCGTCGACACGTCTTCGGTCATTCTACTCTCAACATTTTGCCTCGATTGCATCAGCACAAATACGTGAATGAGAAGGGCAAGCAGTTAATAACAATATTCCATGATGCTCGTAACAAACATACACGGAGTATGATTAAACTGGTAAATTCATGAATTTTTATCAATTTTGAAATGTCAAATTTTCTAGTCAATAAGGAAAATCTCTTGTGGAACCCAATTTTCATTTTTTTTTCGTTTCTTCAAGTTTTCAATGAATTCTCAATGAGATGACGACGGAATAAAGATAAAAGTCGAATCTCGTTTTATTGTATCTAATGAAAAAAGCAAATCTGTGCTTTACCGGAAACGCAGCAATAATTTAACGTGCCTCCATATTCTATAAATAGAAGCAGAGCTGAACGCGCAAAAGTTACGTTCATCGGGTTCGAAAATATTATCGTTCAACGAGTCAATGTCGTTAAAACTTCGTTTCTCGATCTGGATGTTGGGGTGATATTTTGTTTTTTTCTTGCGATTCGCAAGTTTATTCACGTTTTGCGTTTAATAAGCGTCCTTCGGGCAGTAGATTATTGCCAATGTATCTCGCTTTTAATGGCCTGACAAATGAGATTCTCGTTAAGCCAATTCGAGGGTCCAGTGAAGATTTTTATGTCAGAATTATTGCACCACACTGCGTAGTGAAAATGCAGATTATGAATTTAATGGTTTCCTTTGGTGCGTGGCTAACTTTTCACTCAAGTGTTCGAATACGCCGAGGTATTTGATAATCTCCGGTTATTTTTAAACAATTCCGCGAGTGCTAATGAAGCTCAACGACGACGTAACTCACTCGCAATTATGACGTTTTTCTTATTGCGAAAATTTGTACGAACGTATTTTTTCTCGTTCTCGCAGACTTTACCCGCTAATAATATATGGCGCGCGAGTGAAACGTCACTGTGGAAATTTGTCATTATATTTCAATTGGAAATCATAAAATAGATGCAAATTACGTAAAAATCGTTATCAATTATTGAAATATTAAATTATTAAAATGATTGTTCATTATTTAAAATAATAAAATATTCAAATCGTCCAGTCGCTTCGATGTTTTATCAAAATTCTGTGCCTAACACTTCTGGCTCGTTAATTCAAGGCAATGCGCGTCGTGGATCAAATGAATCGGTTCGGTTGAAAAATCCGATTGAAAATAAACAGTACCGCAGGTGAGACGATAACGCGGAAACCAAAAGGTTCCGCGATCCGATGACTGATACGTTGCAAGAGATACAGTGGACGAGACGCGGTAACGGAACGATGAGAAAAAGACTGAAAGGGAGGAGAGAGTCCGTCGAGCGTGCCATATGCGCATAAGTTGAGAGAGAAAAAAGAAAAGAAGAAGCAAAAGTGTAAAGAACAAGTTTGATGAGGAATGTCAAAGCGAAGCGCGATTCACAAGCGCACGGAGAGGAAGCAGCAGCATCAAAAGATAATCGTTTGCTTCGAGATCGATTCCAATCGACGAGCTTTTGCGCATCCTTCTCGTGAATGCTGTTGAAAAATTCTACGATGTATTTTATTGTTGTTTATTGATGGGCGGTTCGTCTCGCGTGCCACGAAATAAATAGATAAAAAAGGAATTTGAAAAAAAAAAAAAAAAAAAAACAAAAAACAAAAAAAACGTTGAGTGCGAGAAGCGGAGGCTGTAAAAAGATCGTGGACAGGAGCTCCGAAGCCCCAAGAGGGTTTGGTATGTCGTGAAACACGTGTAGGACCGCGAAGAACATGTCCGTACAGCATAACAACCGGCGTAAAGTGTTTTCTCTTTCCTCCTCCTTCTCACCGCCCCTCGCCCCGCTCTTTTTCACATCTAAAGAGCCGGATTCGTAAGAATCCTATAAACAAGATTGCCGAGAATATTCCCTTTTTCTTGTGGACCCGGTCACTGCGATCTTTCTGTTCGATCGTTAAACCAGCACGCCGATCGAACGATTTATCTCACGCAAGTGTAAATCTCACACGAGCCCGCGGCATACCTGACTCAATTTTCGACACAGAAATTCAACGAAATAAAGTCTGGTCGTTAACCAAAACTTAAAATTAGCGAGTGTTTAAATGATTTGATTTTTTCGGAGCCGGAGGAAGCAACTCGGAAAAAACATCAAGCTCGATTTTATTTTAGAAAATTTACAAAAGTTTGTAATTCGTATGGTTTTTTTTTTATGTTCGATCGGTCGGATCTTGGACTTGTCGATATTCTTGCCGGACGTATCCAAGCAGTTTTTGTCTCATCAAAGCAAACGTCGATTTTCTGAATGTCGTGGAGAAACGCGAGGGTTGAGAATAAAATGTAATTCGTAGGAAGGAGGATTCTGGCTTTTTCTTCTCATCGTGAGAATCTTGGAGTTCGCATTTCATCGGTGCGCTGACATTGTGCTGAAAATCTTAGCAAGCGAATGCAATGAAATCGGTAGAGAGTTAGCTCGAGCCGATGCTCGAGCTTCTTCTTCTTCTTCTTCTTGCTCACGTCGCGTCCTTTCTCGACGCTTATTGGGTTCACGAGTTGCGAGAAACAGTAGTGCGAAGAAGGCGACAATAAAATTTAACAAGCTTCCCATTTACCATTTCTGGAATATAACCGCGGGTGTGCACGAGTTACAACGAGTAGCCGTAATAGTTTTGCAATTGCAGCAGTTTCAACAACCGCTCGGCTTTCATCCGGGAAATGATAAACTCTCGACTTCACACACGATACCCCACGCTCACTTTTTCGTTTTCTATTTTTTTTACGCGATATATTTCACTTTTCCTTTTTCTCGAGCAAATATTCTGTGCAGTCCGGACCGCGGCTTGAAAAATATATTCAAAAATCAAGGCAGATTTATGTCGTTGGATTTATTTATTTATGTTGAAAATTGGCTAAAGTTTCTAATCGTCGCCCCGACCACCGATCACGAGAAATTACCGCGTCACTTGCTCAGTCTCTCTCTCTCTCTCTCTTTCCCTTTGCGTCGCCGAGGCTACGCGCACCACACACACCTCGCAGGCGGGATGCGCTTAAGCACCGCCCTCGCAGTTCGCGTTGGCGAAGCCTTGGCAACGCGCGTTAATCGAGTTTCTACTGTGTCCTCGTGCATTTTGTTTTTAACGGCGACATAACGAGGTAAAAATCAATATTTGAAAAAAATGAGAGAACCAAATGAAATAGATTCATAGAAATTTCCTGCTGCCGGGGGTTTTCGGGATAATTATTAAGTTGTGCAACGCGACTAATTTCTTGGGAGAATTCTGGCAATTGAGAAAAATCCGACGGGATATCCTGGCAATTAAAATGTAATTGATACGACTCGCGTATGCGTTGGTATGCTCCGTAGTCTTTGGATTATTAACGTTACCGCGCACGTCGAGAGAAAAACGTCCGGTGAGAGGTGGAAGGTCGGATGTCGCGAGAACGATACTAGCGAACCTGTCTGACCTGCGGGCTGATTCACGACCAGCCACGGACTCGCAAAACAGGAAGTTGTTTGTCACCCGATTGTGATTCCTTTCGTCTGGAGCTGATTCTCGGCGCCGCGATACATCGAGATATAATCGCATATTTCAAAAGTATTTGACTTGGGCAATTCTTTACTGTTCCGAAGAATAGGGAGACTCGAGCAAATGAACGTAAAAAAAAAAAAAATCATTCATGTTTGGTCCATCATTGCCGATGAAAATGAGAGTTTCTTCAATAAATTCTACGTGCCAGTTGGATTAAAATTCACGTCGACCGGAATGATTAAAAATCGAAAAAAAGTTGGAAAATATTAAAAACATGTTTACGAACCTTCCTGATTGATAGACTGCCAATGAGATCGCGTCTCTTACCTGGAAAAAAATGAACAGAATTCGGTCAAATTATTAGATGGAATTTAAATATTTTAGCTCAGCGTTGAATCTTTGAAATATTATCATCATTCATACGCACGAGCCTATTTATGCGTTTCGGACGAATATTAATTATTCTATTTTATCCACTCGACTTGGAGTGTGTATTTTATCAAGACGAGTATAATTCTGTTCAAGTTGGAAAATTCATGAGTTTCGTTGGGTGGATGCAGATGGAGTGCATAGCACAAATGCAAGACAAGAAGTTTAGGTTTTGTTTAGTAGAAAGTACGAGTGTTGAAAGCTGCACGTGTTATTCCGGATTGGCATTGGGCACGAGAAACATCAGAATTCTACGCGGGAGATCAAAGAAATCCCGACCGCGCGGACCGTTCTTGTGATGTGTAGGTTGAAAGCAAGCGAAACTGGTACACCAGAAATTTGCTGTAGAGTTTTAACGCAGAATGTTTTCCGCGGCTCGTTCACCAAACCGCAACGATGCTGGTGGTGAATACAAAGAAAAAAGGGAAGACGATTAGAAGGAAAAGCAAAGAGAGGAGGGTGAGCTTCGTCACGCTAATTGGCGACCATTATACGAAGTAGCAATTTTCTTCATACGTACACTACGGCCCATAACACTCTGAGCGTCAAACTCTTCTCTGGCTCCCTTTTAATTCGTCTGTTAGCTTTTTTTTTCTACTGCAATGAAAAGCTCCAAGATCTCGTCGTCCACGTTGAATATGATATTGGAGTTCGCATCGTTGGAATTCAACAAAAATTATTTGATGCAATCGCCACTTTTAAGATTTTCGGAATAGTCTCAATTTTTTCTTGACAATCAGGTTTTCATTTGAAAATTCTTATCAGGGACGAACACTGCGGGTTAACTTTTACCTCTGCTGTCAAAAAAATGAAGCAAGGTAATGAATTCTGTTGCATTCCAACGATGGAAACTTCAACATCATGATTAAATGGATTCAGCATATCATTTGATTCGATAAAATCGCTGTGGGAATTTAAATTAACTTTGGACCAACGTTCAACATTTTCTTTGATTATTTTCTTTGTGGGTAATTAATTTTAATTACGATTGTTTTTTTTTCGTGCAATGTTTTCTCTTTTCCATCTCGAGTCTGCAATTCATAGCGAAATATTTTATTTACTTTTAAAAAAATGTATTTTTCATTTTTGTGAATTCAGTTCGGTGAATCTTTTTATATTTTCACTCGTTCGTGATATTTTTTCGCACCAGCGTCACTCGGATTCCCAACAAAACGTGTGACTGAAAGGGAGTGGAAAAAAACACGCGCAGCGAGAAAAAGAAGACAATGTGGGATGAAATATAAAGAACGAGAGCGAGAAAAAAAGGGAGGAAAAGTGGAGATGGTAAAATTTTATTCGTCGTGGTGTGCGGCAACATAGAAAGAGTCTGGCTGAGCTACAGACTCTCGAGTGTCCATACAGCGCCTCAGAAGCGAAAAAAAAACGACGAAGGGAAAAGGAAAACGTTCTGGTAGTTGTTGGAAAGCTGTGCGAGACGAGAATGAAGCTTTCATACCCAAGAAGAACGAAAATGGTGGGAAAAAAGGGTGGAAGCGGGCGGATGAGTGCTACATGAGAAGAAAAAAAATTGGAGGGTTGAGGCAAGCTTTGAAAACGTGAAAACTTTAAAAGCGTCGCATTCTTTTTGACAAATGCTTCGACGCTCGTTCACTCTCACTGATGTTTTTGTTGGCCGCTGGAACTAGCAGCTCTTCCGGCGTCGACGGCTCTCTCTCTCTCTCTCTCACTCTTGCTCCTTGGTCCTCATTCGTCCGATTGCTGGAGAGCAGGAGGTATAAACGAAAAACCAAAGGCCCTCTGGTTCTTTCCTCGAGCTCTTTCGTGCCTAATGCACCGTACAGCCGTTGGAACAAAAAAAAGGGGGAAACAATGTCGAGCCTCACACGAGCTTGGATCGTTCTCGACGTAAGATTTTTATTCGCATGTCCATTAGTTCCAAAAATTCGTAAGTTTTAACGACACTTTCGAGTCGTCCCGAATAATGCTCAATAAGCTGCCAAGAAATGACAGAATCTATTTACTGGGAAATATATAATAGATTCCTCCTCCTCGAGTTTCAATTTGATTATCAAACGTCGTTGAATATTGCCAAATTCCTTTGCCCTCGAAATTAATGTGGACCCAAAAAAAAGTCAGTAAAATCATAGAATTCGAATAAACGACCTCCCATGAGGAAGAATCATTCGAATCGCAATATTGCGGTTGACCGCACTCGACCTATCCATCGGGGAATACGTTTTCTTGGCCGGTCGCTTTAGTTCGCGCCATCCCAACGTTACGAGAGGTTAGTTATACCGGTTTTCTTGGACCAGGGTCGACGCGCACGTCTTGGCAAAAGGACCGGTTTCTTTTTCCATTGAACCCGAAACATTTTCATCTCTCCGACGAGCTCCACTTATCGCGAAGCGCAGTTAACTGACAAGCAAAACGAATTCATTTTTTTAACATCCTTTGCAAACGTTAAATTCAGACTTTGCTTCGATTATCAATTGAATGAATGATCACGCGTGATCATTATGAATTATTGTCGAAACTAATCGGGAATGGACGGTCGACGTCAAATTTGAGAAAAAAAAAAACAAAAAAATCACGAAAAATAAAAAATCGGAGCAAAAAGTACGGAGCTTTATGGAATTGAAAAAAAAACATTGAAAGTAAAAAACGAACGATAGAGAATTTATGGTTCATTCGAAAGACGTCGGCCCGACGATAAATCTAAAAAAGTGTGAAAATGGATGAAATAAAAAGGCGATTGAATATGAAGTGCAAGAGATTCGTATTTCAATAGATCGAGACGTGTTTTTGTAAGTTTGTGGGTAGTTTCGAGTCGACTGGTCTCTCAAATGGCAGGAAGGTACGCGCGGAAGAGGGCAAAATGGAGAACACAGAGGACACGAGCGGCAATCCAAACAGTAGCCTACCATCATTGAGAACACGGGAGCTACCGGTCGAGAAAGTTCGCCACTAATGGCGACATACACAACCGGAGAGACACCTCCGAGATTCTGGTCCAGAGAGCAAGAAAAGGCTGCAGAGAGTACGGTCGTATTGCGACTGCGACTTTGCCGCCAGTTCTTATTTCTTCTCTCTCGTTCCTCCGTTCCGATTTTTCTATCTGTGTTTCTCTCTTTTTTATTCTCTCTCTCTCTCTCTCTCCTTCTTTATATTTCTTTCAATCGCTCTCTTCCCTTTTTCTCTATTTCTTTTCATCTTTCTCACTCGCTTACTTTCTCGTGCTCGTAAATTCAATTAGCTAGCGAATATATCCTCGAGAACCGTGAACTACAGTATGCTATCGCTGCTGCTGCTGCTGGCACAAATATAAATGCAACATGAACACACACCCCTTTCTCTTCGTATTCTCCAGCACATGCTTCTCCATCTCTTGCTCTTTCCTCTCATTCCCTCGTATCATATCTTCCTCCCTCATTTATTTTCTCTTTCTCTTTGTCGCGCGGTCGGTTCTTCCTGCAGTCTCGAGTAACGACACACAATAAATTCTCCGGATCATTGTGCAATATTGTTTTTAAGTATAGAAAACTACTGGCGAGACGTGTCCAAAAATTGGGCGAATAAAGCGCCGGATATTGCACGATCACACTGCGATGGGAAATTTGGTAATTTTAATAAAATCTAATTCCGTTTTTCGACATTTGAAATGTTCCAATTTTTACACAAGGGTCAAAATTGCAAAAAAAAAAATGGCATTTCTATGAACTCGATATTTTTTAAAATTGATCAACTTTTGAGCGCGAGATTGAAACGATTGTTCGGAATGGAAAGAATGATGAATGCTAGAACGTCCTACACCTTGCGGACTCGCGATCTTGACATTTTTCGGGTTTATGCTGCGGAGGATTGTAAAAACCGATGAGCAACGATCGCGGATACAGAAGTTCTAGATTCTCGTCACATAGACGACGTCACATCCGCGGACTTGTAGCAGTAACGATAAATAAAAAGAGCAAGAGCTTATAGATATTGGCATGCTCTCCACCCAATGTGCTTGGCTTGTCTCCATAGAGCTCGAAGAGAATAATCGGAGTGAGATGAAACGAGAATAAAATGCTTTTCGCCCACGTGTGGAGGGCATATTATTTATCCGAGAAAATAAGGCCCGGGTCAGCGGGCTTTGCGTTCGATGTCGAAGCTGTAAATTGAGTCACGTGGGCGAGACTTAAGGGAAGCACATGTGTACAGGCGAGCCTCTGCGGTTTCCGTGCTACTATTGCCTTTTTATGCCAGTTTTTTTGTTGGGCTTTATTTATTTTTATTTTTACCATTCGCACGGCTCGTTTTTCTGCGAGATGCGTTATTTCGTGTTGTACGATGCAAAATCAGCGTATATACGAGACAAGGCTCATAACTAAGACTCTGTTTCTCTATATCATGCGGCTCGAGACTTTTGTTCAACGAACGTGTATGTAGTACGAAAACTATTCCCCGATAGAAATCTCGCTCGGCCCGTTCAAACGTTCCCCCGACTTTAACCATTATGACGTATGGATCGTTACCGACCGACGGTAATTCAAGTCTCAAGTGTCTGTAGAGCAAGAGGGAGGAGGGGTAAGCCATATAAGCTTATATATGCATGCGATGATGGAGAACAAGAGATTCGTTCTCGCAACAAGGTGGGACTCGAAGGTGGGTCTTGCGAAACTCGAATGTTGTCATAAATTCCGCGAGGGATTGTCGGCTCTACCGGACGGTTAAATAATACGTTAAATTTTTAAACTTGCCAAGGCAACCATAAATGAGCGGATAGATACATGCTGAGAAATGGAAGATGCATGATTTATTTGAAAATGATAAATACCGAGAGGAAGTCTCTGAACAAAATGATCAGCGAGGTGAAAAATTGCTGTTGTCTGCCTCGATCCATTGAGATATACATCCGGTA
This sequence comes from Hyposoter didymator, assembly GCA_037952995.1. Classification (NCBI taxonomy): domain Eukaryota; kingdom Metazoa; phylum Arthropoda; class Insecta; order Hymenoptera; family Ichneumonidae; genus Hyposoter; species Hyposoter didymator. Next base: position 23,941,331 of record JBAJMU010000001.1, on the reverse strand, counting down.
GCTGATTCTTTTGTCTGACTAATGAGGCATCGTTTCTACTTGACGCCGCGCCAACCAACACTCACACGACGATTCCTTCGAAAACACTGACTAATCCCTCTTCACAAACGTCTCTCGAGTGTTCCAATAATTGCGGAAATCGTCTAATCGCCGATAAGATTCGTATTGGAAGTTCCTCGTGACTCTGCTCATTTTTTGTCAAGTTTTTTTCTCTCATTCACCATGGAATTTCAATATTTTTTGCTGTGCGAGCAGAGAAGAAATATTTCTCCTCAAACTCGTGACGATGAGTCTCTGAATCGAAGGGCTCAATACAGTGATAAAGGTGAATGAGGGTCGGCTCTAAAATGAGTGCTGAGATTTCGACAGACTTTTCATATCATTCGAAAGGGGCGTACCGTCGCTTCTTACTAAAATGACTCCACGGGGCGGTGCGTGCAGTCATATCGACGATCCAGAACACAAAGGAACGGATGAAATGAGGGATTTAAGGGAGAGAAGGAAATTTAATGATGGAGATGGATCGACTGCAAAAACGAGAGTCAAAAAAGGAGCGAGAAAAATTGGAAGAGTTATGTATCGGAAAAAGGTTAACGCTTAATACGCGCTGCTAATACGTATCCCATGACGTTTCGTTGGGTTTTAGGATGCTCTAAAAGTTGGCAAGAGTTGCGGTAAGATGACCGGTACGAAGGTGCTGGATAGAGAGCGCAGAAAGCCCAAGCGCCGAGGCGTTACTCGAGTACGCGGCGGGTTAGTGTTGCACAATAGCGTCATCAGGCTCGACGTCGTGGCCGCGATGTTTGATGCTGCGGGGCCAGTGAGGCTATTAGAGGCCTCTCAGGATCCTGAGACCGCCAGTTTTACGGCGCAGTAAATGCACCATGGTGCGACTTTTAAATTCACTTAGAAAAGAACCCCGGCGCACTCGGGCGCGAATTAAAACGCCAACTTTATTGCCGCGTTTCTCTCGGATCTCTTGCTCGAGCGAGATGCGGCTAAACCGAAGCCAAGAAACCCAGGGAAACCAGCTACGGAATATCGCCAGGATAAAGAAACGAAAAAAACCCACCGGCGCGTTAGCAAATGAAAAATATGCTCGTTCGCTGCTGCGAGACCGAAACAAAAGAATATAATTCTCACTCGAGTGTGCGAGAGCAGGCTGTACCAGTCAATAAACAGTTTGCACTCAAACCTTCGAAAGAAACTACCCAACGCTCGACAACGAAATATTATTGAAAAATAACGTCAACATTTTTATCTCAGGCTATGCCGTCACCGTATGAAAATATTTCAATCACGAAAAAACGAGATTCACGGTTTATATGACGAAAGTTACGGTCAGAGACACTTTTGCGCTCGAGGCGACCAGCTGCCACGAAAATATCCAGGATTTCTTTCATATTGCTATAGACCAGCGCGTTTTTCAAAATCTTCAGACTCGGAAAATAAGAATAAAAGGCAAACAGAAAAATCAAAACAATTACTTTTGTATTTTTTTTTCAATGTTAATGAATCAAGCGACCACGCATCGAGCGTCTTGAATCTGGAAGTAATCCACTGGACCTTTAATTCCTCTGCTCCTTACAACGAGTTTGTACAATATCAGGAGATATGAGACGATGGCATGCTCCGAAGAATTGAACTACGGAAGTGAAAAGTGACCAATTTCATTGCATCACTGTATGAACGTGAGAATCAACAATTTGCAACAAAAATGCAAATGAATTTAGCAGCTGAATTAAAAATTCCCACTGGGTGTAAAAACATTGTTTGAAAAATAAACTTAATACTTTTGCTTTATCGATGGTGAATATCAAGGAAACCATAACTCTGTGTCCGGCCAGAATGGAGCCAAGTCCGGAAAAGATTTGTTGGTGAACTGAGAGATTGGAATGAAAAAAATGCAAATTTTCGTTTCGCCCGCACTTCGAAGAGACTTTTGGTCTCTTGGCATCGCGATCATCTTTCTTTTTACTCCTGTCAAGTCTGGTACAGTGGCCGCACTGATTCGTAAACCGGATTCTCCAAACTTCCGGTTTGCACCGAGTGCTATTTACTGCTTAATTAGAGGGAGGACCGACAAGCAAAACATACATCCAATTCTTTATGAACGTGTGTCTTGTTATTTTTTCAAATTAATCAAAGTGACTTCATCTTCGATGTAATCACCGGGCGTCATTGAAATTGCAATAAATTCAAAAAGAATGAGCGTCTGGCCAATGATGGGGAGTCATTGAAAATTTCCAGAAGACTAATCGGAATTTTGTTGTTTAAATCCAAGGAAACAGCTTGTAGAAAACAAGGAAACGAACGCACAAGATACTCATACTTTTCGTCCATCCACAAGAGAAAAAAAAACTCACACACACACATACGAATGAAGTAAAATTTGAGATAGTGGGTGTGCGGGAGTCTTGAGAGAGATGCTTTCGAACGGGTTTATCGGAACGTCAAGATCTCGATGCTGCTCGGGTTGCCGAGAGTTCTTTGCTCTCATTGCCTCCGCAGCAGCAGCAGCAGCAGGTTTATCCGTCTGAGAAAAAAAAATACTGCAGCGCATATCGTTCGGGAGGGATCTGAATGGATAGCGGGGCGCGATGGACTTGGTTTCACGAGCTCCAAGAGTAAGTAAGGAAGAGGAAGAAAAAAAAAGGGGGATAAGATGAAAAACATATACATATTGAAGCAGGAGCCGTATAGCACTTCCTGCTGTCGTTGGCCTCGCCCGAAAATGAAAGAAGCCGCGCGCGGACTAACCTGTTCTTCAGCGACTGCCGAGAGTCTCGTGCGTCCAAAAGACGATAATAAACCGTGATAATTCTTAATACGAAGAGGCTTACTATATATCCTAATATATGCATATCCTCCGTTTTCGTCAGCGTCGTATTTATCGTATAAGAATTCTTCGGGTATAGATTACTATCGACTATCTCAGAATTGGGGAATATCATTTCCTCGAGATCTCATAGCAAGTTGAATAAAAATATATTTATATAGATATAAGTTGCGTACTTGTTCATTTGCGCGAATATATATACATCGGTGCTGCAGCGTGTGGTACGTGACTCGCGCTTATTCGTTATAGTCCGCTGTCCGTCTCGATGACGTGGCACATCCTGTGAGTAGGATTCTCTCGCTCCTGAAGCGCCTCACGTACCCCATATAATGTACCGCATAAGCATGTCTCCCTTATCTCCGAAGCATTGCTACGACTTGAACCCGCTGTACAACGATTCTTGACTAATTGCTTCTCCGTGCGAAATGATTTATGCTCATTTGTAATAGAGAGACCCTGAGAATCATTTCGTCAAATGATCGCTGCGAATGAGCAAACATTGTACGAATCTTTTTTTTTTTGTCTTCAATTTTGACGAACAATGGTCGAGCCAAAGAGAATTTTTTTCCATCTATTTTCAGACAAAAGTCCAATCAGCTGTCTTTCGCGATGTTTTCAATTTTTTTCATACGACTGATTAATGAGAAACTGAATCACGAGTAAATCGTCTCGAGACCAGAGAGAATCGATCTCCATTACTTAAGAAACGTCGCATCCGTCTCCTTATGCTTGTTAAGGCAGAAAAAAAGACGCTCATTGAGTGATATCGTAAAATTTCTTGGAGTGACCCCAATTGAAGGTAAGACGGATGAGGTAATGAAAGAAGTTGAAAAGCGACGATTATAATAATTCGCGGTTGAAGGGAATTGTACGTTAATTGCAGCTCTCAAAAGCATCCAATTAGGACACGTTAATTAGACGTGCTCGATCGGGGACCACTCGGAGGTATTTCTTTTTTTTTTTTTGAATTTTTTACTTTACGCCTGTTTCATTATTTTGCTGCCCTCTCGTGGAACAGCGAGGCCTAGCTCGTTTTTTTTCTTTCTTTCTTTTCTTCACTGTCGTGACAAACACGCTACGTTTACACGTGCGAAGCGTATAACCGAGCATAGTGAAGTATACGTGTGAGCTTTGGTCTTAATTACATTCGTGGTTTTCTCCTCATGCATCGAGCGCGTCGGGCCTGTTTAATTACGATCTACCGAAAGCGTGGCAAGCTGTGGCATTCGAGTGGCATCAACGCTAGTCCGCTCGACTGTACTGACTGAGACCGCCGGGCTTACTCAATGAGATAAACGAGAATACCAACGAAAAACAAGAAAAAACACAACCCCTTCAAAACGCTTCCGTTGCTAACTGCTTTGCGAAACATTTTTATGACTCGCCAAGCATTAATTAATGCAACCACATCGAATGAATTTCATTTTCGGACTATGTAACGCCGAAATTCTTCAAGTTTAAATTAACGAGTTTGCGTGCGGATCTCACACAACTGGGCTGAATCTTTTTATGTATTGCGGTGACGGTATGAGGAATTTTTATCGTTTCACGCACGTAAAACGCAACTCACTGGGTCTGGTAGACCCGCGACTGATCTTGTGGCTCATTTTTCTCGTCTCTACTTCCGGTTTACCGACTCGCTATGCAACAGTGTGCGATGTATATAAAGTGCAAATCTTTTTACACCTCCACGAACCACCCGAAACGAGTTGACAAAAAAAAAGAAAAACAGTTTCCGCGAATGAAAATGTATGCTGAGGTGGTCGATGCGCATTGTCTAAGGCTCACGAAATCGAGCAGAGCAAGCAAAAGAGACCTCGCGGACAAGGAGGTGAGCATCATCACCAGGAAAAAGAGCGCAGGACCACCGCATTGAGGGCTGCTGATGTGCTCGCGCGTGTGTGTTGCAAAGATCCGGCAGCCATTGTCGGTTCTTACGAGCAATGCTGCATTTCACCGTTTCACTGTTTAGTGCCTCAGAGAGAGAGAGAGAGAGAGAGAGAGACGAAGAAGAAAGAGATTCGTAACCTTTGTCTCCGATAATAAATGGACGTGGCTCGTGCTGGGAAGTCTCAAGCCCCGCCGCGAGCCAAGTTCTTACGTTCAGCACGTTTCGTTGATGCCCTGCTCTTACGAGTTAGCGACGATTCTCTGTGTATCGTTCGCCAACTCCTTGCCCCGAGGCGATCCTATGAGAAGACGAAAAAAATGTTTCTATACACGTCGTGTGTCCGCAGCCGCAGGCAACGATTTTGAATAATGTTAAGTAGCAAGGAATGGCAAATCTATATACAGGAATCACACGCGTGATTGCCTTTAACGGGGCTACTTGTATCTCCCGTGTATACCTTTGAATTTCTACCTTCCGGCTTTTCTCTCCATGGTGTTGTCTCTTCGTGTTGTGTACGTATTCAAACATAATTGATCGTTTCAACCGATGCCCGCTATTGTTTCATTCCGCAAGAACTTGTACGCCATTTTTTGCACGTTTTTTTTAAATCTCGCGTCGCGAAATGCTGCGGCCTTTTTCGCTCTTCAAAAGGAAATGCAATTGATCCAAATTTGCCGTCCTAGCTGGATCGATTCTTTAGCAACTCCGCGCATCTTTATTCATTCTGCACGATTAATGGGCATGAAAAAACGTGCGCGTGTCTCTAATAGCTGATTGTTTTTCCTTGTGACGACATGCTCGAACGCCTTCGGTGTTTCCGGTTCCGCACTTGTCACAGCAAAATCGGAAGATGCCACGAAACAACGAAGGCTGATCGTTACGAGAGGATAAAACTGCGTCGTATGCGTAACTCCGATGGCGATTAAAAATATCAAAGTGGAGTCGAAATATGGCGAACGAGAGGATAAAATTTTTGGCATCCTGCTGATTTTTTTATAACCCCGAGAAAAATTCATTTAATGTTTATCCACGACACGTAGACACCATAACGTGGGCGCGATCGGGACGAGCAGCGTATATAAAAGAATTTTTGAAAAATTTAGCAGCATAATTAGCTGTTGCGTGTGACGACGCGTCTCGGTTCTTCTTGATCGTCTCGAGTACGTTACAGGTACGTGTAGCAGTTGCAAGAAGCCATAACGCCGATATAGGTAGAGGATCGGTTATATGTATATATATATATATTGAGGCCACAGCGACGCTCGATCCCGCAGGGCTTTGCGAAGGCGCAAGCGAACGCGCGCGGCCTCTCTTTAACCGTGCCCGACGGCATAAAGAGTCCTCGCATTTTATTTTTGCCACTAATGATTCCTCAAAACAAGCTGCTTTGAGGGCTCTCAGTGAGGATCGGCGACGTCGACTTGCGTTGTCCAATCGCGACCGTATTTGGCACGACGCTTTTATCGCCAGTATTTTCTGGTCGGTTACCGCGCGCGAGCGAGCGGGTGCGCCAAAGACTTCCACTTCATGGCCTCCGAGTAAAAACACAACAGCCTGTGTGCATAGATATACCGTGACGGCTTTGAGGCATTTCTTGTCACGATTATGCCGATGAATTTTTCGTGCGAAAAATTGACTGACTGGCGGAGGCAAACGTTGCCGCGCCGCGCGTATAGTTAACACCACACGCAACTTCACAAGTAATGCCATTAAATGCGCAGTCAACGGATGAAAGACGCAAAGCTTTCTTGCTCAAGGAAGTCTTATCTTTTGTATACGTAATATTTGCTCGAAAACTTTGTGTACCCGTACTTTTCAGGCTGAGGCTAAATATGTCTTTGTACCTCGACAGTCGCGTGCCCGTCTATGACGAGAAATAACTCAAAGTAGATAAACATTTTCAAAACGGATATTACCGACCCTTCGAGACGCTCATCTCGAAGCACCAACGACGTTATCGCACCGCTTTTTTTTCTTCGATTATTATTTCTCCGTAGACGCACTACGAATAGCGCATGGGTACGGAGGTGTCTTACGGTTTTTTGCTGAACTCGTTTGAAAAATGTGAAAAAAAATCAGAAAAGTAGTTTTCGATCTATAGAAAGAGAGGCTGCACTGGGTGATGGGCAGAAATTCTTCTTTATTATTGTTTTTTAATGGTAATCGATCGAAAAACGAGAGATTCTCGGCGTTCGCTGAATGAGCTGGACACCCCAGACCCATGTGTGTCTACCGGAGGGTTAAAAAAGATACTTTCTCCGGTTGAACGTGGTTTTTGGCACATTTTCAAATGTAGACGGGGTTAAGAGTCTCGATCGGGAAAATACCATATTCAGTCGATTTTCCTAGACTCTCATGGGAAAAAATTGACAATATTTTTTCAAGCAATCCTGAGAATGGAAAAATTTCAGACTCAAAGGGTTAAAATTGACGTACAGTTTTCAACCGTACACGAATATCCAGTCTCGATAGATCGCACTGCTTCCTGAACTGTAGCACTTATTGCCACAAGTTGCAAACGATTAAAAATCATGGCGTGTCGATTTCGAGCCGTTCGCAGGTAAATTGCGAATCGCGTGACTGATCGATAAACGAGATCAGAATCTTTAATGCCTCGCGATAAAAAGGGATGAAAAAGTAAGCGAATAGCGTTGAAGAATTTTCTAGTGAATGGATAACGCGAATTTATCACTTAACCGAACCGATCTATGAGCCCTCGTAGTGGGTCATATATAACGATCAGCTCTTTGTATAAATATGTATATGGAGCCATAAACGCGAGGGAGAAATTGCCGAGAGTGGAGAGCGGTGGCGTGTCGAGCGCGATTCTGACGCGAACCGGAGCTCGGCCGAGTGGCGTTACAATGGCGCTATAATTCATAATGATAAAGTAAAATAATGGGAAGACAAAGAGTGTAACCTCTATATACGGGGGACGCGGTAGAGCTGGCGACAAACGAAAATCAGCCAGGAGATATCCCTCAAAAATTCAATTCCTACTTTGCCACAGAATGAAACAAATGCAGAATTATATGTCTGATGATGCACACGTCACGTTTAATTACAGGCTGCTCATGTTATATTCCGTTGGCGCTGCACCGTTGTGCAATCTCGTTGGAAGAGTTTCGCACAACTTTTCCGAATATGAAAGTGAATGTGATATCGAATGTCCGATGTAAACATTTTTAACATGATTCTCATGATTTTCTCAGGCACAGTCGATTCTCATCAGAGAGGAAAACGTTCCTCGGGCTAACGATTTCACTTTGAATAGAAAAATTTACGAAACCTGAAGCTACCAGTGTGGGTATCGGTTTCACGTCGCGAATCTGCCAATTTTTTTATGGCTCTTCTTGTTTACAACCTTGCCGCGTTCCCGAGGATCATTTCTGCCTTCACTCAAACGAAAATTTTGTTGGAAAATATCGATGTATACATTCAACTAAATTTTTTGAAAATAATCGCAAAAATTTTCACATTGCAGCAAGAAATATTCTAGAAAGTCTCTTCCGAAAGGAAATTTTTGTCACTTCAATAATAATTTTTGATGACAGGTCCGTTAGAAACCAAATATACAGTGAAAATGACAAAAATTCTGAAATTATTGAAAAATATTCAGTTTACGGTGTTCGACAAAATATTCATAGATTTTCCAACAAAATTTCATTTCCAGTGTTTGATTATTCTAGAAAATTTATTTTTTCCA
>JBAJMU010000001.1:23919028-23932733 GCA_037952995.1 Hyposoter didymator | reverse complement strand
GTGCAATCTTTCGAAAAACGAAGATAATTCGTGTAACCGGTAGCGATAAGCCATGGGAGGGATTGAAACTAGCAAACAAAGTGAAAAAAGTAAAAGAAAAATAAAACAACATGGAGGGAATTGCGAAAGGTATATAATCATGAACGTAGGAAGCGCTTGGCTACACGCAATAATGAAAGGCCAACTGATAATAAATCACCGGCACAATGAATTAACACAAATGTTTTACTAATTAATTGCCTAGCATGGCGCGTCTTGACGCTCGGAATCATTACGCAAATATCTCCGATTTATCGTTGCTTCGTCGAGAGCGACGAGATATCAAATCCATAGGTCGATGTGACACTTGAAAAAACGATCATTCTAAACAATCTCCAGTACCGTTGTGTAAGTATATTATTATTCAAGAGTCGATCAGGAACGTCCCACGCATACGCCAACCCAAAAACAAAAAATTATCGAAAATGTGATTCGCGTGAAAAAAAAAACGAATTTTTTTTTAAATATTTTGCCAGAGAATCTTTTTGTTAAAAAAAGAAACGAGTGGGGACAACGAGAGACGAATCCTTAACCAACTTGGCTGGAAACTGAGTCAACCTTTCGAGTGCATACTGGGTCGTTCTGACCCCAACTATTTTATGTCGCCCCGATTCTTTGGCATTTAATTGTTGTTTTCGTAAAAAAATAAATTTAGGATCATAAAATGTGAAATAATTTACTGCAAAAAACGTCTCTGCAAAAAAAAAACAAAAAATGCATATTTATCGGAAGACAACGATTTGACAAACGCCTTAGGTCAGAATGACCCAATACGCAGTCATGGGAGGCGCGCACAAAAATCGGCAAAGTTTAAAATTCATTTCTGATTTTTTTAATAATTTGTTGGTCAATTCGTGTCTCGTGATGCAAAAATAATGACTCCGAAAAGGATAAAACTGAGGAAAGAATCAAAGGGATGTGGAAATGAGCAAAGACGACGCGGATAAGAAGCGAAATGAACGGATGAACGCTCAACTGGCGAAAAGCAAGAAGATCGCGATAGAACGCGCAAGGCTAAAGAGAGCCTGCTTGTGGCGAGATGGAGCAAGTTTTGCTGACTAAGTTGAGCTAGCGTGTTCATACAAAATAAACACATACGATAAATATGCGTGGGGGGTCGTGCTCAGATAGTCGGATACCGAAATATAAAAAAAGCAAAGAAAAAGTCGAAAAACGGAGGAACAAGGCATGGCTTATTCTCGCCCGGGGAACTCGTGGGTTAATCGAATACTCGTGTCGTGGCTCGTTTAGCGACTCGGCGCTAACTGTCGTTTACTTTTACAAGTGCGCTCGCGTACGTCACTGTATCAGAGTACACATATTACATGTTATGTGCACACACGAGCTGGAACCTCGTGAGGCTTTTTGATGTATGCTTTTTTTACTAGTAAACACTTCCTTTCATATACACAGAAAAAATAAAAGAACTTTTGTCATACAGGCTGTCCAGAAAGTCGCTTAGAAGTCTGCTGGACCGAAGTGACGTTTTTTTGGGTTTCCGAAACGAAATGCTCCGATGATGAGGGGAAATGAGCGAAGAAACAAAAAAACGTCTCAAGCGGTTCGACTTGCTGATGAATAATCTTGAAAAATGAAAACGAATGGTGCGGGAAGAGAAATGGAAAAATTATTCTGCTCGATCGAGAGTTTCGGGATGGACATGGCAATTTTGGTCGCGAAGAACTTTCGAGACACCCTTTGTGTGTATGACATTATTATAACATAGCTAATACCCGAGGCCTTTCATCAATTATCAATTCATACATGTTGGCACGTCTACGAAGAACTGCGCGATGTTACCTCTCGCCGTGTTTATTTCGTTCCATTCAAGACGTTGTCGCGTTTCGACGCCCACGATCGACTCACGTGCGCGCTCTTATGCCCACGTGAAAAGGGTCGGGTTCGTTATTTAAGTTAACAATCGACGGATTTGAATAATTATTCGAATGATCGAATTATTAATTCACCGCGCGTACAATTTTCACGTTCAGAAGCGTACGCAGCTACGATAAATCGTTGGCTTTTTCATCAATTTCTCGAAAGAGCAGTTTCCACTTTCGGTCCATTCCGAATAATATACGAAGCAATTTGCGAGGGGAAAAAAAAACACATGCAAACTGAACGACAATCTCCGTATAACAAATTTATTACAATTACGTCGACGTAACCAAGCGGGAAGAGCGTAGAGTTCGCGAAATTATATGCAGACGTGAACGTCTACTTGACTCCCGCTTGATTCTAGTTGTTTCTCAAGCTGCGGTAGAAAACGTAAGCTGCGTTGTGGTCCCGTATATATACACGACACGGAATGACGGACTGCCTCACCGGCTGTCTGTTTCGCTCAGTCTTTCGCATCTTCTTCTGCAGAATACATTCAGAGTTACGAGCTCTTTGCAACAGATGCACGCCACAACGGTCATTAATAATCCAATCTCATACATTGTACGAGCTCATGCATTGCATACGGCACCATCATTATTAAGATCCGCGCTTGCGTCTCAAACATAAACGAAATTCGAGTTGAAAGCGAGAATGAAGAAAAAGTGGGGAGACTAAGGAAAAGTGCAGAAAAAAAAAGAATAAGAAGAGAACAACGCGTTCGGAGCAGGCTTTTCAGTCTCGGTGACGAACAAAGAATTTTTAAGACGACGAATAAATGGGATTGTAAGAGCGTTACATATATATTCGTAATTTCATTGCACGCGCCTGCGTGTGTGTACCTTTGACGTCCTTGCACTTGATAATTTACTGTACACGTTGGGAGCTTAGCTCGCAAGTGTGCCGCGACTAATTTGCGGAGAGCATTTTGTGTCTCTTTTTTCTTTCTCCGTTCGGTCTGTCATAGCCTCAAAAGTTTATCTGCGAAAATACATCTCGGAATTGCCACAGCAGGAAAGTAACGTTTTCTGCATGAGAAGGAGACGGAGAGCGGAATTCCGCGTTGGCTCACAATTTGCGGTAAAGTTATGTGCAATATTCCCGAATAAGACATTCGTATATGAGGATCGTTAAGGCGGAACGTCTATGAGGGAATATTCCTCGAAATCCGGAAAGGCTGATCGCGCGAGACTTTAAACTAAATGCTCTCACGTTTCCCTCACTCTGCGCGGGCCTCCTCTATCTAGCCGCGCTTTTTGGCATCGTAGCACGGACAGCTTCATCCGTTCTGCGAGGTGAGTGGGCGTAAGAAGCTCCGAAACTTGGTATCAACCTGCCTCACTCCTCTAGGCTGCTCTCCAACATTTCATCTTCCTCTAGAAACTCACGATGAGACGCTGAGGAGTGTGTAAAAGTGATGCAAAAATTTTGAGATTTACAACGCGGCCTAAATACTCGCGCATTGCCAACGTCGATCGTAAATCATGGCGGTAAGAGTGATTTATTATACGCACCAGTATGTACCTTCACAACACACTTGCCTATGCAACAGTATGCCAGCAAATGCACCAAAGAACCGTAATATACATATACATACGATTTTAACGTATATTACAATGCATGAGCGTTTATATACGTTGGCATGTATAGAAATACATCGAAAAAGGACGAGGCAATGGATACGAAGCCATAGGAAGGAGCGAATACACGAGTTCTCCGGCTAAGCATAATGTGCATTCAGTTATCCTGGCACTGCGTTAAACTCGATGTATATACAGTTGTGCATTAACCAAAACAAGATAATTAATTTATCTCTCGATCCCCGAGACGGAAAAAAACGTCGGATACAAACGACAAGGCGATTGTTATTTGAATAACAAAAAAAAGACTCGAGGCCTGATTCAAATTAATAATCCAACAGGTTAGAAAGTACCCAGATAACCAGAGAATTTGAAGCAATTTTAATTTTAGTACAATACCTTCGTGTTGTTCTTGTATATTGTTGATTATTTAATGCGACTACATTTTCATGACACTGCTAGAAAATGTCCATTAGTTCTGTGGCAATTGATCATTTGCTATCGTGCCTTAGGTCGGCCTACAAATACCACTGAGACTTAAAAGACAAACGAGCAATTAACATTCTTACTAGAATCGTAAATACCGTGAGTTTCCTGCATTTTTTTTCATGGACCTTCAAATCAACGTCAACTTTCCAAAACTTGGGGATGGAGACTTTTCCGTCGTTTAGAAGTTTTCCTCCTATAGTACTGATGAAGAGTTTGCTCGATAAAATCCGAAAAAAAAATGAAAATTCAAAATTTCCGATTAATTTACGAAAATAACTCCAATTTTTTTATGATTATTGATTTGCCAAGTTTTTTTATTTATCAGCGTTCTACGATTGCTCGTGAAATTGGAGGCCGGGCCACAGGCGGTATTGCAGAATTTTTCTTTCGTACAGAAAATCATTTTTCAGAAAATCCCTTCAATCACGTGAGAAGCAGTCAGACATTTTATCATCCTCACTCTGCCATAGGTCATAGACTTTGATATTTAACGATCATGGCTTTTCTACCTCGAACTCACAGATTCCATATCGCAGTGAAAATTTTCCATGGACCAAAATTTTCTTTTTTCTCGTCCAATCAAAGTTCCAAACGCATGCGGAACAGAGGAAAAGTTTGAAGCGAACAAAAACTTTTTTTGTTGGCTGACTGACGAGGAAACCCTCAACAACGATTATATTGAGCAACGTTGAAAATAATCTAAGCCTCAAGTAAAAACGAAGGCGACGATGAACGCACCGAGAAAACTCAGTCGTAGCGGTCGGTTGGGTTTGACGGACGTCTGAATGCCGCTCGGTGTCGAGCATTTACACGCGCGCGATTCCCGTGTGGCGATTGCCGCGCGCGGCTTCGCGTACCAATTATGCGGAGCAGCCTCAACGACACCGCCCGAGAAATCGCCCCGTTCCTTCCTTACCAACTGGATTTTCGTTCCGGCCTCTCGCGGCCAGGCACATTGCATTGTAACGAACGAACAAAAATTTTCACTAAAGCCAAGCGCGAGAGATCCTTTTGCAAAGAGTCACAAGTGAGAGCGCCGACTATTTGTCAAGTAGTGAAAGATGACCATGTTCTTCCTCGCTTACTTCCACCTGCATGTATATATCGAGATGCTGGAGAGAACTGTACGAGACGACCCTGTACCCGCGAGTATACAGTAGAACTCCGAACAAGCCCCAAATCTTCAAGAAAAAACCAAAATCCGAAGCAAAGAAGCTGCGAGCACGTTGGAAACATACGAGACAGCCGATTCTCCATGCAAGTCGTTAGTCTTGGGAAATATCTATTTTTCCTCATCCCCAGAGCTACCGACGTTAGCGATTATTTCGATAAACTGGCTCAAGGACGAAAAAATTGGAAAAATGTACGATGAGAGGGAATGAAATGTTTTTCACGACTGAGAATTTACCCCGATGTCCAGACGATAAGAAAGTGGAAGAATTTCCTAAAACTGTAGGCGACCAATTAGAAAGAATTATCCAAACTGAAAATTCATTTTGAAGAAAAAAAAAAGCTGGAATGATCGAAAGCGAATGCAGTTTTTTTTTGTCCCGTAGGCAAGGAGAATGGCTCCAGTATTTCTCGGGAATGGAGGGTAAACTGTATACATGAGGAGTAGAGGAGACTGCGGCTGGTTTGGTTTTCGCATTGCAGCCGCACGAGCCCCGGCGCTGCATTGCAGATCGGTCGTACTCTTTACTGTCGTCTTCTCGGTCTCTTCCATTTTTGCTTTCTCGTATTTCGTTTTTTTTTTTTTTTCTTTTTTTTGTTTGCATGGTTTCTCTCTCGTTCTGTTTCTTTCTCTCTTTACCGCGGGTTCTTTCGCAGTCGCACTGGCACTTCCTCGAGGGAGAGCACATGGTTGTCCTCGTCTTCGATGTGTCGGTTTCATGCGCCTCTCTACTTAATTCTCGATCTACTTTGCTCCCTCTGTCGTTGGCATTGCTTCGGAGAATTTGCCCCGTACAAATCGTTGCGGTGAGATCAAAAACGTTTAGATAATGGTCGGTGCATGAACGTCGTCCATACTATGCCAACTAGTATCTTAAACGTGTATACATATATTCATGTGTCTTTATATATCAAGACATTTGTGTGCGCGCCCGTGCATGTGTCTCTTCCTGTGTGAAATCCGAGAAAACGTTAGCTGCGCCTTCTCGGCTGTACTTCCCACTCCGAGCACACACTTATTCGATGCCCTTCTCCGCATCGAAGTATAAGTTGACGGTTCAATCATTAATCCATGTCGCAAATACTCTGCTTCAGTTTCTTATTAATTATTTCACGTACTCTACAAAAAGCTGTTTCCTACCGAACGCGCGTCTTTTTATTCGAAATTAAGCATAAAAATGACCTTTTCGTTTTAGCGAAAGAGTTTTTTCAACGCGACGAAATGCTTATACGTCCGATTATGTAATTTTATCATAAATATTATTTTTAGTCTCCCCTGGGGAAGAAATCGCGAGCGAGCAGCGTGCGAATGAGCCCGGCCGGATCTAGCGACAAAGAGCGAGCCAATGTTGGCATTGCTCAGGGAAAGTAAGAGTGACTCGATCATAATCGGCCCCAACCATTATACCACGTGAGCGATTCGCACGACAGGAGCCACGTGGGTGTATAAGTACATAAATATACTAACAAGCGTACACCTAATGCTGTATACACGATGAAACTTCGTATAGCCTCCAGAGTAGTGCGCGATATATACATTATTATTTTATAGAAACGACGTCCATGAGGTAATCCATAATCGAGAGCCGTCGCCGAACTAGCAAAACGTAAGCGGGGGGTGGATGTTTTTTTTGCACGCGGTTCGGACCTCGAAACACACGACGCCGTCGTCTAGGAATGCTGTCGGACATTTCGCTATGCTCGACGATCATAATCGCTGCTCAAAATAACATTCTATTTCGCTTAATCGGCGCGAAACAACATGAAAAAGGTCTGGCAACAATAAAAATTGGGAATGCTGATTTGAATTCTTCTAATTTTCACTTTTATTTTCTCATTAAATTCCCATGAAGATTCACATCTCACGTGTGCAAAATTTTCTACACAATTCACAGTTCAACAGTCTTTTTCCAATTTTTCTCGTCGTTACGGCTTTGCCTCTTGAATTACTCGTTAAAAAAAATCTAGTGACAAAAAACTGAAAATGAGAAAATTTTGGAATCGGATTTTTTCATTCACGAAAATAACTGAATTTTTTGTCTCCTCCAAATTGCAACTCGAGCCTAACTATTCGCAAACCGTTCGGTGGTTCACGTAGGGAAGAAAAAAAGACACGATGTCGTGGAGAAAAGTGAGAAAAATGTAAACGTGGATTAATGAAAATATTGATAAACATTGGTGCGTTATGAAAATACGAAAAAAATCATTTTTCTTGTCGTTAAGTTTGAATATTTTTCCACTCACGAGTCCTGATCGGACTGTGAATATTTTTGGTTCGCGATACTGCCCGACGATAAGAGCCGCAACAGAGTGAAGAAACGGCGAGCCGTATCTTACTTTGCCACGAGTGAATCTCAATTGGAGGTCTCCCTTCACTCGCGTATCTTGCAGAATTTTTCATCGTGATTCCCGTCACGTTCATCTCAATTCCACACACTCCTCGGGCGTTCGTTCAACCCCGAATTACAAAGCCTTTTTTGTTTTCCTCTTTGCATACACCCGGTGTGTGCCATATCTTGCACATATAAGTCATAAATAAACATATTCAATAATGTATGGGGCCTTCGTAAGGTGGACAAATTTTTCGTTAACAAAATTCTTCACGACCCACGTTTTCCGAAGAGTCATTTTTTCCCCTGAAAATTCTTGCCTTTGTTCGATAAAAAAAAAAGTCGCTCTCAGTTCTCCTCTCGGAAACTTAACAATTTTACTTGCCAAGGCTTCTCCGTGTCCGACTATTGGCCGTTTAGGAATTACAATCGATAGAACAGATCGAAAAAGGAGTAAAAATCTGTAAAATAAAATATAATTACTATCCCAGAGAAAAGAAAACGTTGAGCTTAACTGTGGAAGAGTATTCTCGTGTATGCAAAAGTTTAATAACCATCTACATGCATTTATGTATAAAGAATCGGATCAGGTGGTCGAAATAGCCTCGTGTACTATATAATCGTTACAAGAGTCGAAACGAATATTGGCGATGAAAAAAATGACTTGGGAGAGCTCAAAAAAAGTAGCATAGTATTTATAGTTGTTCTCGATTGCTGCTCGGACCTCTTTCCTTTCTCTGTATGGACGTCTCTCGTTATCCACACACTCGCTTGGAGCAACACACGAAACCTCATTATACGACCCTGGTGCCCGTAATTACACGAATATATTATTCATGATACTCTGGCGATGTACGAATGATGCGAGGAATGATGATATAGGCAGAACAAGACCCGATACTCATTTATACATACAAACATGAATGTATAGACACGTATGTAAAAGGTTAAGAAAAAAGGGAAGAGGAAGAGGCGAAAAAGGCAAAGGAATATGATCGGATGGAGCAGGACTCGAAACTATAACGGTGTACCCGATGGTAAATATGTAGATATAGCATTACGCCGAGATCTCTCTCGATCTCGGTGCGCGCCACCTGCCTATCGCGTAATAATACGCGATTAAAAAACCAGCAAAAAAATCCACAACTTGCAGAAACTAATTTGCCAAATATGAAGAAACGAAACAAAAAGTAGACAAACGAAAGGCTGCGCGACATAGCAAAATAGCCGAGAGAAAATTAATAAAATCAGTTTGCTGCATAATATTCGAGGGATTGAGAAAAAAAGATTTTAAAGTTTCTGATTCATTGGCAATTCGCCAGAATTCGAGTTGCATGAATCCCAAGAATTTAGGACTCCGCGAATGCTCCGCTGGAAGCCTATTAGACTGGAATTTCGTAATGGGCACACACCGCACAGTCCGCGGACCAACTCTGACTCGCGGATACGCGTGTGCATCGACACACGCCTGCGTGCACAACATACGGGCCGTTTAGGGCCAACAACTAAATACTGCAATATCTTAGAAACATCTAATAAAAGCCACTTTCGTTCAAACATTCCGACAGTCAGTTGCTTCCCAAAATATCGTAAATAAATCGGTCATGCCTGTTTGTCCAATTTACTGTCAAAGTAAATTCAATTAAAACTGCCAATTAGTTGTCTATTCATTTCATCTCCATCCTATTTTTTATTCCTTCATTTCCTCGACTAGAAAGTTATTCGAGGAACAAATTACGGAAAAGTAACGATATTCAAGAAATTATTGATTCTTATTGGAAATTCGTATTATTTGTTGCACCAGAGGTCAGGCTTCTTTTCAATCAACCGAGAATTCCCCGTATAACTATATCGAACCATAAACATCATCATTTATACATTTACAGATGCCTTCGTGCATGTGTATATGAATGAGTTGTGCAACTTTCGCTCGTTAGGTTGGCGGCTTATAAGATATAAAGCGAAATGCATACACCGGAGGTTGCACGTGTGTATACACCGCTGGTTAATCGTGTCGCAGCTCCCTTGGGGTGTAAACCGCATGCGTATTACCAGAAGACTCCTGCCGCTGCTGTTGTTTTGCTGTTCCTGATCCGGCATGGCTTAATAATCGACGTGGTCATTGCGCGCGAGTCGAACACACACAGACTCGACTCGTGCACAAACCACACACGCTATTAACTTATCGCTCAAAGAACACGCAAATTATTTGCAAACGCTCACCACGTCCCTTCGGAGATGCAAATTCGAGACGAAGCAACAGGATATCGAAAGTCGAACGTTGAAATAACGCACGAAATTCGGTCACGATTCGACAAATGTTTTTCAAGCTTGAAAATTCATTTTTTCGAATCGTTATCGTTTGGTATGAATTTCCGAAAATGCGGATTTCCAAGAAACACCGAACTCACTTGATCGAAATGCAATATTTTCCGAAAACTAAACTGAAGCCCCAAAAATATGGCGACACGAAAAAATAATCTCATAGGATGCCATGCGACGAGAAAGAAAAATGCTAAAAAAATTAGCTTCAGTTATTACCGCGTGTGTTCGTAAACGATTTCTCGTCTCTGCGTCAATTTCTATATATCGCCTTAGGAGCTCATACGTTCGACAGTTATACACAAAGACGTGAAGGATATTTAAGCAAATGTTTCAGACACCACATCTCTATACAGCTGCATGCGCGCAATTTCGCCTTCTGTCTTTTGCTTTTTACACAGCTCGTGTACGTGGAACGTTCGACATGGCCAGTCGCAAAAATTACCCTCGTATTTTCCGTACACACGCATAAAGGTCATTATTATTTGTCATTAGTACACCGCTGGCACAATTGCTATTTGCTGGCCTCATACACGTATGGTCAACGCGATGCATCTTGTAATTCCGACCAAGTAATTCGCGCATTACACTCGGACCCATAATACAAATTTATTTATACGGATATATACACACATTTTTTTTTCAAAGAATACAAGACTTCAGTTCCTTACAAATGTATAATACGCTTTTGGTATTGAGGCTATGCATCCAAACCGCTGTTTTACCTGCTCTTTGCACCTGTGCTAAATACACCTCATGATAATAACGGTTAAGGGATATTATCACACATTAAGACGCTTAACCCTTCGTTCTCAATATCGTTTCCCCCACCCAGGACGTCTTTTTCCTTACCATGAATTTCTTCGATGAACATTGTCGCGGACGACGATCTATAAATTCGATAAATGTGCCAGGAAACATGGCCCAGAACGACGCAATACGAAAGTGCAAAAACTTCGATTTTTCCAACACTATTCTGTGCCAAAAAAAACTGCTGGGCATTTTGCATCGACTGAGCCAAGAAAATAAGAAATTATCAACTGAAAGAATCATGGGATGCATGGAACTTTTGGGAGAAAGTGGCAAAGAAAAGATCTTGACCATGTTTTGTGCAGAAAAACGATTTCACATTTTGCGTCGATTGAGATAAAACTTGGGAAACGAGGATGACCAATTAGCAGAATCGTTTGTAATGAGATTTATGAAAATTTTTGGAGCAAGCGAGAAAAATGTGATTGGAGAGTTTGCTGGTACGAAATCTGGATCACAGTCGATGGTAATTCCGGAGGTCGAATGGTAGCTTTCCATTGGCGAGTTTCCGAAGCTCCTTCTACTTTAATGCCTCCGTGTCTGCACAAGAAATATATCCCCTTGACTCGATTATATTACTATAGTCTAACTACTCTCCTGTATATATTAGGCAGGAACGACAGGAATCGTAAACGACGAGGACGGCGACGAAGAGTGATTGGTTCGAAACGTTGCGGCACGTCCTTTGAATGAAACACTCGGAACACTAAATATGTGTAGCAGCATCAAAGGAATCGGTGAGTTGGTGTGTGCATGGGACCAGTATTTGCAATCGTGATATGTCAGACAGTGCCCATTCTCTTGACTTTAGATAGTGTTCTCTCTTGTTTCAATAGAATATCCGATCTCGGCCATGACCCGCCTAACTCTCTCGTGATCTCCTATTCTATTATTACGAAACGTTTATACGAAACCGAGTTGAAAATTTAAAAAACCAATCATTAAAGAATCCGACTATGGGAGACTCTTTCCAAATAAAAACAAAATATATCATTCGTTATAATTTTGTAAATTGAGTTCGATCATTCTTTGGTTCGATACTTTTGGCAGATTTCATGATCGTCTATACATTCGGAAATAGGAGATGACTTATTTGACATGGTTGTGAATGGAAATTAACAGATTTCTGGAGGGCCAAATTTAAATTTACTAAATTCTTGCATCGCTTCTCCATGCACTGGGAATTAAATTTTTTTTTCTGTACTTTTTTAAACAAAATTTAAAATTTCTATCATTTTCGCTGGATATTTGGTTTCTAGGGGACCGGTGATCAAAATTTATTATTGGAATAACAAGAATTTGCTTTCCGAAGAGACTTTCTACAATATTTCTCGCTGCATCGGAACATTTTTGTAATTATTCCGAAAAATGTATTAATTTTTATATTTCGCCAAAAGATTTGTAAGTTGTACGCGGAAATGTTGTCGATCGAATAAATTTAGTTTTTCAGTGAGAGAACTAGTGACAAGGACTCGAAAGGATTAAAATAATTTTTATTGAAAAAGTAAAAAAAAAAGATCCAGTTTCTTCCTTTCAATTGCTCCTTTGGAGGAAGTGCTCGCGGCCGCTGTGATTGCAAGAATGAAAAGATTAACCACGAGATATTCCAGCACGTATCGACTTTTCTCATCTCGCTTTTTTCGTCGATTTGTTTTTTCTGATAAGTTGAGCGCGTGTAGAGTCTCTCAAGCAAAGCTGGTACTTGATTCTTCAACAGTCCTTAACGATTTCTCGAACTTATCTCGTTTCTAGGAAATTCCCGAGGGCAACTGCGACGTTGGATTGAAAAATATGTAGACTCTTATCAAGCGCGGAAATATTCTCAATGTATCGATGAATCTCTACTGAATCTTCCAAGATGTGTCGGATTAAGTCTCACCCACGGCAGATCTTGGCTTTCCTAACGCGTCGGATTAACGTCGAAAAATCGTTTTTTATCTTTTTTCTACGTTTCTGCTACACGCGCTGATCGCACAGAGTCGGAGTCTCTAGTAGTTGGCACACGGATTCTTATCGTAACAGAACGGACAAGGGACCCTGAAATACCGCTAATATTTCTCATGGTTCGAGCAACTGGCTCGAGACTCTGGCCTCCGCATTACGTGCACAAACCACACCGACGAATCAACGCAGAACTTTCTTCATTTGGCTGAGCGTTACACGGACTAGGCTTTCGAAAACGAAGCCAACTTTTGTTACGCCATTTCCGATCGATATTTTCTCAAGGGCCCACGAATTATCAGCAATTTGATTTTTCGTCAAATACTCTAAAAAGTATTCTCGGGAGAATGTGATCCGATTACAAAATAAAAACAATTTTCGCGCCAAGCGACGTAGAGAAATGATTTCCTCCATCGAAAATCATTTGGACCAAAGACTGAATTTGAGTTGGAAAAAAAAACGTTTAACATGGAAATTTAGCGAAGAAAATGAAACGCGAACTGTGCAAAAGAAAAACAAGGAATTTTGACGTCAGTTGGCAACGAAGAAAATGATTATTATTGGGAAGTGAGTAAAAATGTGTGAGCCACTGTACTTTGGTAGCCGAAAATGTACAAGTCTGCATGGTAAAGCGAGGGTTTCACAAGTACGCCAAGTACGAATGAAATATCGTTGAAAAGATCAGCACCGCGAGCTTCGAGACGTACAACATGGTGAAGTAAGGAACAGTCTGGGCTAATATAGTGGGAGGGAGGAAAAGGACGAAGGGAAGAAATCCAGGATCCAGCAGAACGAAGTATTCGCACTGTACGTTCGAGTGTATAAATATATGTATGTTTTCCTCATATATGGGGGAGAGAGAGCCGCGAGTTTACGAGATGATTGTCCTAGGGGCCCTATTCATTCGGCTGAGGAATCTCCACGGGCGGATCTCTATTGTAGATTATTGCGCCATTGTCCATTGTCACGAACTTCTCTCGCTCGCTCTTCCTTTTTGACCAGCCCTTACACGCACAAAGTCTTTTTGAATTTCCTTCGTGAAGCAGAAATAATATTTTTTTAAACCACGAAAACAAAATCGCGAAGATGAACACGACGACAAAGATGTCGTCGGTTTGTGGAGAGAAAGAAAGAGGGGGGGGGGGG